>CM031240.1:978748501-979341329 GCA_018340775.1 Taxus wallichiana var. yunnanensis
CGTATTGCTAATGCATTTTTTTATCGATTTTGATCAAATTTTTTTGTAAATTCATGTCATTTGTAGTTCTTGGAAGGACCAATGCGATCGGGTTTTCGAGGATCAATTTGAAAGATCGAGAGATTTTTTTGAAATAAATTTCACCATAACCACCATAACCTGGCCCAAAACGTGATATATCAAAATCCAAAGTACAGTAAAGTCTAGACTCTTTGAGTGAAATGGATGAAATAATGAAAGGAAGGGGTCTGCATGGCTTTCAAGATGAAAAACGTGCCTCCGTGAATGGATAATGATGCAAAAAAATCTCAATGATTCACATTTTCTTGAAACATAATGCAACTCATTGCTGAAATATGTTAACGTTCTCTGCATTTTGCATGAATCATGATGAACTTTTTAGAAACTAAGATGCCAGTCTAGGATATTATTTTTCTTGGGAAAGAAGTCTTGAATGTAATAATAAATGTTATATAATGCATGTTTTTGACATGTAAAGGGGGTAAAATTGAAAATCACAAGAAAATTTTGAGAGAATATCATCTTTAAGAGACCCTCCAAAACATTTGGTTTATGTCTTATGTAGTTAGATCTTCATTCATGTTGAGTTGGTTACTAAGTTTATAGCCATCCTCTCACTAGTGAGATTATTGCCTGAAACTCTCTCCTGGCAAGGGACTAATGAATCTAAAACACAGATTTTGAATTAATCTATTTTATTTTAGGCAATATGATGTTTTGTTATCATGTTTTAAATGTCTCGCAAACAATTTTCCTTGTTTTGCTGCAATCAGACATTGAAATCTTTAGGAATCACACAAATCATCATATTGATAGTTTAACAGCGTTTACAAGTTTATTTATCGGAAGAGAATTATCCTGAATTGAAAATAACTGCATTTAAAATCACTTCACCTTCATTTGTTGACAAAATTGCCGTAAGCCTCCTAGGGAGTACCATAGGCGATGATTTGATTAGAGATTTTTAAGGCAGTGGACTGAAGTCCTTTAACTCAAGATTTTGGTGTCGAGGTCTCCAATATCAGTGAGCTTTGCAAGCCTGGCCATTTATTAATGTAATCTCTTCCTCGGTTGTGAAATAGAATCATGATTATTTTCAAGCATTTCTTATTTCATAGCTTGTTCAAATGTTATAGAGGTTATCAAAGATGCTAAGCATAAGTACCGTTTGCTCTTATCGATATCCCAATTAAAATCATTTCAAACAACCAACTCCTTACACCATACTTACTGTGTGCTGGCTGTCAGGTACCCACAAGATCAAAATCCATTCATAAAGTATGCAATAACATGCATCGTGATTTCAAAATGCCTCACATGCTAGACCTTGCCTTCCATTGAAACATATCTCCCATGTCTTGAGTAATGACAACTTAGTGAGAGTTCAGATTCTGGTAGTGTTGATCATATTTTCATCAAGGCCCTCTCATACTAATTTACAGCAAATTGAGAAGGATATATTCATCTCCTTAACTATTGGCAAGGTTTAAAAATAGGTCCTCTTACTTTGTTGGAAAAGTACAACCTAAAATAAGCCAGGGACAATATCAAGTCCAATTGAGTGCTATCTATTTCTCCACAAACTCTAATATATAAATATAGATCATATCCAAACTTACAAATGATGACATACAACATGGTTTCTATCTATCTTTGCTTCATGGGGACATATCTATGGTGATGCCTTAGACCTGGTAAGGAGAACAAATTTGATACCAACACAAGTCTCGCCACTGGTCAGGTATTCAAAAACCATGACTTCATACATCTTAGGTCCGCACTAAGATGTTGCAAGGCATTGTTCTTCAGCCAATCTTTTGCAGTTTGCGAATATTTTATTATAACTCAAGAAACTATCCATGAGTGACAAAGCCTCTCATGGTCGGGGTGAGATCAACTCAAGTTGGTCAATGCCTAAAGGAGGGGAAACTCATATTCAGTGGTAAGCTTAGTTAAGGTCATGTAATTTTGCCATAAAATGGGAGTTCCCAAGTACTTTTTTCGACAGAATGATAATATTAGAATCCATCGGGGATCAACTCAATGGGCAGATGAAGAAAATTGAGAGAAGGAAATTGAATCTCCTGCTTCTTCTACAAAAAGAGCAATGTGATAGATCTTCCCACAACTTCACAACTTTGACATGGGTTTCGCATCAGAATGGTTAAGGAGATCCTGTCAGGACTGCGATTTTTGGAGTCAAAAAAACTAGGTGATACTATATCAGCATAAGTACCAAGCTAAAAAGTGTTGATATGGTCCTTGGATAAAAGAAGTAAAGCTCCTTTAGTGACATCTAAAGATTGGCCTATCTTTAAAATGTGGGTCATCCTCGGGTATAGTATTAATGTTGGATTTATAATAGTTTCATTCATTCAACTATGGTTCAGGTCTCAAACCCAAACGACTTGCTGAACGTAAGAATCTTCTCGCCGCACCAAGGTGTGTGACAATGGACTCATCATCCTAACATTATCAACGACATTAATAGAATGTGGTATCATCACCAATTATGTTAGGATACATGAGGGAATAGGAAAGGGATCCTCACCATCTCAACGATAGGACAGAGGTCCCAGAGAAATCAAGCTTTATGACCAAGAAAAAATGTTACCGAGGGATAGATTTCGATCTATGGACTCCCATGGGTGAAGATGGTGACTTTGTGAATGGGGTGGAGAAGGTATGTCTTCCTCAATAAGGTCGATATAGGCCTTCGAAGGTGATTCAGAAAAATCCATCGACACTATGACTGGCATTACGCTGATTTGGGTGGTATACATGAAATGACAATACGGGCGACTTTGTCAAAAAAAGAAACTCCAAAGCCTTCCATATGTTAAATCCTTCGAAGGAAAGTAATGGGTGAAGTGGCGCTTAGTAATGGACGAGGCTACTCGGGATGAAAATGGTCGATGTTTTTGGATGGAAATTTGTGTGGGAATAAGTGGTATTTCGCTCTCCCATAACCTTAGATTACCAGCATGAAGTCGGGAAGGTTACTATACTTCTTACGATGAGGAATGTGTCATATTGTATATGCAGCTTACTCTAGGAGGAGGTGTTCAAACATCTTCTGAAGGGATCAATAGTTGATATGTGGGTAGCGGGATAGACCCATCTCACCAGGATGATTGGAAAGGAGGGGTATCGATTGGTCGTGAAGTAGAGCCTTGGTTCAGGTCACCTGGAATCTAAGGCTGGTCCGCAAATAGAAACAAATAGATTGGGAGAGGTGGTGCCTTAGTGATTAGTGGATGGATTTGATGTGGTGGTAGTGGTAGATTCCTTTGACTTGTACAAGTACATGATTCCAGTCAGAATTGAAACATGTTGCCAAGTCTCAATGATGATGGGTCACAGGATGTCGCCCTTATGTCCTTCACGCCTGCAAACCTAAGCTAGTGGTAGTAAATTAAAGTGTATACAACCCACGACGTGAATCCAAGTTCTTCAAAGTACCATAAATTATACCTGAACTCTCCTATTAAAGATAGAATAAGTTCTGGGTGCAAAGTACAGAGGGCTTCTACTGGAACATGAAGGATCATAGGAAAGAGAATGGAGGCGATGGTCCCTCACTTACCAAATTCGTGTCTTACGACCCTCATGTGACCCGTGATCCCATTTCGCAACCTAACCTCATTACCTAAACTTTACACAATTATTTATTAATTACCTTGTAATTGATAAATCCCCATCACCTCACCTGCCACCTCATTTTGCCACCTCATCATGACCTAGCCCTAATCCTAAACTAACCTAATTAAAACCTAAAACTTGGTCTACACCTACACCCATAACTAATGACCCCTTTCTCGCACCCAAAACCGACCTTCTAGTCACTTGACCAAGCCCGCAGCTGATCTCTCTCGGAGAAAAGTAGGAAGGTGGGTGATTTTACTAAAAATAGCCTACTTTTTTCCTTACCGATGCCGGTTCTACTCTACCGACCGCCGTTTACGCAACCGCCATTGGTTCCTCTGTAAATGGGCTCCCAAACCAAAACAACGGATCAAAAATTTCATTTGGAGATCGGTCGAAGGATTTTGGATCAACAGAGATTATTGGGAGCGAGGAACAGAGTCCAGATCTTCACTTGACCAAGCAGAGACGAGTGGAAATACCGGTAAGTGTTTACAAAGAAAGGAGATCAGCTTGCATCTTGGTCAAAACCAGTGAAGTCACATCTGCATGTCCTCTGTTATAACATTTCTTATGCTTCTTGAATCTCAGTCCTCCTAAATCCATTTCTGAGTCCACTACCCAACGTGCCATTGCATCTAACTGTTATTCTTTTACCTCTCATCATCTCATTTCCTAATATCATCCATAAACAAAGACCTTACAAACACCATAGCTACCAAGAAGATCCTATAACCCACCGCATATTGGTTATCAGGTAACTGCAACGGCATCGGTTATCATATGAATCGCATCGGTTCCTCCGATCAAAACCAGTAAAAACAGCCTTTTCCCTACCCGTTCAACGAAACAACTTAATTGATATTTTACAGTTTTTTGTGTTAATTCATATTAGCAGTGGAAACCGACCACCTTCGAAAGGAAGTTTTATATTTCCTGGCCCAAGGCAGCTTCTCATTTATTGTTTAATCAAAATCTTGTGGTCTTGTGTTCTTATTTCGCAGTAGTCCTTCCAAGACAAAAAGGAGTTCTTCGCAATACCGATCTTTCTCTACGGTACGCGCACACCATCTCGACATTCTACGGAAGTATTCCTCCTAACCCTAACCTTATCTCTGCTTTTAAAAAGGAACGAAACATTTCCGAGTGAAACATTTTGGCACGCCCGGTGGGACCCATTTTGGGTTTTTCTTTATTTCTCGCTTGCTTTCATATAGGGAGCATACTTGTTGTTTTCTTCTTCTAAAGATATTCACAAGGTATTTTATTATTCTGGTAAAAGAACTTGCTTTGTTTTTGCATCTTGCATTAGTGAAAGTCATCTCTTTTGCTTCATCGAATATCACTTTCGATTTGGGTTTAAAACACATGCATTGCATTCCTGCCTGTTGTTTTTCAATTCTAGTGAACATAGATTAAGTAACAGAGTCGCATTACACGTGGGGTGATATCCACGGTATTGACAAGAAATTAATCTTACATTCACTGCACAACACATACCGAATCACTTCACAATTAACACAACAGCTCAAACATCCCCCTTTTCCGCGGTATTCCTCCGCCCGATTGAGGTAACCTTATAAGCCAAAACAACTTGACATTTCCCCTAAGTCTCTTGTTTAGGATTGACATCCTTCTATGTCTAAAGGCATAAGCCCACGATAATTAAAATTAACCCTAGGGTTAATCTCTGGATTTGCGTGTGCATCTTGCTTGTTTTTAGTTCTGTTTTCTTTCTCATACTCTGTCTTCTGTGATCAATAATTGGACAAGTATACTAAACGTTGTTAAAAATCAAATTAGCAGCCTTTTTATATCTTGTTAGCCCAGACTTCTTACACCAACATCGGTTACCTGACCGACGTTGGCTATAGTATAACCGACATTGGTTACTAGACCGAAATCGGTTACTGTCTTTTCCAATTCCTGACAAACCAACAACCTACCAATTTTACTAGTCTCGAGTTTGCTTTATTCCGATGATTAAAACCCTACTGTGAACTTCTGTCCATGGTTGTTATCACTCGAAAGCAAGCCGCCGCCATGGTTTCACATGCTTGCTCTATTTCTTTTCCTGAATCACCCCCTTCACCTTCTGTGGGGAATCCTACTGATACCAGCGAGGTTCCTAAAATTCCTGTGGGAGATAAGGACTTTGCCAAGTTTTCGGATGCCAATTCCAGTATTTGCACAATACTATTTGTCTCATACCCCGACCGTACACTCCGATGGTCAGCTCCTTGTAGGTATGCCTATCAGTATAGCTGCTCATTTAGCTCCCACTCCGCCTGATAATACCACCTTGCTTCCTGCATCTCTAGCCCCGTCTCCCAATCCGACGGCTGCAGAGGTTCATACGACCCCGATTAGCTTTCCTTTTGTTAATCTTGGACCCCACATATCATTACCACCGACCGCCCCTACCTCATCTCTCTTGCAGACTGCTCCGTTCATGACTTGCTCTCTGCCACCTATCCACACGAGCTTTCCTTCTCAAGCTCCGCCTACCTTTTCATTCCCATACACGTATCCAGTGACCTCAACATCCTATATAGGACACCCCTATTCAGTCGCCTCAACATATTCATCCTCCACACCTTATCAACACTTAACCCCACTCAGGTGTCTAGTGGTGGTCCTTGGTCCAATCGCCTCCATTCACCACAACCACACCATCATCTCATCCAACCACCGACTTAATTAAACAAATGATGGACAAAATGAAAAACACGGAGGCTTCGTTTCAGAAGTCGTAGCGCCTTGACATACGAGCAAGTTTGTCGGGAGCCCATTCACCCTTCTCGTCCCCTTCATTCATATCCTCCTCAATGGGAGTTCACCGAAATTTACTCGTTTTAATAGTAAAGAGGATCCTCAACAACACTTGCAATCATTTAGACATGCTTGTTATTTGATTGCTCATGATGATGCCTTGTTACTCCGCACCTTTCCCATGTCCTTATCAGGACCCACCTTGGAGTGGTACAAGCAGTTTTTAACCCAAGACTCAATCTTCTCTTTTAACCAACTAGCCCAATCTTTCTTGGATCATTTCTCCATTAACATTGCCAAGAAAGTATCTATCACCGACCTCTATGCCATCCGACAATTTGAGGACGAATCTATCGCAGATTTCGTTGGACGATGGCGGGGCCTTATCAACCAACTTATGTATGCCTTGCCTCAAACCGAACTTATCAAACTATTTACGCGGCCTGCGCTTAAGCACATCTCCCCTACCCTCCAAATTCAAACTTTCCGTACGTTTGACGAGGTTTTACTATGGCTCGAAAATTAGAAATTCGAGCCTTAGAGGAAGAGAAATTGCGGTGTGCGCAAAAAACTCCACTTTCCGAACTCCCGATTCTACCAATAAACCAAATACCACCACTCCTCACGCGTCCACTTCTTCTAAATCAAAAGGAGCTATCCACGCGGTGATGGTCAAATCCCAACCACCGTCCAATACTCCACCAAAAACCACTTATAAGTATAAAGCGAGCCGATCAACTACACTCCTTGGGAGAAACCTATGGTGTGATATTGGAAAAATTGCTCAAAGCAGGAGCCATTACCTTACCTCCTGTTAAACCTCATTCCGGGTTTGATTCCACTCGCGCCATACCTTCCTGGTACAAAGAAAATGACTTTTGTAACTTCCACCGTGAAGGGATATGGTCATGAGAAGCGCAAGATGTTGAAAAACATAGTGCGAGGGGAAATGGTTGATGTGCAGGGATATAGCTCTCGATAATCCTAATGCCCCTGCTAACCGAAATTTGAAAATATTCAACAAGCCATTCCCGAATCACTCGTCCAACAGTAACGTAAACCAGGATATCTTAACCGAGGAGAGTGTTCATGAGATCCATGCAGATTCGATACCCGGCCCAAAAGCCTCTATCGAGAAAATTTTGAATCAAGCCTCTTCACTAACACAGGATCCCGAACCTCCTTTACCACCATCAAGCCAAAGAGAAATCGTTCCTTTACCCATAAAAGAGTTAAGCGCCGGACTTCTCTTCCCATCAATGAGTCTTCTTATACCACATCCCTACAAGATGCGAGAACGGATGTTATCTAATTTATCTATTTCCCAAACGTCCCCTTCTACCGCTCTTACTACACAAGAGGAAGGCTCGCACACTCCTTTTACATCCTTAGAAGAGAAATCTCTACACCAACATCACCAAATTCTTTAACCATAACAGATCCTCTCAAACACGCCTCCTACCTATTAGTCCCTCATCACCTAAATCTTTTCAACGACCAAATCGACCTCTTAACATCTATGGATACAATGCCTCATCTACCCCCTGTATCACACCTACAGTGGACTGGAATCACAACCCGTCTTTCTTCCGTACAAAAGTTCATATTCACACGTGAGGACTGTCATTCCACAGAAGATAGACAGGCCCTATGGGAACGTTTGAGTAGGCCATATTCTACTCAAATGCAAATGACCGATCCTGATGCCTCCACCATATACCCGAAGTGCTTACAGAAGCTTAAAATGCCCATGTTCTCACCTTCACCCCCCTCACCTCTACCAAATGCCCCGTCCACTTCTATTAACTTAGCCAAATCTTCCCCTACGCTTGGGACCTCACCAATGCCCAGTCTAACACACCCGCCTAAGCGACTCGATTTATCCAAAAATAAACCCGCCCCGCCACCTAGGAGACAAACTCAATCCGTGCCTCTATCACAATCAAAACCCTCATCGTCACACCCACCTTCCATATTGGGACCTCATCCCTCCACCTTACATCAATATATCATACCTCCTGCGTTTTCTTCAAAATGACCTACGCCTTCTACACCTATACAGAGATCAAAGGGTATAACAACATCGTTACCCGCGTATCCCGTCCACCTATCAACCCTAAACTAATCCCATCATCAAAGGATTTATTTTCTGTCACTCACCCTTTCTCCGTGGTTGTTTCCGCTACCACGTCATCTCGTAGCCTCATCATCTAACCAGTAACGTAACTTACATGCAAAGAAACCACGTTTAGTGAAAAACACGTGTCAGCACCCCTCGGCTAAACCACCACCCGTACGAACCAACCATGCCCAAACATTACCAAAACCCACACAACCAATACCCTCATCCGATTTTGACCCCCTCAAAGGATCTTACGCCAAAATCCTTGCTATGTTGGTGGAGAATGCGACCATTTCCCTACCCCCACTTAGACCTTATGACCCGTCTAAACCTCGACCCGCAGGTTATGATGAGTCTAAAATCTGCGCCTATCATCGCACACCAGGACATGATGTGGAGGGATGCAAAGCTTTAAAAACCATCCTTCGTCAGTCACCTCTCCCGGATAGAAAGGTTAAGAAAGAAAACTTACGAAGGAGAGACCTTTAGCTTCAATTATCTCTACTATATCATCGTCCCCGCCTCACCAAGATCTATCATTATTACAACCCCACCTCTTGAAGACCATGAATTATCCCAACCATCTTCCTCATCTCAGGTCTACGAGATTAATATGATTAGTGTCGCTACTCGAGGACAGAAAAACACTGGGAAAGCGAAAGAAAACACACCTGCGGCATCTCTTTCTCCTTCAACCATCCCGATTGCACCACCACCTAAAGTGGTTATTCGCGGACCCGCCTATCCCGTCTCTAATGGAGTTTCCCACCGAACTATGATCAAACAGCTTCATCAATCACCCGTAAAAATGACACTATATGATCTCATTCAGACTTCTGAATCTCATCGACAAGCTCTCGTTGAAATTCTTCAAGGGATCGAGGTCTTACCTAATGAAACCCTGCCCGTTGCCTCCATTCTAACACCCAATCATGTTGCCTCTCTCACCAAACAATCCATCTCCCCCACCACTTCCGTCTCGTACATACAAGCATTTGTCATAGTTTCTCGAAGATGAAATTATCGACTTTGGTGTAGAAGATCCTGACCCTGCCCTTTTCATCTCAGCTTACGTCCGGGACATTCGGGTACGTCGTGTTATGATTGACGGGGGTGCCAGCCTAAACATCATCTCTTCAAAAGCCTTCCAACAAATGAATATCCCTTCTAGTTGCATGTGTGCCAACCCCATCATGTTGCGGTCATTCAATGACGCTATTACCTCTACCTTAGGCACCGTGATCCTCAACATTCATGTAGGACCGCGTACTTTACCCGAACTCTTCTATGTCCTTGAGGGAGAGTTCCAATATAATATATTCTTTGGGTCATCCTTGGATCCAGGGCCATGGGATGCGGTCCTCAACATTACATAGATGCATAAAATTTGAGTACGAGGGGAAGTCCTACACCGTAAAAGCTGATCCTCCTCCCTTTAAAACCTGCAATATGTTATATCGTCCTAACGATGTGCTTATACCAATCAAGACACCCATACATTCAACCCAACCATCCTCTTCAAATGTACCTCAACCATCCACCTCAATTGCACCTACGCCTTCAACTGATGAAACCACCGTCGCAAAAACCACTTCCCTTCCCAGCCTAACATCCCAACCTCCGACCCTTAGTAGATGTTTTTCAATGCCATACGCCGGGGAGTACGCTTTATATAACGTTAGTTCTTTCCCTACCCCATGAGAGTGGACAATTACATGCACATCCCACCTACGACCGTCGCGTGGGGGAAGTAATCTCTTACGGACCACCCCATTGCCGCACCAACCTAACATATGGGGGTGTTGACGCATCTTCCATTACCCCTGAACCTCCTCTTGGTGTGGTCCCCTTCCAATCCAATTTTCAATACCTGACAAATCGTCGCTTCGCCCTCACCTTCTTGACTCGCTGTGCTTGGAAAGGCTTTGGTTTTGGTCTTTATGAACAAGGCCGACATACGCTCATCCCCATCACCACACGCAAACATAATGATCGCAGTGGTCTCGGTTTTCCTGAAACACCTACACAGGAGACACCTCGTGTCAGCTGTATTCTGGAAGAAGACAACGTCACCCCTACCGAACCATCATCACCCACTTTGCCATCATCACCCACAGAATCGATGGACCCTGAATCTATCCCTCCTAACTTTTTTTTTTCATAAATGCCATCTTCATGGGTCCTCTCACTTATCAATGCGAGAATGAGGACCCATCTTCTCTTCCCCTTACGTATCCGACATGATCGAAGAGGATTCACCTTCGATTAATGTTGTTGAGTGCCGAGGATGACGACTCCATCCTCACTTACCTTGGGGCGGACAACTCCTATCTTCAACGCGCCTTACCATCTCGAAACTCAAACCATGTTGAACGCAGTCTACTATTGAAATCAACATCCACATGGAGGAGGATCCTCACATTGTGAAGATTGGACAATCCCTTAACACATCGAACAAGCTGCCTTTACTACCTTTCTCCGTACCACAACAAGCTTTCAAGCTTGGTCCTACGCGGACATGCCAAGAATTGATCCTACCATTGCCGTCCATAACATCACCCTAAACCCCGATTCCAAACCAGTCAAACGAGAAATTGAGAAAATGCATCCACGCATTGCCCTCTTGGTCAAAGAGGAGCTCCAACGACTCCTTTCTGTTTCCTTCATTACGCCTATTGACTATCCTCAATGGATTTCTAACATCGCACTGTCACGAAAGTGACGGGGGACTTTGGATATGCACGAATTTACGGGATCTTAACCTTGCTTGCCCTACGGATGACTTTCCCTACCAAGTATTGATCAACTTGTTGATCTCATGCGCAGTCATGAAATGCTTTCTCTCATGGATGGCTTTTCAGATACTGACCAAATTTTGGCGCCCGCCGATCAACATAAACGCTTTCATAACTCCTTGGGGAACCTTCTATTATCGTGTAATGCCGTTTGGCCTTAAGAATCTTTGGTGCGCAACCTATCGGGCTATGACCTACATTTTCATGACATTATGCACACTATCCTTGAAGATTACGTCGACGATCTTCTTGGCAAGTCTAAACATCGCAGTGAACATCTCGATGTTTTAACCATTATTTTCGATCGCCTGTTGCAATATTCTGTCCATCTTCAACCAAAGAAATGTGTCTTTGGTGTCCTTTCGGGAAAACTTCTTGGTTTTATCGTCTCTTTGCGTGGCATTGAGGTCGATCCATCTAAAGTAAAAGCTATCCTAGAAATGTCCCCACCCAAGAACCTCAAACAATTGCGTAGTTTGCAGGGTAAACTTCAATCCATCCGGCGTTTCATCTCCCAACTCTCGGATCGATGTCACCCTTTTCATCACCTTCTAAAAAAGGACGTTGCCTTTCAATGGAGTGAGGAGTGTCACCAAGCCTTCGAAGCTCTAAAAACTTATCTCTTGCAGCCACCCGTGCTTATCCCACCCCAGGACGACCGCCCTTTCTACCTTTATCTTTCCGCCACTGACCATGCTATAGGAGCTATGCTCGCACATCGGGACTCGGCACGCCGAGAACAGGCCGTTTATTATATAAGTCGTACCCTCGTGGAGTACGAGACTAGGTATACACATGTAGAAAAATTGTGCCTAGCCCTATCATTCGTAGCCACCAAACTCCGACATTACCTCCTGAATCACAAAACTTTTGTCATCACCAACACGGACCCCATTCATTATATGTACGCCAAACCACATCTAAACCAACGCATCGCTCGATGGCTCATGCTCCTCGCCGACCTTGACCTTGAGTTTATACAACAGAAGTCAATCAAAGGACAAACTCTTGCAGACCAACTTGCGGAGGCCCCTTTACCTGGGGAACAATTTACCAATTTTACATTCCCCGACGAACTCATCGCCACTCTTTCACTCGGGGAAGAGTCATATCAAATGACCCTCTTCTTCGATGGATCTAAATGCTAGCGCGGAGGAGGAGCCGTGTTGTTCTCATCCCTCTTGACGCCTGAACCTATGCCTCTTTCATTCCGGCTTGATTTCCCTGCACTAATAATACTGATGAGAATACGAGGCCCTTGTTCGGGTCTCAAGTTCGATACACTTAGGCATCAAATCTATCAATATCTTTGGTGACTCTCAATTGGTAGTCAATCAAGTTATGGGCATCTACCAATGTAAAAATGAGGAACTTCAGAAGTACAAACACCACGTGGAGTCACTTCTAGCCTTATTTACTCACTATTCTATCCAAACCATTCCCCGCTCCACTAACAAATTTGCGGATACTATGGCTTGCTTAGCCTCACAAATTCCCGCCGCACCAACTGACTCTGAATTATTCGTTGTGGTCCAGCAACTTTTTGCACCATCCTATTCAACCCCGGTAGTTTGCATGATAAATACTGTGTCTACTAATTCACAGGATACCTGGTACCACCAATTTCACGACTACCTTACGATCTCTGTTCTCCCACCTGACCTTACTAGTAACGGCAAACGTGCTTTTCTTAAAAGTGTTTCGCGTTATGTTGTCATGGGAGGACTCCTCTATAAACGTGGCTTTGATGGCATCCTCCTTCGCTGTCTAACCGGCGCGGAGGTCACCTATACCATCCAACAAGTCCATGATGGGATTTGTGGTGGACATTTTAGTGGCCTTGCCGTGGCTAAACGAATCCTTCGCCTAGGTTATTATTGGCCTACTCTCAATAACGACTGCTACGAATATGTTAAGCGTTGTGTTATGTGTCAACAACATGCCAACCTTCAACATACTCCTAGCCCTTCCGCCAGTGCAGTCGCACGAGATCTTTGGCCTTTCTCACAATGGGGTTTAGACCTTATTGGTGAGATTCACCCAACCTCTTCACAACGTCACCGTTGGATAATCACAGCAACCGAATATTACACAAAATGGGTAGAGGCCATTCCACTCATTTCAATCAAAAAAGAAAAATTGTCAAATTCATTAACCATCACATTATCTGTCGTTTTGGTATTCCTCATCGCCTAATAACGAGATAATGGTAAATCTTTTCAAAAACAAGTTGTCTACAAGACCTTTGTGACAACTTTGGTATCAAACTTAGTTTCTCATCGCCTTACTATCCGCAGCCAATGGTGTGGTGAATCTTCTAATAAAACCCTAACCAAAATCCTCATGAAAGTTGTCAATGAATCCAGGAAGAAATTGGCACGATCACATTCCCTTTGCCCTTTGGGCTTATCGTACTAGCATTCGTGCCTCTACTAATGCCACACCTTTTCTTTGGTATACGGTACAGATTTGTTTTGCCTCTCGAAATACAAATACCCTCCTTAGAATATCTCTTCAGGATATTCTCACCAACGATGATTTCCCGAGAGCGGTTAGCCCAATTAGAGCTCTTGACGAACGACGTCTTCTTACTCTCGATCACCTTCAAATCTATCAAAACGCATCAAGCGTGCTTATGATAAACAACTTCATGAGCGTACCTTTAAGGTTGGTGATCTTGTCCTCAAAGAGAATCAACATGTAACCAAACTAGAAAAGAGCAAACGTGGAAAATTTGCTCCCAATTGGATTGGGCCTTATATAATCACTCACACTTATGGATCAGGCACTTATCATTTAGCTTCGCTTAATGGTAAGCCTGAGCCTGAACCCCTTAATGCCCTGCATCTTCGACCATTCTACTGTTGAATCTAGTGTTATATCACTTTTTATCTACCTACTGCTCGTCCCTTGAGCTCATTTACCGCTACATACACTCTGTTTTCTATATCTCAAAATAAAATCAAGATCACATTCTCACCTCCCCTTGACGATGCCTTTCCCTTTTTAATCTAGTCCATGACTTCAAAGTATTAAAATAAGCCGTATTCTTATGGGATTTTCTTGAGTCAAACTTCCTACCAAACTAGATGCTTCACGCCAAAAGAACATCTAGCTATCTAAATTATATATAGACTGCTCCCTCGAAGGACAGCTATATGCCAAATTATTGCTGCTATTATATATAGACTGCTCCCCCGAAGGACAGCTATGCACTGAAATCATCTCTGCTACTATAAATAGACTGCTCCCTCGAAGGACAGCTATACACAGTCAGCCTTTTATCAGAAGCTTCTCGCATTGATCAGCTTCGTGAAGACCTCAAGAATAAAACAATCCATATCCCTGGTAGACTTCCCGCATTGATCAGTCTATATTCAGTCAAATAAAAGCCTCATTCACAAGAACTTTTTGGGTCATGGACTTGTCTATTTAGGGTAGGTTCTCTTTCGTCAGAACACTCACTTTGTAACAAGTTCTCTGTATCTCAGCTATATCATTCACCTCACCTCACCATTTGTTTCAACTCAAGGGACGTAACGTACGCTCAATATATTGTGATCATACCACTCTTTTCACCTATTGACTTCTCGTCTATGCACGGTACCTAGGGTTTCAAGCTCGTTCTACGTTGTGTGGTTTGTTTAGCTCTTTTCACCTACGGAGCGCTCTTTCCGCTTTGCCTCGCATCTAGGATTGTGTGTTGATTTTAATCAGGACATGGTTCCCTTCTACTTGGGTAGGCTAACTTTCGCTTCCCTTATACCTTTTACAACATCACCAATTCATTTTACCTTACCAATATTAATATCAATATTTTTACCAACCAACCAATTGCCTGAATTCACCTCTCCCTGGTCCTAAGGGAGAACTACATCGGTCTGAGGCCCTTCCTTGCTTTGTGCAATGGGCTATGTAGGCAGCACTTAGGAGACATGGGGTCTCCCAAGGTTAGCTCGACCATCCCCTACCATAACCTATCATGTATGGTAAATATAAATATTTTTGTTTCATCACATTCCTCTTTATCCTTTTTTCAAAACACCGAAAGTCAAAACGAAAACATTCTTAGTATTATAACTCAAATCAGCATACATATCTCGTTTTATTTAGATGTTAAACAAATACATCTTCTCTATCATCGACACGCAGGTGGTACTCTTATTTATTCTTATACCTTGCTAACATTTATTTGACCCTCACGCCTCATCCCGAACTAGGTGATGATCATGATCGTCGACCCCTCTCATGAGCCTCTCTGTCCTCAAAGGTACCACGGATATTGGTACCGCCTTTGATCTGCCAATCTCTCCTGTAACATATGAATACACCCTCTCGCATGGAGGACTCAGCCTCTAGTCTCGTTGCTCGTGACTCGCAACCGCTAACAATCCTCTTGTCTCATTCAACTGCGTTTGGAGCTCAACAACCAAACGCTGCAGCCGATCCCTCTCTGCGGTAATCACGAGATATGTCGGGGGTGATCGCATACACCTCGCACTCTGCTACCCACCATAACCTATAGGCCTCTCCATCATTCGGCATCTATTACACTGCGATTGGCATTTGCTATCTCCTCGGGCCCTTCGGGAGGTGTTTGCGGGGAGGTGAGAATCTTTGCCTCGGCATCGATCCTCATATATGGTCTATAAGCTGCGGTATGTCCTGCACAAATCAAATTGTAAGCGCGCACGCGATCTATAGGAATCCTCTCATATTCACCTGGCCTGTGCCCCGCGATCCACCTCAATCGCTCTACACCCTCAACTCCTCAGCTATGTTCTCGGTTACCATATAGTTCTCGTAAGGCCTCCAACAGATATCCGCTGTCACCCTCTCCCATACCGCTGTAATACTCAATGTCACCGTCACGGCACAGGATCTTGCCTCTTGTTGCATCTCGACCGGCCTCACGAATCCCAACCTCTGTACTCCGGTCTCTCCTGCCTGGATGGATCGGCCTACTGGTCGCACACAAACAATGTGCTCATAGGCCCAACAGTGTAATAAGTATGAGCAATCCAGTGTCGTCCTGTGATTTCGCCTACAAGCCCATAAACCCCTGTATAACTCCGCCAAATATGCAGGTGCCCATGCAAAAGTCACGTTCCTTTCTATCATCTCCCAGATAACACACATCAATGCCTTTGGAAATCTTCCCCCTTCCGCCCTCGGTAATGCATAATACCCTACCGCTATCATTAATATTACTGCTAACCTTGTCTCCTCAGGATGTGCTGCATACATTACCCCATACGTAAATGATAAACCTCGCTGTGTCAAATCTCGTGCGTATGGACCAAATACTGCGGTTATCGCTCCCCGTGCCGCATGCTAGGTAGTGCACGATATCTTGGTTCTCTGTAATAGGGAGTCTCAAAATACGGAACACATCTTCCAATATTCGTCATCTCCCTGTTGGCAGATAAAAGGTATTTGTCTCGGGATTCCATCTCTCAATCAACGCCTGTAACATACCATGGTTACGTGCGATTCGTGAATAATAACGGATTCCACTTAACCCCAAACGATTTATCAATGTCCATTCCGCTAGTGTTACATCCGCTCGGATTCGTGACAACAGCGCTGGCACACTATCATTCATCCTCAACCCTGCCTCTGCCTGCATACACCAAAACAACAAACAACCATTCAATCCGTGCGGTTTTTCAAACATTACGAAATTCCTCCGAAGAATGGTATCGGTTATACATAACCGGTATCGGTTTAGTAACCGATACCGGTTCCTCCTAACCGCTACCGGTCACTGTCAATTACATACACCTTCCCTAAAAACAACCACCTACGACAATAATTTGCTCGTTTATTCCTTTTTATACATACAAACATACCTGAAACCCCTGATTGCCTACCCCGTAACACTTACCTCACCTGCAACCCTTGTTATCATGTTTTCTTTCTCATATCTACCCACCTACTCTCCCCCATCTTATTCACAAAACATGCAGTAGTCAAATCACAAACAAAACGTTACCTCTTGGTTTGCGGTAGCTTGAGGTGGCCCTTGTCTTCCCTCTTGTCCCTGCCTGCTGGATGTTTCTCCTCGTCCTGCCATTATCACCACCTTTTCAAACTCGCTTTCGTCTTTCTCGAATCTCAGATCACAATCACCTTCCCTGTCTCTTTTCTCCTTATCACTCAAATTTCTCATGCAATTACCTGTCTCAGTCGTCAAAAAGCGTCACGTTCACGTATTTAACTTCTTGCATGGCTCTCAAAATTAGAACTTAAGTTGCCACCCTAGCTTTTTTATTTTTTAGAAAAGCTCATACCTAAATAACCGGTATCGGTTATGGAACCGATATCGGTCTACTACCTACCGGCCTTTTGAAACATCGTCTTTTCTTCATTTTTTTACCAAATTTTTGTCGCGCCCGCCTCTTTTCCTGCATCACAACACCATTATCCATATTTCTCCATCCACCACACATATCATTACAATTTCCATAACATCATCTATTTTACAAAAACAAACAAACCATCAACTAAGGATACCACAACAAAACAAAAAACTATCTATCTATACATCATCATTTGGATCCAACTCATCAGATACATATATAACAATGTCACAAAACCAGCCCAAAACGTGCAACATTTCATCACATAACACATCATCCATATATCAACATGTCAACTAAACTCATCCTACATTCTATATCACAAACCATCGACAAAATACTTAAACACATTTTGAACACTGCATGTGGATCAAAACATCATCTCTATATATATACAAATTTGCAAATATACAATGTGCCCTACTGCGATCGGGGCCTCTGTGATCTCATCATACAACTAAGCCGGCACGAGCCGCAATAACTCAAAATCTCTCGGCTCGGCTCATGAGCCGGTCCCTCATATCAAAAATATACTCGGCTCGTAGGCGGTATCAACTATACAACCATACTCGCTCGGCTCGCGAGCGGTATATAATGAATAAATGAATCCATACATGAATAAATGATGGCACGCAGGCCTCTATCAACACAACCGGTTCGCAGACCGGTGCCCATGTCCCTATACAAAAACTATGTGGGGATCCCTCAGCTCTCCCCACCACCCTCAGCACCTCTCCCTGCTGGTCCCTGCGGTGCCTCTCGCCTCCTACCTGTAACGGACACGCCGGCTGTGGCTGCACCTCCCTGTGATCTCTGACTATGGGAGGTCTCCGCTCGGTGTGCCGCATATGGCTGATACTCAGCTCCGGTATTATCAAGGACATCTTGATAGTACCGGGCCTCCGCCTCGCCTCCATATATCTGTCCCGTGCCACCGTAGGTACTGGGGCTGGTCCCCGGACTCCTACTACCAGTGCCCCCTGTGCCTGTGATGGTGCCGCTGGTGGTGCCTGTGGCCATGGTGGTATCTCGGGCACGTGCAGGGGCCGTGGCTGCGCCATTCGCTGGTGGTGGTGCGGTACTGTCTTCTGGCTTGCTAGTATCTCTTGCACTGCACTGCACTGCACTGCACTCGTGGGTGTCTTCTTGGTGGTGGTCTGCTACGCTGTGCACATGCCCTCTGCTGGGCTAGCTGCCCCTGTAGGACACCTATACGTACGTGCTGCGGCACCATTTATCCTGTAATAATTAGCTGCACTGACCCCTAAGCTGATCTCTCTCTCCCGTCACCGCGGCCAAGTCTGGCCTGCTGTGGGTGTCTGCTACCCTCATTGCTCTCACGACCAGCCCACCAAACCCTGTATGCTCCCGTGAACCCGGCATCATCTACGCCATCATCTCTTTGGCTCTCTCGCAACCCAATCTGGATCAAGGGGGTGTGGTGCGAGGCGGTGGGGCCTCTACATCATCCCTCTCTTCTGAGGGAAGGGAGGTGGCTCGTCCTGTCGCAGCCCCATCTGCCTGCGTACCCTCTCTAGGGGTATCCTCTCGTACTCTCCTGGCCTCCGTCCTGCTATCCAGAATGTATACTGGATCAGACGCAACTGTAAGCGGGCTCCTCCGTGAGGGTGATGACCTCTGTAAGGTCTCCATACAATATCTACCGCTGTCAGGCCCTCTAATACATGCCTGTAATAGGTGACATCCCGCCCTGCAAGCACTGCTCGTGGCTGCCCCACGACCCCCAACCACCTCTGAAAGCCGTACCTGTATATGACCTGTGGCCCTGGCTGCTGCGGTAACCCTACTGGCCTGATGCATATGATGTGCTCATATGCCCAACAGTGAAGTAAAAATGTCGAACAGATACCGAATCGCCTCATCCAGTGATAACCCCAGAGCTCTGTATAATCGCACTAGATATCATGCGGTGCCCAAGCATAACAGGTATGCTCCTCCACCATCTCATGAAGCACCCCCATCAATGCCCATGGAAAGCGGCCTCCCTCTGAGTCCGGGAGGGCGAAGCAGGTGATCCCAATCATCATCAGCACAGCCAGTCGTGTCTCGTGTCGATGCGCACGGTACATGTCACCATACCCAATGCTCGCACTGTGATGATAGGTAAGTAAGCGCGTGCTGCATCTCCAAAACACGTAATATCTTTGTCCATGGCGAGTCTCTCGAATCTACGGAAGCTCGCCTCTCCCTCGATAGGTAGTCGAAGGATGCGATACACATCCTCCAACATGATAGTCATCTCCCCAGTCGGGAGATGGAACACATTGGTCGCCGGATCCCATCTCTCGATGAGGGTGACCATCAGGCTGTGATCTCTCTCTATCGCTCTGTACCTCTGGACTCCACCGAGTCCCACCTCACGCATGATCGCCCAGTGAGCTACGGATATGTGTGGCCACATCCACACCAACAGCGGGGCATCCTATCCCGCATCGTCAACTGCTGACGTGCCTGCAAAACCAACCCACATCTTTAGACCTACTTTTTATCACAACATCTACTTTATCCTCTAAACCCCCTTTTATCCACCCCACCCAAAACCCAAACCCACTCACCCAAAACCCAACCCAAACCCAAAACCCAAACCCACCCAAACCCAAAACCCAACCCACCCACCCAAAACAAAACCCAAACCCACCCAACACCCAAAACCCAACCCAACCCACCCAAAACAAAACCCAAACCCACCCAACACCCAAAACCCAACCCAACCCACCCAACACCCAAAACCCAACCCAACCAAAACAAAACCCAAACCCACTCACCCGAAACCCAACCCAACCCAACCCACACTCAACCAAAACAAAACCCACCCAACACCCAAAACCCAACCCAACCCACCCAAAACCCAAACCCACTCAACCAA
Source organism: Taxus wallichiana var. yunnanensis (assembly GCA_018340775.1). Lineage (NCBI taxonomy): Eukaryota > Viridiplantae > Streptophyta > Pinopsida > Cupressales > Taxaceae > Taxus > Taxus wallichiana. The sequence goes on from CM031240.1 coordinate 978,769,106, forward strand.
AACAAAACCCAAACCCACCCAACACCCAAACCCAACCCAACCCACCCAACACCCAAAACCCAACCCAACACCCAAAACCCAACCCAACCCAACCCAACCCACACCCAACCCAACCCACACTCACCCATAACCGACCCCGGTCCTCCTCCCACCGACGCCGGTCAACGACCAACCGGCATCGGTAACCTGAACCCACTGAAGAAATGTTATAACCCACTTCTGCCTAAAAAATTCGTGGACCGATGCGGTCACTTAGTGACCGGCATCGGTCACTGAAAATTTGCGCCGAACCCGACGCGGCCTACCCCTTTCTTCTTTTTCCCTATTTCTACCTCTCTACCCACCCAAACACCCTAAAAACCTACCCACCATGCCGCCTTGGCCTCTTTCACCTATCTACCCTCTCCCTTTTTCAAATCATTTCCATTTATTCATTATTTTCTACAAAACATTATATTCCTACCCAAATCCCAAAAACAACATAATGCAATAAAATGCACAAAATAAAGAGTTCCGAGCCTACCCGTACGACGACACGTCGTCGTGGTGGGATAGGTGGTGGTGGTCCAGCTGGTCCAGCCCCTCCTGCTCCTCCTGCCTGTGCCATAGCTCCAATTCTGATCTGCTGGGTCCCCGGCCAATCAATCTGCCTTGCCTCCTCTCACACGAGCCCGCAAACAACTCACTCCTCCAAAAAATAGATCCACCTCACTCAATAAACCTCCAATCTCAACTCTCCACGTCAGACAAGTCAATTTGGTTTTCAAAATAACAAAGTGACAATGACAAGCCGTATTTTTCTTTTTATAGGTTTTTCGCCCTTAACCGATATCGGTTTCATTTTTCCCTAATGAACCGGTATCGGTCCCTTAACCGATATCGGTCATGTGGAATCGACATCGGTTTGTCTTCCAACTTTCCCCCAATTTTATTTTTTTGCCCCTATTTACCATTTTCCCCTTTTTAACCACATATCGCCTATATCCACCCTTGCTGAACACCATTTGTTTCCCTATTTGGCCCGACCCAAGGCCTCACCCTACCCATCCGGCCCGACCCAAGGCCGCACCCCAACATGGCCCGACCCACGACCGTATCACTTCAATACCATACCCACAATCAACATTTTATTTTTATCCATCCATCATGTACCTTTTGTTCAATCGAGCTCACCTGTTCGTGTTTTAGCATGATTAGGGTCCTTGACTTGATCTGTCGACCAACTTTGCCTAGACCTAGACCATGACGTTTATCTCAACCAAACTAACCATTTGAGTCTTGCCGAACATGCCTAAACGTTTCTGTACCTTACCGTTATATACCACGGAGCTACTTCCATGCCTTGGATACCGGGATTATATCACCCTTGTTTGGATAAACTATCGACCTTTGCCTATACATATTTGGTTTGCTCGTCAAATCATGTACCCTAGTCGTATTTTATTGCATTTCAACATGCGTCTGCTTCCTTGGACCTACCCCACCACCTTACCATCCTCTCTACAACATGTACCCTTTATCAACCCTATCCTTGATTTCCCGTTCACTCAATCTGTGATAGATTTGAGGGGATTACCTATATCCTTAACATGAGAAACCACTTCATATTATTGTCGCTGACTTTTACGAACAAGCTACACGACAATAAGGGGCTAATGTAGACACCAAATTCGTGTCTTACGACCCCTTGTGACCCGCATCCCATTTCGCAACCTAACCTCATTACCTAAACTTTACACAATTATTTATTAATTACCTTGTAATTGATAAATCCCCATCACCTCACCTGCCACCTCATTTGCCACCTCATCATGACCTAGCCCTAATCCTAAACTAACCTAATTAAAACCTAAAACTTGGTCTACACCTACACCCATAACTAATGACCCCTTTCTCTTTAAAACCGACCTTCTAGTCACTTGACCAAGCCCCGCACTGATCTCTTGGGAGAAAAGAGGAAGGTGGGCGATTTTACTAAAAATAGCCTACTTTTTCCTTACAATGCCGGTTCCTACTCGATTTGCCGTCGGTTACGCAACCGCCATTGGTTCCTGTAAATGGGCTCCCCAAACCAAAACAACGGATCAAAAAAATTCATTTTGGAGATCAGTCGAAGGATTTTCTGGATCAACAGAGATTATTGGGAGCGAGGAACAGAGTCCAGATCTTCACTTGACCAAGCAGAGACGAGTGGAAATACCAGAAGTGTTTACAGCAAAGGAGATCAGCTTACATCTTGGTCAAAACCGATAAGTCACATCTTTACATGTCCTCTATTATAACATTTCTTATGTTTCTTGAATCTCGAGTCCTCCTAAATCCGTTTATGAGTCCACTACCCAACGTGCCATTGCATCTAACTATTATTGTTTTACCTCTCATCATCTCATTTCCTAATATCATCCATAAACCAAACCTTACAAACACCATAGCTACCAAGAAGATCCTATAACCCACCGGTATCGGTTTATCGAATCCAGACGCCGGTTCCTCCGATCAAAACGAGAAAAACAGACTTTTTCCCTACCCGATTCAACGAAACAACTTAATTGATATTTTACGAGTCTTTTGTGTTAATTCATATTAGGGAAACTGACCACCTTCGAAAGGAAGTTTTATATTTCCTGGGCCCAAGGCAGTTTCCTCATTTATTGTTTAATCAAAATCTTGTGGTCTTGTGTTCTTATTTGCAGGTAGTCCTTCCAAGACAAAAAGGAGTTCTTCGCAGTCAGTCTGATCTTTCTCTACGGTACGTGCACACCATCTCGACATTCTACAGGTATTCCTCCTAACCCTAACCTTATCTGTTTCTAAAAAGGAATGAAACATTTCCGAGTGAAAGCAGGTGGGTAGCAGAACTACGAGGTGTACGTGATCGTCCTAACATAGTGGTGATTACGGTGAGAGAGGATATGCCTGCACGGCGTTTGGTTCAAAGCAGCTCCAAACGCGAGGTGAATGAGACAAGAGGATCATTAGTGGTTGCGGAGTCACGGGCGGAGAGACTAGAGGCTGGAGTCCTCCATGCGAGAGGGCGTATTCATATGTTACAGGAGAGATTGGCAGATCAGTGGGCGGTACCAATAGCCGTGGTACCATTGAGGACAGAGAGGCCTGGCGAGAGGGGTCGACGATCACGATCATCACCTAGTTCGGGATGAGGCGTGAGGGTCTAAATAAATGTTAGCAAGGTATAAGAATAAATAAGAGTACCGACCTGCGTGTCGATGATAGAGAAGATGTATTTGTTTAACATCTAAATAAAACTGAATATGTATGTTGATTTGAGTTATAATAATAAGAATGTTTTCATTTTGACTTTTTGTGTTTTGAAAAAGGATAAAGAGGAATGTGATTAAATAGAAATACACAAAAATATTTATATTTACCACACATGATAGGTTATGGTAGGGGATGGTCGAGCTAACCTTGGGAGACCCCATGTCTCCGAAGTGCTGCCTACATAGCCCATTGCACAAAGCAAGGAGGGGCCTCAGACCGATGTAGTTCTCCCTTAGGATCAGGGAGAGGTGAATTCAGGCAATTTGGTACGGTTTAGGCAATTGGTTGGTTGGTAAGAATATTGATATTAATATTGGTAAGGTAAGGTTGTTGGTGTCGGTAATGAATTGGTGATGTTGTAAAAGGAAGCGAAAGTTAGCCTACCCAAGTAGAAGGGAACCATGTCCTGATTAAGATCAACACACAATCCTAGATGCGAGGCAAAGCGGAAAGAGTGCTCCGTAGGTGAAAAGAGCTAAACAAACCACAAAACGTAGAACGAGCTTGAAGCCCTAGGTACCGTGCATAGACGAGAAGTCCATAGGTGAAAAGAGTTGTATGATCACAATATATCGGGTGTACGTCATGTCCCTTGAGTTGAAACAAATGGTGAGGTGAGGTGGATGATATAGCTGAGGTACAGAGAATTTATTACAAAGTGAGTGTTCTGATGAAAGAGAACCTACCCTAAATAGACAAGTCCATGACCCAAAAAGTTCTTTTGAATGAGGCTTTTATTTTACTGAATATAGACTGATCGATGCGGGAAGTCTACAAGGGATATTGATTGTGCTATTCTTGAGGTCTTCACGAAGCTGATCAATGCGAGAAGCTTCTGATAAAGGCTGACTGTGTATAGCTATCCTTTAAGGGAGCAGTCTATTTATAGTAGCAGATATGATTTTAGTGCATAGCTGTTCTTCGGGGGAGCAGTCTATATGAATAGCAACAATAATTTGGCATATAGTTGTCCTTCGAGGGAACAGTCTATATATAATTTAGATAGCTAGATGTTCTTTTGGCGTGAAGCATCTAGTTTGGTAGGAAGTTTGACTCAAGAAAATCCCATAAGAATACGGCTTATTTGAAAACTTTGAAGTCATGGACTAGACTAAAAAGGGGAAGGCATCGTTTAGGTGAGGTGAGAATCAAACTATGTGAGCTTGATTTTTATTATGAGGTGTAGGAAACGAAGTGCATGTGGTGGTATGTGAGCTCAAGGGACGAGCGGCAGGTAGATAAGAAGTGATATAACACTAAATTCAATAGTAGAATGGTCGAAGATGCAAGGCATTAAGGGGTTCAGGCTCAGGCTTACCATTAAGCGAAGCTAAACGATAAGTGCCTGATCCATAGGTGTGAGTGATTATGTAAGGCCCAATCCAATTGGGAGCAAATTTTCCACGTTTTCTCTTTTCTAGTTTGGTGACATGTTGATTCTCTTTGAGGACAAGATCACCAACCTTAAAGGTACGCTCATGAAGTCGCTTATCATAAGCACGTTTGATGTATTTTTGATAGATTTGAAGGTGATCAAGAGCTGTAAGACGACGTTCGTCAAGAAGCTCCAATTGGGCTAACCGCTCTTGGCGGAAATCATCGTTGGTGAGAATATCCTGAAGAGATATTCTAAGGGAGGGTATTTGTATTTCGAGAGGCAAAACAACCTTAGTACCATATACCAAAGAAAAGGTGTGGCATTAGTAGAGGTACGAATGCTAGTACGATAAGCCTAAAGGGCAAAGGGAATGTGATCGTACCAATTTCTTCCGGATTCATTAACAACTTTCATGAGGATTTTGGTTAGGGTTTTATTAGAAGATTCAGCCTGACCATTGGCCTGCGGATAGTAAGGCGATGAGAAACTAAGTTTGATACCAAAGTTGTCACAAAGGTCTTGTAATAACTTGTTTTTAAAAGATTTACCATTATCTGTTATTAGGCGATGAGGAATACCAAAACGACAGATAATGTGATGGTTAATGAATTCGACAATTTTTTCCTTTTTAGTTGAAATGAGTGGAATAGCCTCCACCCATTTTGTGTAATATTCGGTGGCTGTGATTATCCATCGGTGACGTTGTGAAGAGGACGGGTGAATCTCACCTATAAGGTCTAAACCCCATTGTGAGAAAGGCCAAAGATCTCGTGCGACCTGCAGCGGATGGCTAGGAGTATGTTGAAGGTTAGCATGTTGTTGACACATAACACAACGCTTAACATATTCGTAGCAGTCGTTATTGAGAGTAGGCCAATAATAACCTAGGTGAAGGATTCGTTTAGCCACGGCAAGGCCACTAAAATGTCCACCACAAATACCGTCATGGACTTGTTGGATGGTATGGGTGATCTCCGCACCGGTGAGACATCGAAGGAGGATGCCATCAAAGCCACGTTTATAAAGGAGTCCCCCCATAACTACATAACAAGAAATGCGTTTAAGAAAAGCACGTTTACCAGTACTAGTAAGGTCAGAAGGGAGAACAGAGGTTGTAAGGTAGTCATGGAATTGGTGATACCAGTATCCTGCGAGTTAGCAGACACAGTATTTATCGTACAAACAACCGGGGTTGAATAAGATGGGGCAAAGAGTTGTTGGACCAAGACAAAAATGTCAGAGTCAGTTGATGAGGCTAGAATTTGCGAGGCTAAGCAAGCCATAGTATCCACAAATTTGTTAGTAGAGCGTGGAATGGTTTGGATAGAATAGTGAGTAAATAAGGCTAGAAGCGAATCCACGTAGTGTTTGTATTTTTGAAGTTCCTCATTTTTGCATTGGTAGATGCCCATAACTTGATTGACTACCAATTGAGAGTCGCTAAAAATATTGATAGATTTGATACCTAAGTGCGTATGACACGGAGACCAGAACAAGGGCCTCGTATTCCCGTTGTATTATTAGTGCAAGGGAAATCGAGTCGGAATGAAAGAGGCATAGGCTCGGCATCAAGAGGAATGAGAACAACGCCAGCTCCTCCACCGTGTTGGCATTTAGATCCATCGAAGAAGAGGGTCATTTGATACGACTCTTCCCCGAGTGAAAGAGTGGCGATGAGTTCGTCGGGAATATAAAATTGGTAAATTGTTCCCCGAGGTAAAGGGGCTTCCATGAAGTTGGTCTGCGATGGTTTGTCCTTTGATTGATTTCTGGTGGACAAACTCAAGGTCGAGGTCGGTGAGGAGCATGAGCCATCGGGCGATGCGTTGGTTTAGATGAGGTTTGGCATACATGTAATGGATGGGGTCCGTGTTGGTGATGACGAAAGTTTTGTGATTCAGAAGGTAGTGTCGGAGCTTGGTAGCCACGAATGATAGGGCTAGGCACAACTTTTCTACATGTGTATACCTAGTCTCATAATCCACCAAAGTACGACTTATATAATAAACGACTTGTTCTCGATTTTCAGAGTCATGATGTGTAAGCATGGCCCCTACAGCGTGGTCAGTGGCGGAAAGGTAAAGGTAGAAAGGGCGGTCGTCTTGAGGTGGGATAAGCACGGGTGGCTACAAGAGATAAGTTTTGAGAGCTTCAAAGGCTTGGTGGCACTCTTCACTCCATTGAAACTCAATGTCCTTTTTAAGGAGGTGATGGAAAGGTTGACATCGATCCGAGAGTTGGGAGATGAAACGTCGGATAGATTGTAACTTACCTTGTAAGCTACGCAATTGTTTGAGATTAGTAGGTGGGGGCATTTCTATGATAGCTTTGACTTTAGATGGATCGACCTCGATGCCACGCAAAGAGACGATAAAACCAAGAAGCTTTCCCGAAAGGACACCAAAGACACATTTCTTTGGTTGAAGACGGACAGAATATTGTAGTAGGCGGTCAAAAATAATGGTTAAAACATCGAGATGTTCACTGCGATGTTTAGACTTGCCAAGAAGATCGTCAACGTAATCTTCAAGGATAGTGTGCATAATGTCATGAAAAATGTAGGTCATAGCCCGTTGATAGGTGGCACCAAAGCATTCTTAAGGCCAAATGGCATTACACGGTGTAACGAAGGTTCCCGAGGAGTTATGAAGGCGATTTTGTTTTGATCGGCGGGGCACCAAAATTTGGTTGTATCTGAAAAGCCATCCATGAGAGAAAGCATTTCATGACCCTTGTAATGAGATCAACAAGTTGATCAATACTAGGTAGGGGGAAGTCATCCTTAGGGCAAGCGAGTTTAAGATCCTGCAAATCCGTGCATATCTGAAGTCCCCCGTCGCTTTAGTGGCCAGTGCGATGTTAGAAATCCATTGAGGATAGTCAATAGGCAAGATGAAGGAAGCGAGAAAGAAGTCGTTGAAGCTCTTGTTTGACCAAGAGGGCAATGCGTGGATGCATTTTCTCGGATTTTTGTTTGATTGGTTTGGAATCGGGGTTTAGAGTGATGTTATGGACGACAATGGTAGGATCAATTCTGGCATGTCGGCGTAGGACCAAGCGAAAGCTTGGTTGCGAAAGCACGGAGGAAAGTAGTAAAGCGACTTGTTACGATGCGTTAAGGGATTGTCCGATCTTCACAATGTGAGGATCCTCCTCCGTGTGGATGTTGATTTCTATAGTAGATTCATTCAAAGCATGGTTTGGGTTTTGAGATGGTAAGGCTCGTTGAATATAAGAATCATCTGCGCGAGGTAAGTGAGGATGGAGTCATCATCCGACACTCAACAACATTAATCAAAGGTGAATCCTCTTCGATCATGTGCGGATACGAAGGGGAAGAGAAGATGGGTCCTCATTATCGCGTTGATAAGTGAGAGGACCTATGAAGATATGAGATTATGAAAAAAAAGTTAGTAGGGATAGATTCGGGTCTATAGATTCTCGTGGGTGATGATGGCAAAGTGGGTGATGATGGTTTGGTAGGGTAACGTCGTCTTCTTCGAATACGGTGACATGAGGTGTCTCTGTGTAGGTGTTTCAGAAAACCGAGACCACTGCGATCATTGTGTTTGCGGTAGTTACGGGAATGAGTCGTATGTCGGCCTTGTTCGTAAAGACCAAAACCAAAGCCTTTCCAAGCACAAAAGAGTCAAGAAGGTGAGGCGAAGCGCGATTTGTCGAGTATTGAAAATTGGATTGGAAGGGAACCACACCAAGAGGAGGTTCGGGGGTAATGGAGGATGCGTCAACACCCCCATACGTTAGGTTGGTGCGGCGGTGAGGTGGTCGTAGGAGATTACTTCCCCACACGACGGTCATAGTTAGGATGGGCATGTATTGTCCGTACTCTGTGGGGTATGGAAAGAACTAACGTTATATAGGCGATACTCCCCCAGCGTAAGGCACTGAAAAACATCTACTAAGGGGTCTGCGGTTGGGATGTTAGCTGCGGGAAGGGAAGTGGTTTTTGCGATGGTGGTTTCATTAGTTGAAGGCGTAGGTGCGATTGAGGTACATGGTTGAGGCATAGTTGAAGAAGATGGTTGGGTTGAATGAATGGGTGTCTTGATTGGTACCAGCACATCATTTGGGCGGTATAACATATTGCAGGTTTTAAAGGGGGGAGGATCAGCTTTTACGGTGTAGGACTTCCCCTCGTACTCAAATTTTATGCATCTATGTAAGGTTGAGGGAACGCATCCCATGGCCCGGATCTAGGGCGACCAAAGCAATATATTATATTGGAACTCTCCCTCAAGGACATAGAAGAGTTCGGGTAAAGTACGTGGTCCTACCGAATGTTGAGGATCACGGTGCCTAAGGTAGAGGTAATAGCGTCATTGAATGACCGCAACATGATGGGGTTGGCACACATGTAGCTAGAAGGGATATTCATTTGTTGAAAAGCTTTTGAAGAGATGATGTTTAGGCTAGCACCCCCGTCAATCATAACACGACGTACACGAATGTCCCGGACGTAAGCTGAGATGAACAGGGCAGGGTCAGGATCTTCTGTACCAAAATCGACAATTTCATCTTCAGAGAAACTGACTGCAGCAGCTTGTGGTACAGAGACAGAAGTGGTTGGGGCGGTGGGTTGTTTGGTGAGAGAGGCAACGTGATTGGGTGTTAGAATGGAGGCAACAGGTAGGGCTTCATTAGGTAAGACCTCGATCCCCTGAAGAATTTCAACGAGAGCTTGTCGATGAGATTCAGAAGTCTGAATGAGATCATATAGTGTCATTTTGACGGGTGATTGGTGAAGCTGTTTGATCATGGCTCGATGGGCAACTCCATTAGAGACGGGGTAAGCGGGTCCACGAATAACCACTTTGGGTGGTGGTGCAATCGGGATGCTAGACGGAGAAAGAGAGGACGCAGGTGTGCTTTCTTTCGCTTTCTCGTTGTTTTTCTGCGCTCGAGTAGCAACACTAATCATATTAATCTCGTAAACCTGAGATGAGGAAGATGGTTGGGATAAATTATGGTCTTCAAGAGGTGGGGTTGTAATAATGATAGATCGTGGTGAGGCGGGGATAGATGGTATAGGAGAGGGAATTGAAGCTAAAGGTCTCTCCCTTCGTAAGTTGTCTTTCTTAACCTTTCTATCTGGGAGAGGTGACTGACGAAGGATGGTTTTTAAAGCTTTGCATCCCTCCACATCATGTCCTGGTGTGCGGTGATAAGCGCAGATCTTAGACTCATCATAACCTATAGGTCGAGGTTTAGACGGGTCATAAGGTCTAAGTGGGGGTAGGGAAATGGTCACATTCTCTACTAACATAGCAAGGATTTTGGCGTAAGATCCTTTAAGTGGGTCAAAATCAGAAGAGGATGAGGGTATTGATTGCGCGGGTTTTGGTAATGTTTGGGTGTGGTTAGTTCGTATGGGTGGTGGTTTAACCGAGGGGTGTTGATATGTGTTTTTCACTAAACGTGGTTTCTTTGGCGCAGGAGCTACGTTCGGCTGGTTAGATGATGAGGCTACAGATGACATGGTAGCGGGAAACAACCACGAGAGAAAGGGAGTGACGAGAAAATAAATCCTTTGATGATGGAGTTTGTTTAGGGTTGATGGGTGGACAGGATACGTGGGGTGATAATGTTGATATACCCTTTGATCCCTGTATGGGTGCAGAAGGCGTAGATCGTTTTGAAGAAAACGCAGGAGGTATGATATATTGGTGCAAGGTGGAAGGATGAGGTCCCAATATGGAAGGTAGGTATGACGATGATGGTTTTGATTGTGATAGAGGCACGGGTTGAGTGTGTCTCCTAGGTGGCGGGGCGGCTTTATTCTTGGACAAATCTAGTCGCTTAGGCGGGTGTGTTAGGCACTGGGTATGGGCAAGGTCCCAGCGTAGGGGAAGATTTGGCTAAGTTAATAGAAGTGGACGGGGCATTTGGTAGAGGTGAGGGGGTGAAGGTGAGAACATGGGCATTTTAAGCACGCGTAAACACTTCGGGTATATGGTGGAGTTCTCGGGATCGGTCATTTGCATTTGAGTAGAATATGGCGTACTCAAACATTCCCATAGGATTTTTCTATCCTCTAGAGAATGACAGGTCTTGAGGCTTGAATTGTAAATTTGGTACGGAAGAAAGGTGGGTTGTGTTGGTTGGATATTTTGTCAAACCAAAATATGAGGTTCAACCACAAGTACATGGGATTAAATCCCTCCTCAAAGACAGTGAAATTTGCTGTTTTATTGCTAATCTAAAACACAGTAAATAATATATACAATATTCACACTAATCTAACCATTGGGGTTTGGGATGAAATCCCGAAATCCACATTCACATGATTAAGGATATTGCTTTCGTAAGTGAAATAGGTTAGAAAGCTGCTACTGATGAAAGAAGCACGGTAGAAAAGAAATGGGAGAAACGTATTTTCTTTCGAGTAAACACAGAGCACGAAATAATCATACGAGTTTTAGATCACAGATATAGTGTCCGAGATAATTAGAAACACTGAGATTCTATGCAAAGAATAGCTTTAAGATCATGAACATAAGAACACTGTCTTAAATAAGATATATTTCACAACACAAAGTCTGCAAAACAATATCAACTTCTATTCTTCAAAATGATTGAAAGAAAACACAAAGTTTTTCTCCTTTCCAATAGCCTCTTAATGCTTCAAAAATTCTCGACCCTTTTGAATGCACAGGCATCCCTTATTTATAACAAAAGGAACTAGAGATAAAACAGGACAGATCCTAAAGAGTAGCATGTTAACTGGAGTTTCAGTTTTGCATGACTCTCACGCAGGAGATCAAGTCAAAGTATGAATTAAAAATATGACAAAACGGAAATAAGAAAAGACATGTCAATCTAAAAATAGAAATGACATGGGACGTTGGGACTTAATCCGAATCATCATCTTTTGCTTCTTCTTCTTTCTCCTCCTCCAGCTGAGACTGTTTGTTACGAAACTCCTGGAACTTCCGAATAATGCCTTGCATTTCATTCTCATCAGGCGCAGTGGAATGATCATTCCACATTTCGCAGGTTTCATGAACATCACTGGCAGTGCCGGGAAGTTTCTTCAATCCTTTGCTGAGCTTTCTTAAGGCCTCTAAAGTGTGCTCAATCCTTACAAACTGACCAATGACTTCAAGGTCAAATCCGTGTACAGGTTCATGCTGAATAGATTCCTGAACTTGTTTGAAGAGATCATCTGCTGATAGGATACCTGAGTTCCCAACTGACACCTTCGGACAAATCTTTAGCAATTCTTCTTCCAGATCACTTTTCCCATCGATCAATTTATCCCTTGATTCTCTCAACTTGCTGCAGGCTTCGTTGAGGATCTTTACTCTGAACTTGATGGCCTTGGTCAGCTGAAAGTGTTTATCTGTATGTGGAAGAACGCCTTCTTCTACCAAGAGATGTGCTGGTATTTGCTTTAGCACTTGGAGAGCTTCACAAGTCAAATCAAGCTGTCCAATTTCTTCAGTGAATTCCTCATCCATCTTCTCTCCTTCCTTCTGAATCTCCCCCAAAGACTGATGAACTTTCACCACGTCTTGAATTACTTCCTTCCCTTGTTGGAGCAACTTTTGGATCCATTCATCAACCACCCTTCCTTTTTTAGCAATCTTCTCAATCGTAGGCGATGAGAAATCAAATCCGGCAGATACAGAAGAAGATGGTATGGATTCCAGGGGTGTTGAGAGTTTAATCAAAACCTCTGTCAACTGCTCCACTTTTTCCTTAAGCTCATTTCTGCTGTCCTTTGTTTCTTTCAACTTTTGGCACAGCACGTCTATGGAAACCCGTGCATCTTGTTGCGCTCCTTCTGCTGTCACTTTCCCTAGAGCCACCTTGGTTATCTGATAATCAGAAGCTGTTATATCCTCTCTAGTTTTGTCAGCCGAGGGAGTGGCAATCTCTGCGAACTTATCTCCTGAAGCATCTACCAAAACCCTTGAAACTGTTTTGGGTTTCTTGGCTGATTTCGCAGTAGAAGCCTTAAGTGAGCTGAAATCAAAGGCTGGTAGGGGTACAATCACTTTCCTCTTCCTCGGAGTTTGCTCGAGTAACCATTGTGGAGTATCAGAGGAAATTGCCAATGTTGTAGTAACTGGTATTCTACTCTCAAGGGGAGAAGATTCTACTATTGGAGGGGGAACAGTAGCCAACGTGGTAGTAGGTGCAATGAATAGAGGCACAGGTTGTGGGGGAGTGTTGGTGATCACTTGGGTTCCAGCAGAGAGGGGTGAGAGCCCGGAGAAAATATTGGCCATGCTTGAAGAAGTGGATGGGGAATGAGGAGGCTGAAGTGGTTGTTGAGGGGGAGGCACAGATTCAGTTTCCAAAGCCTTGAATGCAAGAGATAAGGTCTCTCCAGTTGAGCAATCAGCAAATGGTGAAGTCAAGAGCTGGCTTCCTCCTTCTTCTAAATTAATCTCCCCTATTTCTGGTGGTGTTGGTGATTCTGGCACAACCACCGTTTGAGCTGGAGAGACAATTGAAGAGATTTGTCTTTCTTTCTTCTTCTTGGGAATCCTGATTTTTATAGACCCCCCAGAAGATTCTTTGTCCTTTTTCTTTTGGGAGGGCCCCACCTCCGTTTCAGCCAACTTTGGAAACTTGTCATCTTTAAAATTCATGCCCCAAGAAGAGAGCCATTTTTTGGTGCGAGCAAGAATGAGAGCCGACCTATCTGTGATAGAGGCTTTTTCGCTGGCCGACCAATCAATAGGCGGGAAAATGTATCGATCTTCATTAAGCCCATCATAGGACATATCCAACACACTTTCATTGTCAGTTGTGCCATCTGGAAAATCAGAAAGCTCTAGCGTCTGAATCTCATTAATAGTTAACCTACTATTATCTTTTCTGCGAACTGCAACTTCGTTACGCAGATCCACCCAGATATCCTCAATGTCAGGCCTGTGCAGATGTTGGGCTCCATAGGTTCTAAGTACTCCTCGGATGTCAAAACCATCCCGAGACTTCATATGCTTCTTTAATTTCTCCTGGAGTTCACATTCAACATTTTTAGCCTTTGCCACTGTCGAGCAAGTATATCTCCCAATAGAAATTGGGAAGGATACTGCTGCCTTATGCTTGCTCTGTTGGAATTTGTGAAAATCCAATAGCTGTCTGACCAATTCTATTAGTATCAATCTATCCCCTGGATAGCGAGGCAGACGGAAAGGCTCTCCCGAGTACATGACCGTTCGAAGGTAGGTAAACTTCTTGAACTGTAAGAAGATACATCCCCATTTAGATACCTCAGTCCAAGCTTCGTCTGATACCCTTGTCTTTCTTAGCCCTGGGTTCAGCCGGCAGATGTTCTCGTAGAAAAAGGCGTCATTCACCCTCCTAAAATGATCCTTGGACCCCTTCTTTGTTATTTGAGGATAATACTTATAGACTGGGTTTGTCGTTCTGCTTCCTTTAGTATCCAGTCCGGGATAGCTCCTCATCCCAGCTGCTGCATAGGCCACATATGAGAACATATAAAACTTTCCGGTCGATAAGACCGTCGTCATCTGAGAGTCAATCTCATTACTGATAAGGGTTCCCCAGTCAATCCCTTGCTGGTTCTTCTTGATGGTGACCATAAACTGATACATCCATCCATGAAATAAATTTGATTCCGGCAAGCCAAAAACCCGGCTCAGCAGGGTGATAATGTCATTGATTTCTTGTATGAAATCACATCTAGGAATAGTTCTTGGAAATCTAGATATTACTGGTTTTGCCTTGACCAAGAACTTCTTATTGACATCCTTAATGCAATTTTCCTGGTTACTGTCCCAGGCCTTCTGAGCCGACTTGATATTTAGGTCCCCATACTCCTCGAAATTAGGTAGTTTCAGGAGATCATCAAAATAAGCTCCATCTAGTTTGATAACTACCTCACCAGCCTGATTCCTTACTGAACGAGAAGCCGAGTCGTAACTGGACGCACAAGCCAAAACAAACTCTGGACATTGGGCAGACATGGGAAAGCCTGCTGCAAGGGGCAAGCCACTGTTAGCTAAAGCCATCATCCATGGGGTTTGAGAAGAACTCTTCACCCTATTCCAAAAGTCGTCCATATCTATGTTGCCAAGTTCAGTATCCCTGATATCATAATTACAATCAATATATGATGGGGATTCTGGTTTCTTAAATTTGTACTTCATCCTGCTAGACTTCTCGGCCTTCTCCTGAGATGGACCAGGGTCCGACATGAAGAATGTGGAGGGAGAAAGACTCGGAACTCAGGTGATGCTGTTCAAACTGGAAATCCCGATTGACTGAATGCGCTGGAAGAAGAGAAGAACCCGACACGCTGAAGAGGATGTCGGAAAACCCTGAGAACCCGACAAGTTTGATCTGTCGGAACTTTGGCAAAGCCCGACACTTGCTTTTGATGACGGAAACAGGCGGAAACCCGGCACTCACTGTTAATGGCGGACACGGGAGGAAACCCGGCGCCCACTTTTGATGACGGAACTTCGGAGATTCCCGACACTTACTGTTGAGGTCGGAATGTTGAGAAACCCCGATACTTCAAGCTTCCTTTATACTCCGGGCCTTTGAATCTGCAAAACAGTCTTCAAAAACCGAGAAGCAAAAACAAAGTCTTTCCTGTATTTCCACATATACAACTTCCTTTCTTTTTTGTTATTCATATTCCATACATCATGCATATAATTAGAATTTTGGAAGAAACAACATCAATTGATAGTCTCAAAAAGAAAATAAACCCTAAAAACCCAAAACCCTTTCCAAAACAACACAGAAAGAAGAAGGGAAGAAAACCTTCAACAACTGGCAAGAAATTGGGAAGAAAATACGCGCAATCGATTCATAAAAATCAAGAATAAAGAAGGGAAGAAAAATACCTTCGATTCGAGACAGGTAAGATCGAAAACAAACGATCCAATCGGGCAATGCGAGTTTGCGGGTTTTGAAAGCGGAAGAGCATGCGAAAAATCCACGAATTAAAAATATGAATGGTAAGAATGACGTGGAAATCCGCGTATTTATAAGAAAATTAGTAATAAATACACTTCAGCTCGGCACGTGCCAACTCACCAACCATTCGGCATGAATGCCATGTCAGCATGTTGGAGGGGTCCGAAAACCCGACACGAAGAGATTTAGTGCATTCCGGGTTTCGGGTTTCGGAAAACATAGAGCACAAAACATGAAGTGCTTAGGTGCTACATAGCCCCGAAAACCCGAATACAAAGGATTGAGCGGACTTCGGGAATCGGAGAACATGGCGCATAAAACATGTTTTGGATCATGGATGTTCCGATGCTTTGGGGTTCCGAAAACCCGAATACAAAGGGTCTTCTCAATACAAGGCGGGTTTCGGATTTCGGAAGTCAGATGTCATAAAACATGTTTTAACTTATGTACGTTCCGATGCGTTGAATTTCCGAAAACCCGATTTCAAAGGATTTTTTCAATACAAGGCGGGTTTCGGATTTCGGAGGTCACGCGACACAAAGCAGGTTTAAACTTAGGTATGTCGAGCTGTTGGTAACACCCGAAAACCCGATTTTCTTTAAAAGAGGCCATAATGCAAAATCACTTCGAAAATTTTGTAGGGGTTATCCGATCGTTTTGTCGTGAACTCAAAACGGGGATAACAGTTGTGATTTCAGTCCTTTGTGGGTGTGATACAGTGAGTAGATGAGGTACTGTATCAATAAATGTTAAGGTCAACCGGTCGTTGAAAAGATTTAGGCGATGAAGAACTAATAGGTAAGAGGGCGTGTTCGAGAGGATCCGTCATGGTTAAAGAATTTGGTGATGTCGGTGCAAGAGATTTCTCGTCTAAGGATGTCAAAAGGAGTGGCGTACCTTCCTCTTGTGCAACAAGAGTGGTAGAAGGGGAAGTCTGGGAAATAGATAGATTAGATAACATCCGTTCGCAGTCTTGTAGGGATGTGGTATAAGCAGACTCATCGATGGGAAGAGGAGTCTGGGCAGTTAACTCCCTTATGGGTAAAGGAATGATTTCGCTTTGGTTCGATGGTGGTAAAGGAGGTTCGGGCTCCTGTGTTAGTGAAGAGGCTTGATTCAAAATTTTCTCGATAGAGGCTTTGGGCTAGGTATCAAAGACTGCATGGATCTCATGAACACTCTCTTTGGCTCGGATATCCTAGTTTGTGTTCTTTGTTGGAAGAGTGATTCGGGAATGGTTTGTTGAAGATTTTCAAATTTCGGTTGGCAGGGGCATTAGGATTATCAAGGGTTATATCCCCTGCATGTCAACCATTTCCTGCACTATGTTTTTCAACATCTTGCAGTTCTCATGACTGTGTCCCTTCACGCGGTGGAAGTTACAGAAGTCATTTTCTTTGTACCAGGAAGGTATGGCGAGTGGAATCAAACCCGGAATGAGGTTTAACAGGAGGTAATGTAATGGCTCCTGCTTTGAGAAATTTTTCCAATATCACACCATATGTTTCTCCCAAGGGAGTGTAGTTGATGGGCTCGGCTTTGTACTTATAGGTGCTTTTGGTGGGGCATTAGGCGGTGTTTGCGATTTAACCATCACCGCGTGGATAGCTCCTTTTGATTTAGAAGAAGTGGACGCGTGAGGAGTGGTGGTATTTGGTTTATTGGTAGAATCAGGAGTTCGGAAATTGGGGTTTTTGTTGCGCAACCGCAATTTCTCTTCTTCTAAGGCTCGAATTTCTAGTTTCCGAGCCATGGTAAAGGCCTCATCAAATGTGCGGAAAGTTTGAATTTGAAGAGTAGGAGAAATGTACTTAGCACATGCCCGTGTGAAAATTTCGATAAGTTCAGCCTGAGGCAAGGCATATGTAAGTTGGTTGATAAGGCCACGCCATCGTCCAACGAAATCTGCGATAGATTCGTCTTCGAATTGTCGGATGGCATAAAGGTCGGTGATGGATACTTTCTTAGCAATGTTAATGGAGAAGTGATCCAAGAAAGATTGGGCTAGTTGGTTAAAAGAGAAGATTGAGTGCTGGGTTAAAGCACTGTACCACTCCAAGGCGGGTCCTGATAAGGACATGGGAAATGTGCGGAGTAGCAAGGCATCATCATGGGCAATCACATAACAAGCATGTCTAAATGATCGCAAGTGCTGTTGAGGATCCTCTTTACTATTAAAACGAGTAAATTTCAGCAACTCCCATTGAGGAGGATATGAATGAAGGGGGACGAGAAGGGTGAATGGGCTCCTGACAAACTTGCTCGTATGTCAAGGTGCTACTGACTTCACGAAACGAAGCCTCCGGGTTTTGCATTTTGTCCATCATTTGTTTAATTAGATCAGTAGTTGGATGAGATGATGGTGTGGTTGTGGTAAACGGAGGCATATTGGGCCAAGGACCACCGCTAGATCCTGGTGGGGTTAAGTGTTGATAGGGTGTGGAGGATGAATATGTTGAGGTAACTGAATAGGGATGTCCCATATAGGATGTTGAGGTCACTGGATACGTGTATGGGAATGAAAAGGTAGGCGGAGCTTGAGAAGGAAAGCTCGTGTGGATAGGTGGCAGAGAGCAAGTCATGAACGGAGCAGTCTCTACAAGAGAGATGAGGTAGGGCGATCGGCGGTAATGATATGTGAGTCGAGATTAACCAAAGGAAAGCTAATCTGAGCCGTATGAACCTCTGAAGCCGTCGGATTGGGGGACGGGGCTAGAGATGCAGGAAGCAAGGCGGTGTTATCAGGCGGAGTGGGAGCTAAATGAGCAGCTATACTAATAGGCATACCCACAAGGAGCTGACCATCAGGCGTACGGTCAGGGGTATGAGACAAATAGTATTGTACAGCACTGGAATTAGCATCCAGAAACTTGGCAAAGTCCTTATCTCCCACAGGAATTTTAGGAACCTCGCTGGTATCCGTAGGATTCCCCACAGAATGTGAAGGGGGTGATTCAGGCAAAGAAACAGAGCAAGCATGTGAAACCATGGCGGCGGCTTGCTTTCGAGTGATAACAACCATGGACAGGAGTTCACAGTAGGGTTTCAATTTGTCAGGAATAGAAACAAACTCAGACTGGTAAAATTGGTAGGTTGTTGGTTTGTCAGGAATTGGAAAAGAGATTAACCGATATCGGTCTAGTAACCGATGTCGGTTACACTATAGCCGACGTCGGTCAGGTAACCGATGTCGGTGTAAGAAGTCTGGGCTAACAAGATATAAAAAGGCTGCTAATTTGATTTTTAACAACGTTTAGTATACTTGTCCAATTATTGATCACAGAAGACAGAGTATGAGAAAGAAAGCAGGACTAAAAACAAGCAAGATGCACACACAAATCCAGAGATTAACCCTAGGGTTAATTTTAATTATCGTGGGCTTATGCCTTTAGACGTAGAATGATGTCAGAATCCTAAACAAGAGACTTAGGGGAAATGTCAAGTTGTTTTGGCTTATAAGGTTACCTCAATCGGGCGGAGGAATACCGCGGAAAAAGGGGGATGTTTGAGTGTTGTGTTAATTGTGAAGTGATTCGGTATGTGTTGTGCAGATGAATGTAAGATTAATTTCCTATCAATACCGTGGATATCACCCCACGTATACGACACATTACTTAATCTACGTTCACTAGAATTGAAAAACAACAAGCAGGAATGCAATGCACGTGTTTTAAACCCAAATCGAAAATTATGTTCGATGAAGCAAGAGAGATGACTTTTACTAATGCGAAACTAGGAAAGCAAGACAATTTCTTTATGAAATATATAACAAAAGCAGCAACAGCAAGTATGCTTCCTAAAATGAAAATAAGCAAGAGAAACAGAAACCCAAGATGGGTCCCACCGGGCGTGCCAAAATGTTTCACTCGGAATGATTCGTTCCTTTTAGAAACAGATAAGGTTAGGGGCTAGGAGGAATACCTGTAGAATGTCGAGATGGTGTGCGCGTACCGTAGAGAAAGATCAGGCTGATTGCGAAGAACTCCTTTTTGTCTTGGAAGGACTACCTACAAATAAGAACACAAGACCACAAGATTTTGATTAGACAATAAATGAGGAAACTGCCTTGGGCCCAGGAAATATAAAACTTCCTTTCGAAGGTGGTCAGTTTCCCTGCTAATATGAATTAACACAAAAGACTGTAAAATATCAATTAAGTTGCTTCGTTGAACTGGGTAGGGGAAAGGCTGGTTTTCTGGTTTTGATCGGAGGAACCAATGCAGTTCTTGGTAACCGATGCGGTTCTTGATAAACCGATCTTGGTGGGTTCTAGGATCTGTAGGTTAGTTGCTTTGTGGGGTAGTTGTGTTGTTTGTAAGGCTGTATATAGGTGGTATTAGGAAATAAGGTGATGAGAGGTAGATGAATGATAGTTAGATGCAATGACACGTTGGGTAGTGGATCCAAGAATGGATTTAGGAGGACTGTGATTCAAAGAGCATAAGAAATGTTATAACAGAGGACATGCAAGATGTGACTTACTGGTTTTGACAAAGATGCAAGTTGATCTCCTTTGCTGTAAACACTTCTGGTTTCTTCACTCGTCTCTGCTCGGTCAAGTGAAGATCTGGACTCTGTTTTTCGCTCCCAATGATCTCTGTTGATTCAAAAATCCTTTCCTTTGATCCAAAATGAAATTTTGATCCTTTGTTTTTGGTTTGGGGAGGCCATTTACAGGGAGCCGATGGCGGTTACGTAACCGACGGCGGTCGAGTAGGAACCGGCATCGGTAAGGAAAAAGTAGGCTATTTTTAGTAAAATAGCCCACCTTCCCTGCTTTTCTCCCGAGAGATCAGTTGCGGGCTTGGTCAAGTGGCTAGAAGGTCGGTTTTGGGTGCGAGTAAGGAGGCATTAGTTATGGATGTGAGTCTAGACCAAGTCATAGGTCTTAATTAGGTTAGTTTAGGGTTAGGGCTAGGTCATGATGAGGTGGCAAAATGAGGTGGCAGGTAAGGTGATGGTGGATTTATCAATTACAAGGTAATTAATAAATAATTGTGTAAGGTTTAGGTAATGAGGTTAGGTTGCGAAATGGGATGCGGGTCACAAGGGGTCGTAAGACACGAATTTGGTGTCTACAATGTGCTCTATCCTCATGATTAGTTAATTGTGTGTTTCATTAGAATTGATCACTCTATTATGTATACTTCTAGTTTGACAAAGGAACACATGCTTTTGGTCTGTGGTATTTTGTGCCCTTTCTAATTTGCAATAGGTCAAGGTGACTAACAATGTTCATATCTTACTCACATTAACACTTCTGAGATTTAAAATATCCTTTTATTTGGTGCATCACCATCTTTAGTATAGTTTCCTTTTTTGAAAACCTCTTTCCTTAACACCCATGTTAATGTTAGTATAGGATTGGATAATAATTTTATTACACTAGGAATAGTACAACCCTTAGTTTAGGAAAAGGAAGTTGGCCTTCTCCGGAGGTTCACCTCGAGCCCAAGTCCCACAGCTTGAGAGGTGATCACATGTGTCCCAATCAAACTGAACGTCTTTCTTATAGTCGGCCATTCGGAGGCGCAGTGATTTGGCAACAACAACTAGTACAAAACAAGATCTCATATGGAAAAATGCACTCGAAGGTAAAAAATGCCTCTATGAAAAAGTTGAGGGTTGTAATTTTGAAAATGATACCAAGATGAACTTTGGGAAAATGGATGATGATGAAAATTTATCCAAATAACAAGGTGAAGGTGTGGGACTCTTGTCAAAAATTCAAAATCAAAATATGCTCACCATTCTTCAAGCTCCAATATGCCTTGAACATGTTCCCATGTTGCAACATTTCATGGAGATTGATAGGGACTCCATCTCAATGATATAGCCTCTATTTTGGGAAGTAATCACTTTGGGCAGCAAAGCAAGATGTCAAGAGAAGTTATTGAACGAGAAGGAAATTAGTTTTCCTCACTCCTATGTACCTTGCTAATATAGGATATGATTTCAAGCTGTAATCCAAGGATAAAGAATGTCTCCATGCTAAGGTCAATATCTCCAATCTTGAAAGTATGGAGGAATGGTGTCTCATGGTCGTGGGACATCAAGAGGAATCTTCAAAATGCAAAAGTTTCAAGAAGGTGACCAAATTTTCAATGGATGAAAGAATGTTCTCAAAGTGTAGTGTGAGTACAAGGATGGAATCATGATCAATATTCTTCTCAAGCCATAAAAGGCCATCAAAAAAGCATGGTTTGATTAATTTTTTTTTGATTCAAAGATTAGACTTTAATCTGCTACTTCAAGATGGCATGTACTTTTCTCAAGCCATTTCTTGGTTATGTATATATTGTTTTCCCACCTATGTAAATACCCCTCCCTATATAATTTCCCTTTCATGTTATGTGTTGTTTTCTCCTTCTTACGTGTTTCCCTCTCATTTTTTTTTGGTGTGTTCTTCCTTTCAGGATATCTCTCACAAGTTTTAAATGAATTCACTAAAGCCCAATGGATAAGGCCTTTGGTCAACATATTGTAAAATGATATTATGGGATTTCTCATGCCACGTATTTGCTACGCTCAATCTATAACATGTCCCCAAGCTAGAGCCAACTGTTGTCATGTAAATGTGCAACAGGAAAATTTCTAATTTTCAAGCATGATAATGGACCACAATGTCAAAAATTTTCAAAGTCATACCTTCCCAAGACACCCCCAAGTTAGTCCATCCCCAATGCTAGTCCTATCCTATCAGTCAAATGATCCCTATGTGATTGTCAAGTGTGTCCCCTAGGTGATTTAGGAAAGTAAAATAAATCCCCCTAGGTGATTTAGGATCTTCTGGAGCATTCAAGATTTCAATCAATTTTAGGAGGGGCTACCATCAGCCTTCCTAGGACCCGTGCACCACCCCTGGAGTAGATAAAAGGAGAAAAATCCATCATGGAGGAGTATTCAAGGGCTGAGAACATCAAGGAAAGTATTTTTGAGGATTCAGGGAAGATTTGGAAGTTTTAGGGCCAATTGGTTAGGAGTAGTTTCTCAAGCCTAAAGGAGCATGCACCATGAAACAAGACCTAAGCTTCAAAGTAAGATTCTAGGAGCCTCGTGAAGATTCAAGAACCAAACAAAGTATCTATGGAAATAATTTTCCATGCCCTACATGGTGGAAAATATGGAACATCTTGAAGCATCATACACTTCCCTAGGTAACTCATTTTTATGGTGCACTGACGGGTGGTCCTGAGAAAGAAGGCGTCATTTTGAGATGTGTAAGTCAGAAATGGTTCTTGATACCATCACCATTGGATTAATTTTTCTGTTTTTAGTCAATTTCATATAAAATTTCACCTCAACTCATCCGGGAGCCCAAGATATGGTCTTCGCAAGTTGGTCCCAAGGTACGATTTCCCATACTTAGCCATTTTTCATAGAGGACACGTGTCAGCACTAGGATCCTGGTGGGATTTATTATCCATTTTCCCCTTTAGCAAAGATACAAATGGAAAAAAATTCCCCCTCCCCCATTTAGTCCCTAGGTCACCAATATGACCATGTACTTGCCAATTAAGCCCCAAGTGCTAAAGTTCACCCCCTCTCCAAAGTGCACACCAAATCAAAAGGACAAGTGTCACGATGAGGTGCAAAGTGGAAATTGATGTCCCATCTATCAATTTTCCAAAGGGATGAAAGGGACACAAAATTTCCCCCATCCCCTCCTCTTCCATTTTCAATCTATAAATATCAATACTTAGCCAATTTTTGCCATTCTTCCCCATGCCTCCATAGCCTGCCGAAACTCTGTCGAATTTATTCTGAAATCCAAATCCTCCATTTTTTCATCTAGATAACTCCATGAAATTCCTATCCATCCAAAAAATTGAAAATCATAAAAATAATGGATTAAAACAATAGAGAAATGAAGAAAAACAAAGATTTTTTGCCAGATAACTACGAAGTCTCCCAATCAAAAAATATTCATATCTTGCAAAATACAAGTTAGATTGAGATGAGATATTTTATAGACTTCCTCATTTTTAGATATGATCAAAATGAAACAAATGGGAGATTGAATGATGCCCTAAATCATTTGTTTCATAAAAAACCCCATTTCGTGCCCTAGCTCACATTCATCAACCCGTCAATGGAATTGAGCTAAAAATTTACACATAGACTCCAAATGAAAAACCTATCCCAATGGAGTCAATTTCATCATGATTGGAGGTGAAAACTAGACCTATAAAAAAGCTTCATGACTCCATTAATGGCTGTCATGGTAGCTCTGTGCTTGAAGCTCTTGCAGGTAAAAATTTTGTTTTTTATTTTCAAGCTTTTTGGTAGGAAAAATCAAGTGAAATTTGGAGGATAAGATCATGACGATGAGCTGATTTTGAAAATATGTGTTCTCACGTCAAAAACCAACAACTAGAAAACCACTTTACAAAAATAGTAAGGTTTCTATATAGGCTTGCTATGTTCAGAATGCCATCATCAAAAGTGGCTATGGCGAAGGCAATGTGCATAGAAGATCATCAGGACGTCATAATGATTCCTAGAGCAGAAAAATGAAAAACAAACTCTTACTAAAAATAGTAAGTTACCTATATGGGTACTTAAGAAAAATAGTAAGTCACCCCAAGAATTCGTCGAGGTGAAGGCAATGTGCACAAGATTGAATGAAGAAGTTCATCATACCAGGATGGTCAAGAAGAGGAAAAATCACCTCTTACAAAAAATAATAAGTCTCCCATCTGGGCACTTGCTATTAATAGTAAGTCACACTCAAAGGGAAATTTTGGCACAATGGGACATAGAGGGATGATCATTCAGGTCAACATCATCATTCAAGATCATTACATGCAAAACTTATCAGTGCAGTCATCACATCCCAAAAACCATCACTTACTAAAAATAGTAAGTTGTCTCATAGGCACTTGTTATAAATAGTAAGTTATTCTAGAAGGTGGATTTCACAAAGGAAGTGTACACATTGAAGACTACCGAGAGTTCCAACTTGTTGTCACCCTCAAAATTCCCCTCATTTTTCAATTCAAGTTTCAAAAATTTTGAGTTGGTGCCTTTGAGAGATGTTTGTGGAGAGTGAGAAGTCTGGAGAGATAGTAAAACTTGTGATTTGAAGAAGTTGGTGCTCATTTACAATCTCACCTGTTAATTTAAAATCTTGTAGTCCACATGGTTTGATAAACTTTTCTGTCTTCACGTCTGGATGCTTGAAAATTGTTTCTTTCATTCGAATGAAATTTCCAATCCTTCTCTTTTGGTTTTGGATCATGTCGAGCCTTGTATTGTTTGCAGTGTCTCTTTCCATGGAGAACAATTTAAAATTGGGCGTAAATGGTGGAGTTTCCCCTCTATATTTTTTTCTACAATCGTGAATGATGGGCATATCTTCCTTGTCAATTTTTGGCCCCAAAGCATCCATGAGTACGTGGACATCTCTAATTGGATGCAAGATGGCATGATTATTTTGCGAACTTATCATTTTTTGTTATTTTTACAAAAGTGTCAAATTGGCTTCATGGTCTGAAGGATCCGATTGGTTGAATGACACTAAGGCGGATAGACAGAGACCATCAAAGCACTTTGAATATTTTGGCTTTATTGCCAAAAGGAGTAAAGTTACAAAAATGAGCCGCAACTCCGTTGAAGCCATGTATTGAATATCCGTTGAAAAGTCAAAGCGAGAGAGGTGGGTTGTTGGGACACTTTAGGAATTTTGGCTTTGTTTCCATAAAAGGCGTAAAGTGATAAAGTGAACTGTGGCCCCGCTTATACAAGGGATAAAGTCAAATGTTGAGCCCGCATCAAAAGTCAAAGTAGACAGGTAGGTTGTCAGGAAACTTCAAGAATTTTGGCTTTGTTTCCATAAAAGGTGTAAAGTGATAAAGTGAACTGCGCCCCACTCATGCCAAGGAAAAATCTAAATGTTAAGCCTATGTCAAAAGACAAAGTGGGAAGGTGGATTGTCGAGGCAATTTTGGAAATTTATCTGTGTTTCTAAAAGAAGTAAAATTATAAAGTGAGCCGCGACTCTGTTGCCACTTAGGTAAAGCCACATGTCAAACCTATATCAAAAGTGAAGTTGTGGGCTTGTGCAGCTACGAGAGGTTTTTATAATTGTGTTTTTTGTAAAAGGTGCAATTTCAATTTCGGGCCCGTAGATCCATTTTGTGAAAAATTGCATTTTTGCCATTTTTGTATAGATTTGATTCAAATATTCAAATGAGCATAACTTTCACTCCAGTGCTCAAAATTCAACAAATTTTATATTGTTGGAAAGATCTTGGTCTCCTCTACACCATAAAAGCATAAAATATTGTTTTCAACAAGATTTGATGGTTGGAAATCTGGAAAACATCTTTCACGCCATTAATATGTGATCTAATTGCTTCAAACAGATAATATTTGATCCAATCTTCCATCCTTCCTTCTCCAACATGCCAAATAGACATGGAGAAGAGTCTGGATATCTTGATTTGGGTCAAAATCTGGAAAACATATTTTGTGCCATTAATATGTGATTAGACTGCTTCAACTAGATCAAATTTGATTTGATCTTCCTTCTTCTTTAGCATGCCAAAGATATGCAGAACCAGATTTGATAGATTGTAGGTAGATTTGTAGGGGCATTGATGGTTGGTGGTTGAGCTTCCAAATCATATTTTCTTCCTTCTCTTTTTGTCCTCTTTTCACTTCATCTATAAATGTAAGAGCTTGGCTCATTGCAAAATGTTGGACTCTGATACTTTTGAAGTATAAATAGAATCGAAAGCAATCAATACAGAATAATTCCCCTTTCTCTCTATCTTCATCTATTTTCTTTTCTTGCTTACCTGAAATCTGTGGATCATTTATCTTCTGTAATAAGAAACTTTGTGTTCTTATTGATATGATTTCTAGAACTTTGTGTCTATGGAATGATATCTTATGTTGTGAATGTGAATGATTCTATTTTGTATCACCTTCTCTCTACGTATAAGGTTATACTCTACTATCTATATTTCTGAAAGTACTGTTATATTCTACTCTTTCCTTTCTTCATTTTCTTCCATTCGTTTGTATTGATAAGCTATTTTGGTAAAAAAACATTTCAAGATGTCAGAAGTCTAGCCTTAAGATGAAAGTTGTACATTTGTATATAAGCTTTGCTGCTTACTTTCAATAAGGGAACCTCTCCAATAAAGAGGAGGGACTTGCTTTGTCCCTCGACCGTGGTTTTGTTAAAGTATCATTTTAAAACCAAACACAACCAAAGCTAAACTAACAAGACTAACACCACATAGTCTAATTAACAAATGCTTATTGAATCTAACAATAGTTACATCAAATCTTAAATCTTAATGGAATGCTTGAAAGAACTAACATGATATATCAATCTATCTCAGCTAAAGCATGCCTACTTAACATTCAATTTCTAACTAACTTACACCTAAATAGATCTAAGAGAAATCAAATTGGTGGTTTGTTGATACTCCAATGAAGGTGAGATGGCATCTCCAACAATGACTACTGGATCATATTGGATACCATCTACTAACCCCATTGAAGACTTGAGGGCGAGGATTGAGCTTTTCTATTAATCATATTTCTTATATGATATGCAAATAAAAGCATGGTGTAAAGTTTAAAGGTATTTGGTTAGTTTTTTTATAGTTTTTCCTTTGAGAAAACTAGCATCTTGGTACATGTGGGACTAAAAAGACAAATCAAATTAATAATTACTAATCCTAATTAAGGATTACTAATCATGATTAGTGAATTAACAAGTGATTAGGATGTGAGGAGTCTTAATCAACCACTTAGGGTCGATTAGGAGGCTAGGTAAGTAAGCTTTTCCCGAGATGTTGTGAAAGGAAGTGGGGTGATTTTGAGTAGTTGGAAGAGGGGTTTGAGCCAATAATAGGGTATATTGTCCAAAACAAGGGTAAAATAGGCTTAATTAGCTAATAATCGCTAATTGTCTATTTGGAAGAGGATTTTAACTTACGATTTGTCGTAAATTGACATCTTGAATGTGAAAGATATTAGGCAATCAAAAATGCATTGTTAATTGACCAAAATGGTAAGAAACATTAGTTAATTAGTGGAAATCACTAATTATAATGGAAATGGTAAGAATGAGAGTGATTTGTGTGCTTTTGGCAATAAGATTTGTCCTGTTTGAGGTGAAGTAAGTAACTTCACTTCAAATATAGTAGACAAGCATAAACAAGTAAATTTTGAAGAAAAAATAGTAGAATGAAGGATTCCCCCTTAAGTGTTGATGGGGTGATAGAAGAAGTCAATCGATGATAAAAAATATGATTGAAATTGATAGAAGAAACATGATAGGAATAAACATGATTGTTTATTGCCCCATGTGGTTTGGAAGAAAAATTAGTAGTGATAAGACATGAAAGTGGAGAATAGGAATAGCTCTTTACATCTAATCTTCAATAAGCAACTTTGTTTCATCATGTTGCCCCTATGATCTACATCACCGCCTTTATTAAAATAAACAAAAGTGTGAAATAACATGAAAAGCTATATTACTAACATTTGTTCATTGCTAAAAATACTTAACTCCATGCAACATACATAATGCAATACAATACAAGAAATTAAAACGATGCTTATGATAAGAACTTTGCATATAATAAATGAATAATTTGTAGAATATAACACAACACAAGAGATATGGGTGGGCCAAGATTCCAAAATAATTAATATATGTAGAATAATACCCTTAAGGTAGGGTAACACCATACAATGCTCCTTAAGGAAGGAGTAACTCCACAATCTCCCAAGATGGGAATCCACTTTGAGGGGGACACCTCCAATATATCTCTACCAAGTAGAAGACTCAAATCATACACTATGACATTGATACTTACATCCCTTATATAGACATACATTACTCTTAATATATGGGTAATAGCTAATCCCAATGTAGGCCGACTCATTACCCAATATAACTAATTCCTATGTGACCCCATATAACTAACTAAGGGGATGTGTGCCACATGTGGAATCTCCATCAACCCATATACATTATATTATCATATCCCAAGGTACATAGCATTGCCTCCCTCTTTGACATGTTTTGTCCCTGAAACATAAGAAGAAGCCATATAATGAGTGTGCTTTAAATTATTGCACACTTGTCGCCATGCTTGATCATCCAACCACCCATATGAAATCCTAGTGGGTGATGCTACTCCAAACCTGATTCCATATTCCATTGTGCTCATCTGATTCCATCCTGGTCCATATGTGTTCCTCCTCGGCATCCATGCATATCCATAATGATTATTCTTGTGATTCCATGTCATACAATTATTGTTCCATTGATTCCATGTATAGCCAAAATTATTACTCCTCCAATTCCCTGTATATCCATATAGATTTCTGACCTCATGTGTCCTAACATGTCTCCATGATTTTTTCCTCTCATGATGATGTGGGTGTCTATATGGTGCAACCTTAGTATGCTCAACCTTATCAATATTTTCCTCTACTTTCTTTTCCTCTTGAAATTGTTTTTTATTTATTTTTATCTTGAGTAGACATTTTTTTAATTTTTCATCACGTTCTTCATCCTCTCCTTCTGATTCATCCTTATTCCCTTCTTCACCATCTTCAAATTCATCTTCATGATCCAATTTTACATTACTTTTTTCCTTGCTAAGTGTGATATCTTGTAATGTAATTTTCTTTCTCTTGTACCATAATTTCATGAATTTCTTTTGCACATTAATATTAATTGTTCCCAATTTCTCTAACCAAGGATATATAAGAACAATATCCATACCATCCATATCTAAAGCATAAAAATATGAATGTAAAACATATTTATCCATAGAAAGCTTTAAATCTTCAAAAACTTGAATCTGCTTACCATCCATTTGAGATTCCTTGATATGCTTTGCTTGAACATGTAGATGTTGAGCTACATACATATTGATGAAGTTATATTTTCTTTTAGGGTTTATGAAAACAATTATCTTTTTCCTTTGAATGCACCCTTCAAATTGAAATATTGAAGCTTCCTTCCTTGGAGATGCATTACTTGAACTTGTATATCGATTTGTTGTCTCTCCTTCTAAATCATGTGTAGCAGCTTCAACCTCAATATTTTTCTTCTTCTTCTGATATTTCCTCTTCCTCACTATTATCATTAAATTCTTCTACTTCCTCTTGATTTTCTTCTTTTGTTTCCCATATGTCCATGAAAACTTGTTCCAGTTCCTCCAAAGACCAATTAGACTTTTCCTTTTCTAACTCAGAAAACCAAATCTATGCAGGGCCACTAATCCACAACTTGAATAACCAAATATATTATGGTTTAGAGAATTTATCCCTAAATTTGTTCCACCATTCTCTAGCATCAATCCTTCCATCTCAAAAAAATTTACCATCCCCATGATCCACAAAACTAGGGTTTTAGGAATAGACCCTTTTGATCAAAACTTATTCTAACCCTTTCAGCTAAAGGTCGGACAAAAATCAGAAATCATAGAACACAAACCCCAATTTAATTTTTGAGATATTTCTGAAAATGTAAGAAATTAAGGAAAATTCCTATAATTGCGGCATGTGGAGCAAAATATTGAAAAACATAAAATCGTAATAAATATGACAAAATAGATCAAAAGGTCTAAAATTTTAGTGGTATTACCTTTAAATATATTAACATAAACCCAAAAATAATTATTTCCTAATTCATCATTATTGAGAAGATATAGAAAAAACCTTAGAATTAGGGTTTCATTCCTAAAACAGACACATGTTTTGCAAAACAAATCCAATAAATCTGAATTTTTAGGGAAGATCACTTGAATTATGTATCCACTCCGCACAAAAAATATCTGAAAAATTCCAAGTCAATCTCCAGATATAGGCAAATCACCAACATTAGGGTTTCATCCCACAAATTACCCGAGTCAATCTTTGCTCCGATACCACTTGATAAGAACTTTTCATATAATATACGAATAATTAGAAAAAGATAACACAACACAAGAGATATGGGTGGGCCAATATGCCCAAATATTCAATATATGTAGAATAATACCCTTAAGGTAGGGTAACACCATACAATGCTCCTTAAGGAAGGAGTAACTCCACAATCTCCCAAGATGGGAATTCACTTTGAGGAGGACACTCAATATACATCTACCAAGTAGAAGACTCAAATCATACATCCATGACATTTATAATTCCCTTATATAGACATATATTACTCTTAATAGATGGGTAATACCTAATCTAAATGTAGGCCGAATCATTACCCAATATAACTAATTCATATGTGACCCCATAAAACTAACTAAGGGGATGTGTGCCACATGTCGACATCTCCATCAACCCATATACATTATATTATCATATCCCAAGGTACATAGCATAGGAATAGATCTTTGCATATAATATTTAATAAGAAACTTTATTTCATCATGTTGCCCCTATGATCTACATCATCGGCCTTTATTAAAATAAACAAAAGTGTAAAATAACATGAAAAGCTATATTACTAACATTTGTTCATTGCTAAAAATACATAACTCCATGCAACATACATAATGTAATGCAATATGAGAAAGTAAAATGATTCTTAACTCCATGCAACATACATAATGCAATGCAATATGAGAAAGTAAACTAACCAACCTAATAGAGAAACAAGTACAATCACACATACTCAAACAAACAACGTTCAAGATAGTTGCACCAATGTTTTTGTTATCAAGCTTCAGTTCCTGAATGTTTGTGTTGTAATGACAAGGGTTAAAAATGGTGCCCAAGCAAGGATACATGCAAGGGGAATAATGAAGGACACAAGTAGTCCCATGGAAAGCATTCGTGCACTATGCCATAGTCTCTGAAAACTCACTGTTGCACGGGAATACCGACACAACAAACATGCCAACTTTGTTAATGGAGGTAGATCACAATGATCCGCAAGTCGTTTGAGACAAGAAAAAGTAAGAACCTCATAAAGATGTTTTTGTAGGACAATTTTTGATGTTTGAGGACAATGAATTTGATATAAGATTCAGATGCGTGCATGTCATTTACAATTTTTGATTTTTAATGATTTTACAAATTGTTTTTTTATTTTTGAAAATTTTTATATTGTTTTGAAATTTTGAATTTTTAGGAAGAAAATATTGTAGAAGAAATAACAAAGTCATAAGACATCGAAACTTGATCACCATGAGGCAATAATATGCCCCAAGTAGTAGAAAAGGCTATCGAGAAGCAAAAATATGCCCCTGACTTAGCAAAAATGGGTATAAAATAATTATTTATTAATAATAATAATCAAGATGAGTGCTAAAAGAATGTAGAAGAACCATGATGGCTCCAGGTTGCCTTGGGAGTTCGAAACACATCGCGGGATGGTAAAAATGGGCATTTAATCCATTTTGGCGAGTTTATTTGCCACATACACTTACCTTTTTACTTTTGATTGAGATCTAACCTATGAGAGGAAATGACGAGAGTATAGAACTGGAAACACTTGTGCGAGATCGCATGAGAGATTACATGAGACTTTCAACGAATGACCCATAAGTACATGCAACCAAACTCTTTACCTCTTTAGTTTTGTAGTATTTAATTTTATTAATTAGACAATAGCTTAGGTATAAAACTTACCCAAAAGCACCAACATGACCCTTGGGTCGCACCTGCATTCACGGGGTTGTGCTTTAGTGCTTAGTCGGAGAGGGCACATCCGTGCTAGTGCCAAAGGAGGGTGCGCGTGTAAAATTTGTAGAGGCGTATATACCTATGCATTTGTGTAAAGGAAAACATGCTAGCTCCATGAGTTGCCCACTTATGCATGTCAAAGAGTTAGGGAAGTTAGGGCATGTGAGGTCGGTCATTGATGCGGTGAAGGGGGCATTAGTGCCATAGGGGCACGTTGGTGCTGCTAAGGGCATTGATTATTTATAGAATTCATTTTAGATTTAATTTAGAAGGAATGAGAGGTTTTTAGGAGAACCTAGATGATAGAATAGAAGAATAACATGGTAGAATATAAGAATAAGATCATAATAAATGACCTGATTAACCTTGTAGATGGATTTAGAATGATTAGAGATGCAAGAGTGACATGGACGGCTCCAAGCCTACGAGGTGTCATTCGGGAAATGATACTAGATTTTTCTAGAGATTACATTAGAGGTGACTAGTTTATCCCATGTGGCTCACATGCCACAAATTACTTTAGACCACAACCTACTCACAGGCATAGTTGAGAGATGGTAGAGCGAGAGTCGACCTTATACTCTCTTGAGTGGGTACTTCGTTATGATTTTGATGAGGAGGAGGTTGTTCATGATGATCATGGTCTTCATGATCTTCACAGTGAAATCTAACCATAGGTATACGATAGTCTCCATCATTTTTAAAAGGTACCTCATTATTTTATCATCCAGTAGAGGCATGTCACGGGTTTAAAATATCATTAACATTGTGACGATGATGTTCCACTTCTTCCTCTCCTTGAACCATGCCAATGATAAGAGAAGGGTCAACTGTGGAAGGTAAATTAGCTCATAGTTCAACAAACGTATAAGAACTTCATGTTTATTGTGAAACAAGTAATCGTCAATATGGGTGGGATGAAGCTCTATATCCGCATGAGGAGAATCCTCCTCTCCACCACTATGATCAATCATGAAATTATCCTCTAAAAGAGGGTTTTCACCTCCAAATAGATTGACTTCTAACTTTCATGACCCCATTCTCATAGTAGGAATACTTGAAATAGGAGGTACAACGTGAAAGGTTTCACTAAGGTTTACTAAAAATGGACCTTAGGAAAATTTTCACAGTGTAACGACATTAAGTCATCACAAAAAAGGGTGACTATAAAATAGCCACGAATCAAATATGTCAATGTGAACCTAGGGATTCCAAAGAATAAATAATGACTTACCCTAGTAAGGTAATATATGACACAAGATTTCTAGGACAATATAATAACGTATAAAACTCAAATCCAATCATACAAAAAAAAATTACTCCTATGAATTTTCGAGATAGGTTTAAAAAATAGTGACAACACAATATCACTAGTTAGGCCAAGTTTGAAACAAACAAGACCTAAATGCTAAGAGAGTGTTGATGTGCAATCCTCTAACAAGGTATACTAAAAACCAATTTCTAGACACTAACAAAGTCTAAGTCTTGTAAAATGGAAGATACAAATATGAGCAACGTAACAACGTTATCCGGACACGTTAATCAAAATTTACAAGAAAATCAATATTTTAGTATCAAAATGGTGTTATAGCAGTGCTAAAAAAGTAAACTCAAGACTCACAAAAATCAAGAAAAGTCTAGGATGAAAAAATATGCCTAAGTATATCAAGGAATTACTATACGTGCGAAAGCACGCAACAATACAATCTAGAGATTTAGGTCAAGTTTCACAATGGAACAAGACATAAATATCACAATTGTATGGCTACAATGCAGGAAGCATAACAATTCAAAATAATTTAGTGATAAGACAACCTAACTACAATGATAATAAGTCTCAATATGAGTTTGAGACAAAGGGCCTACTAGAATTTGATGGCATACCATTCACACTTTCAACACTTGCATTTTGGCATTACAACCTAGTCATGCAAATAGAATACAAAAGTGGTGGACACAATTATTTCTAGTGGTATCCGTATATGTTTTTTCTTCTTTTGTCCCAAAATGAGAAACAAGAAAACAAAGGATTAGACCAAGTGGTGATGAAAATAACTTGGTGTAAATTTGGTAGAGTTTCACCTTAGCTTAGGACAAGTGAAAAACTAGGACAAAGTAACACTAAATATATTTTGTGATGAAATGTCATGTGGTTTCAACTTTAAGAGATTATTTCCCTTGTTTGAATCCAACAAATTTATCACTTTGTGAGAGATCTCAAGTATAATAGCTAAGACAAAATTGGCTCTAAGCTAACAAGCTTCCTATTAGTTCTCTCACCTAGGTTGTCACAAACTACCTCTACGAGCTCAATTTACCAAGAAATTCACACTGACTAATCTTAGAGTATCTCGGCTTTACTTTACCCCCTTCAATATAATAAGAAACGATTGCATTTAGTTGTATTCTTTGGGGTTCTTTATGGAGGTAACTTTGAATCTAATATTTCAAGGCATACTAATCAATTAGGTAGTGTGGAGCACTTTCCCATTTCATTCACAAGGTTCCCTCTTACGTGAACTACTTTGGGGTTCCTAGGAGCATTCCTCTTGTTATCTTAAGGCTTATGCCAAAGGAAGTTTCTCCTAGTTAAGTGGACGAGCTTTAGCTCTTAACCAAACCTGCACATACAATGTTTTGTAAAGTGGTGTATTTTCTTATCTTTTGGATTAAGTAATTTGGTTTAGACCATTGTTTGGCAACCTACATCACACATGTATGTTAGAATTTGGTTTGAAGAGAGTTCTCCTTTCTTTGGATAGTGTTAGGTCCTTCACACAAATGGTTAGTAGTTTAAAAAGATCTACAATATCATAGAAAGAGGATTAAATGTTTTTTTGGTTCTCAATATCATCCAAGGACGTGAGAGAAGAGCATACACAACAAGTAACCCAACTAGATAATAACGAAAATCTTGTAAATCAAATAACCACAATAAAATCTTGTAAATTAAGGTTTATTCCCAATTAACCTAAGTGTTTTTTAGTGAAGAACTAAGGTTGTTTTTGGTTCTTAAGATCAAACTAGGTGTAAGAGAAGAGCATACACAAGCCTTAGCTTTAGTTATTTATCAAATGAAAAGCTCTTAAATTAAATTTTATTCCCTTAAACATAGAAATGAATGATAAATTTTCCTACTTACTCTAAAATTAGAAAAATAAGGTTTAGAGGTGCTTTTGATTCTCAAGATCACACAAAGTGCAAGAGAAGAGCATACACAACCCTATTCCAAACTCATACAAAGCATGAAAATAAAATCACTCATCAAACCCTAAGCTAATTTGTTAGAAAACCTGCTCTAAATCTGAAAATTGACAACAATAGTAGCTAAAAACCCCTGGAAAATGACAAAAGCACTAAAAACCAAAAGTTGAAATTTTGAACTTTGAGCCAACTTTACCTCAAAGTGCCGGGTGTACTTCTTAGTGCAAGTAGCACATCCCATAGTGCATAAAAACTCACTTGTAAGAAACAATATGTACATTAATGCATAAGCGCGCCTCTATCAAAATCCCATAGTAGCTTTGCATAGGTGTGACCAGTAAGGCATGGGTGCACATGTTGAAGAACCAGTGCAGATTACACACAAAGGAACAAAAATCCAATAATGCATGAGACACGTCCAATAATGTGTAGGTGCTTCCAATAAAGCATAGGCACACCCAAAAACACGAGCATGGCCTTTAGAGCGTGGATGCTCCCCTTTGAGCGTGGGTGCACACCTTCTTGTAGGTGGTCAAAATATAGGTTTTCACAAGAAAAAATTGAAAAAGATCAAATCTTTGACTTCCTGCTGGAATTTTGACAACACTTCACCTGCTTATATCCTGTAAAGAACATCAAAATGCAACATCTACTAATAATCTAGTTATAAAAAAATATGAAAATTAAAATTGATCTACAAAACTTTGAAATTTACTCTAAAAAGCTTGAAACTAATCTAGAAAACTTGAAACTAATCTAGAAATCTTGAAACTAATCTAGAAAACTTAAAATTAATCTAGAAATCTTAAAACTAAACTAGAAAGCTTGAAATCTAAAAACTTTGAAACTAAGTTAAAAATATTAAAAATGAATGCAATGGGGTAAGCTTCCACTGGCATGCCAAATGAAGGCTACTAAAAGTTCAAAGAAAAGCTAAACTAACAAGACTAACACCACATAGTCTAATTAACAAATGCTTATTGAATCTAACAATAGTTACATCAATGATTAAAGCTTAATGGAATGCTTGAAAGAACTAACATGATATATCAATCTATCTTAGCTAAAGCATGCCTACTTAACATTCATTTGTTAACTAAATTATACCTAAATAGATCTAGGAGAAATCAAATTGAGGGTTTTTTACTACTCTAAGGAAGGTGAGATGGTCTCTCCAATAATGACTACAATATCATATTGGATACCCATCTACTAGTCCCATTGAAGACTTGAGGCAATGATTGACCTTGGATATTATCATATTTCTTATATGATATGCAAATCAAAGCATGATGTAAATTTTAAAGGTATGTGGTTAGTCCTTTTTATAGTTTTTCCTTTGAGGAAAACTATCATCTTGGTGCATGTGGGACTAAAAGCACAAAGTAGATTAAGAATTGTTAATCTGATTAAGGCTTGCTAATTAGGATTAGTGAATTAACAAGTGATTAAGATGTGAAGAGCCTTAATTAACCACTTAGCGTAAATTATGAGGCTAGGGTAAGATTTTAAAGACTTATGAGATGTTGTGAAAGGAAGTGGGGTGAGTTTGAGTGGTTAGAAGAGGGTTTAAGCCAATAATAGGGTATATTGTCTAAAACAATGGTAAAATAGGTTTTATTAGCTAATAATCACTAATTGTCTGTTTGGAAGAGGATTTTGACTTACGATTTTTCATAAATTGGCATCTTGAATGAAAAAGAGGTTAAAGCAATCAACAATGTGTTGTTAATTGAAAAAAATGGTAAGAAACGTTAGTTAATTAGTGGAAATCACTAATTATAATGGAAATGGTAAGAATGAGAGTGATTTGGGTGCTTTTGGCAATAAGATTGGAAAAATGGAATTCAGGTTTCTACATTACGAGACAAACATTCAAGTGGGCATCATCAACAAGGGTTCGGAGAAGTAGATTCTGAACCTTACTAAAAATAGTAAGTCATATAAAAATTGGCACCTGATCTTTGATAGACGATTTTGGGATATTTGTAAGGTGTTAGGAGGGGAAAAATACTCATTGGAAAGATAAGAGAATAATCTACAAGGTGGAATCATCATATATTTAAAAATATCTTAGAAAGTTTAAGTGGAGCTCATTATTCACGGTATAGTTGATAATATTTATCAAAAGGGGGCCATTTCAGGGATTTTTAGGTAGAATTGAAATATGATACCCATCTCATTGATCTTGGAAGGATTTTGGAGTCAAAATCATATAAAATTTCACCCAAAAATACCTCTCGGAGCTCCAACAATCTCAATTTCAAGTTCACTCTTCTAGTGGGCCAAATTCTTATGTTTTGCCTCTCAAAAGTGCATGGCACATTTTGTGCATCTCATGGCCCTTTGCAAAGGTAAAATGGTATAGTAAAATACACCCATGCATAAATTTTCTCTAATGCTCTGTTTGATCCCAAATGTTTTCTATTACGTGTGTATTCATACTCCTCACTCTCCCCTCCTTCGAGGCCATAAAGTGCAAAATCATGGCTTTGGGAAGAAAGCGAGTTTTTCTCCCTCTTGTCCCCTTGGTGCAATATGGAAAATAAAATGTTCCCATGCATAAATTTTCCCTACTGATTTGTTCATCATGATTTTGTTTTCATTACACACTTCTTGCGTTGCTCTATCATGCCCCACGGTTCCTAGATCAAAATTTTCCACCTTAGTGCACTTACTAAAAATAGCACGTGTCTATGGAAAGACATACTAAAAATATAAAGTGGATAAAAAGGGAAATTCATCATCAAAAAAGGAGGATTGAAATGTTCCAAAGGGTTCAAAGGCATCAAGATCAATTCAACAAAGCCTTCTAAGAGTCGACGAGAGTGGATTCTTCATCAACATAATGTTCTCTCTCTTCTTTCTCTCTCTTCTCTTCCCCTACTTTATCTCTCCTCCATGTTCTAATTATTCATTGGGGTGCACTTTTTATATGTCCTTAATGAAATTAAAAAGCAACTTTATGTTTCTAATGTAAAATTCACCTTTATGTTATAAAAAGGGACTTAATATTCTCCTAGGAAGTTGAAAAGTTTTAAGTTGCATGAGGGTATATGAAGATTCATTTCTCTTCCTATAAATTATAAATCCATTCCCATTTCAAAGGGTTGGTGATTGATTTTGTAAACTCAAGAGTGCATTGTGCTTAGAGAAAACAAAGGAGATAGCCACTTTCTTCCATTCTCCTCTTACATATGTTTCCTCCTTTTCCCCACTTTGTACAACTCTAATTGAAATGCTAATGAAGGAATACATTTATGTTTTCCAATGCATATGAATGTGTGCATATTTGTATGCATGGATTCCTTTAGTAGGTAGCATTAAATTTTTGGTTGTTTCTTCTCATAAATGCATGTGTAGAAATTTCTAACTAGTGTGTGTAGGAATCTAAATTTTTATCCATGCAACATTAATTATATCTCTTTTCTCACTCCTCTTCCCACTCTCTAGAAAAAGTCTTCTCTAGTGAGACATTAATAGATTTTCCGCATGAGGATAATTAGAATGCCCTTGTTAGATCCCACGACCGTAAGGCCACTAGGAAAACCCACTTTTCCAAGTGCATGTAAATATGGAAGCTACATCGTTTAAGTATAGGGTCTTCAACTCCCGAGCATTGAAAGAAACCCACAAATTTGTCCACTGACAAATTTTCTCACCAAAATGCGGGAAGCTTTCTTAGGATGCTAGTAAAATGGAAGGTTGATCAATGTGGGAAGCCTTCAAATGCCATAAGGAGTAGCCATCCTTTGAGGGTATGGTTTAATTTATACATAATATAGATGGAAAGAATAATATACATGATAGCCATCCTTGAGGATCGGTATATTTCCTTTTGATTTTGATTTTTTTTCATGTTATTGATATATATATATATATATATATATATATATATATATATATATATTAATTTTTTTTTACATGAACAAATTTCCTTCGAGGGATCATTCTATTTTTAATAACTTTGATTTTTGACAAGAGCATCCATGATTTTTATTTTACATGGGGGAGAGCTGGGACTAGCTAAGTAGACCACTTAGGAGGGGATAATTAATGTACAAGAGACACCCCTGGACCCTTTGCATGGTTCCAATAGGTGAATAAGAGGGTGATGGGTGTAATGATCACGAAGTTTTCACTAAGAAGGAGAACCTATCTATAAGGAGAATGCTATGGAAAGAGCTGTGGTGTCCATATTTAAGGTCACATCTAGGAAGTGATGGAAGACCACATAATTCCAAATCATCACAATGAGAATTAGAAAAGACTAAGATGAAGGAATGATCTAAAGATATGATAAAGGAAATGGTAGATATGCTAGTAGTAGAATGGTCACAAGCGAAATGCGTTAAGAGGTTCTACTTCTAGTTTACCATCAAGGAGGCCAATCGATATGCTCGACCCATATTTATACGTGATAATGTATGGTCCCATTTAGTTAAGGGAAAAATTTCAGCGTTAGCTCCTTTCTAGAGTGGTGACGTTTTTATTTTCTTTGAGGATGAGGCCATCGACATTAAATTCATGATCCTTAAGGTGGTTATTGTAAGCATGTTGAATGCACTCTTGATAAACATGATGGTGTTTGAGAGTGAGAAGGCAATGTTCATCTAGCAACCTCGAGCTGTGCTAGACTTGTTTGGTGATAATATTCATTAGAGATGAAGTTGTGAAGGGAGACATGTAAAGATGGAATTTGAACCTTAAGAGGAAAGATGGATTTGGAACCATACATAAGTAAAAATGGTGTACCCCCATGTAAGTACAAATACTAGTGTAGTAGACCCAAAGGGAAAAAGGAAGTTGGAGATGCCAATTACAACTTGCTTGATCAATAGTTTTGGAAAGAATGTTTCAAAGGGTTTTATTGGTAGCTTCAACTTGGCCATTAGCTTGAGGATAATATGGAGAAGAGAAGCTGAGTTGGATGTTGAATGTGTTACAGATTTTCTTAAGATCTTTATTTTTAAAGGACTTTCCATTGTCATGACAAGTTTTTGGGAACACCAAAACAAAAAATGATGTGTTGATAGATAAAGTTAATGATTGGACTAGATTTAGTCAAGGTGAGTGGGATTGCTTCCACCCATTTGGTGAAATATTTGGTTACAAGTGATGATAAAGTGATGATGTTGTGAAGAAAAAGGATTAATAAGACCAATGAGGTCAAGACCCCATTATGGAAAGGAAAAAGTTCCTAAGCTGGTTACAAAGCTTAGACGGGAATATGAATAAGATTCAAATGCTACTTGACATTTTTGCATTTCTTAACATACTCACAACATTCATGATTAAGGGAAGGCCAATAATATCCAAGATAAAGGACACATTTAGCAATGGCTAAACCACTAAAGTTTCCACCACAAATATCGTTGTGGACTTCTTGGATAACACAAGAAGATTCATGGGATTTAAGGCATCAAAGAATAATACCATCAAATCAAAGTTTATAATGGATGCCGCTTAAGGATTACATAGTGGTTAACACCTTTGAATGAAGTAAAAACCTCTTATCATTCTTGGATAGATCGGATGGAATGATAGATTTGGATAAATAATCAAATATTTGGGAATACCAAAGGTATTTTTAATTAGATTCAATTAGATTAACTTGGGGTAATTCATGAAATGGTCAATCACTACGATGAATGACAACATAAAGCTTGGATTCCTTATTTTCCATGGAATAAGAGCTACAAGGGATGCCATCGTGTCAGTGAAATGATTGGTCAATCTAGGAACAATTTGGATGGTGTAAGAATCAAAGGCTTCAAGGAGAAGATGAACAATGTCATGATATTTTTGAAGGGTATAATTTTTGCATTGATACTCACCTATGACTTGTTTGATTACAAGTTTAGAATCTTTGTAGATGTTAAGAATTTGAACACCTAAAAAGGTAGTAGTTTCAAGACCTAAGATAAGGGCCTCATATTTTCTCATATTGTTTGTACACTCAAAATTGAGTTTATTTGTGAGGGGAATAGGAGTTTCCTAAGGAGGAATGAGAATGACACCAATGCCTCCCCCCTGACACTTAGAGCCATCGAAGAAGAGAGTGGATTTAAGAGTGCCATATTCATCATGAAATTGATTAATGGATTCATCCATAAATTTCTCATG
The DNA here is from genome assembly GCA_018340775.1 of Taxus wallichiana var. yunnanensis. Taxonomy (NCBI): domain Eukaryota; kingdom Viridiplantae; phylum Streptophyta; class Pinopsida; order Cupressales; family Taxaceae; genus Taxus; species Taxus wallichiana. Next base: position 978,810,681 of record CM031240.1, read on the forward strand.
AGGAAGATTTGAACTAGGAAGGGGGCTTCTGCTAATTGGTCTGCAATAGCTTGGCCCTTACTATATTTTTGAGATATGAACTCAAGGTCAAACTTAAACATGAGCATGAGCCATTGAATGATACGATCATTATGATAGGACTTAGAATGCATCGTTTTAAGGAGATGGAAGCTAGTAACGACATACATCTTATGATTAAGGAGATAGTGCCAAATATTTGAAGTAGCAAAGAAGAGAGCACAACATAACTTTTTAGCTTCAGTGTAGTGGGTTTCATAGTCATGAAGGGTGTGACTGATGTAATAAACAACTGCTCATGACCTTGGTCATCACAATGTACTAACATAGATCCTAAGGCATGATTGGTAGCAGATATGTATAAATAAAAGGGCTCCCTCTCACGTGAAGGTCTAAGCACTGGTGGGAACAAGAGATATTGTTTAAGATATTTGAAATCCTTCTAGAAATAATGGTCCCAATCGAATTCTATGTCCTTCCAAAGGAGGTGATGAAAGTGTTGGAAATGATTTGAAAGTTGGGAGATGAAACAAAAGACGGATTGGAGGCATCCCTAAAGGATGTAAAGCTACTTAAGATAGGAAGGAGGATGCATTTTGATGATTGCCTTAATTTTTGTGGGGTCAACTTCAAAGACCCTAATAGAAATGATAAAGCCAACGAGCTTTCCAGTTAAGACTCCAAATACACACTTGGATGGATTAAGGCGAAGACAAAAATGAATAAAGTGCTTGAAGAGAACCTCAAGAACATGGAAATGGTCATGTTGATGTTTAGATTTTCCTAAAAGATCATCAACATAATCTTCTATGGTTTTGTGGATGATATCATGAAAGATGTAAGTCATAGCCTTTGCGATAGGTAGCGCAAAATTCTTTAGATAAGAAGGCGGGACTTGATAACAAAAGGTCCCACAAGTGGTGATAAAGCAAGTCTAATGTTGGTCTTCTGGTGTGATGAGAATTTTATTGTAACCAAAGTAACCATACATGAGAGAAAGCATCTCATGACTCGTGGTAAGATCCACAATTTGATCAATGTTTGGAAGAGGGAAGTTGTCCTTAGGCAAGTGAGATTAAGATCTAAAAAATTGGTGCATATACAAAGCTTTCCAGACACTTTAGTGACTTGGATAATGTTAGAAACCCATTGAGGATATTAAATGAGAATGATGAAATTGGTAGAAAGGAGGCACTAAAACTCCTCTTTAACAAGGAGGGCAATGTAAGGATGTATACGATGAAACTTACGCTTTACCGATTTAACATTGGGAAATCGACAATATTATGGATGACGATAGAAGGGTCAAGACCGACACATCTAAATAAGACCATGAAAATGCCTCGACTATGTCGGGGAAAGGAATGCAATGAAAGATTCAAGCTCATGTGGATCAAGAGATTGGCCCACTTTGAGAATGAGGCTCCTGAAGGAGTCTCAATATTGACATCGATGGTGGATTCATTGAGAAGAGTAGGTGTGTCAAATGGTAAGGTCTTATGAAGATAAGAATATTTTCCCCCATATGGGAAATAATGGCTTCATCATTAGCACACTGAAGGCCGTCAATGGTAGAAGAATCTTCTTCTATCATTTTTGGATGTCGAAGGGGAAGGGACCTAGTCTTATTTTCACACTGATAAGTGACCAGTCCCAAAGTTATGGCGAAGACTAAAAAAGTTAGAAGCAATAGAAATCGTGTCATCTATTTCCATGTCTTCAAGAGTAAAAAAATATGGAGAATGTGGATAAATCATGTCCATGTCTTTGAGAGTAAGAAAAGATGGGGAAGGTGGAGAAGGCATGTCCATGAATATCTTAGATAATGGAATGGGGTTAGGGGAATACTCCTGGTAGCCTAACCTAAACTTTTCGTGAGGTTTGCGAACGATCAATAATAAGGACATGTGGTAGTTAGGAAATAAGTGTTCATAGTGTGAACATATGGTTTGAATATTAGTATTATTTAATATTTAAATAATACATGAGTGTGCAAATAGTTGTAATGCACAACTCATAGATAGGGGTGTGAGAGATTCTCTAGGAGAGAATAATGCTTGAGAGATATTAGGGATTGGGTGAGCCATGACTCCTTGATTTAAGGAGCTCATTGAGCTATTTATATGTAAATCATTCTCATGTATTATTATCCCGTATGAATCAAATTGAATAAAAATTTGTATGGTGTTAATTATGTGTAGTTTGTTTCAATAAGCTTATAGTAAAATTTCATTGAGCAATTTACACATATATCTATCGAGTGTCTTATGCTTGCAACATCCCATGTTGAATCCTTTCCATGCACAAAAATGGAGATAGGTGTGGAAAAAATATGGTTTGTTGAGGAAGTCAAAACCACCAGTATAATTTTTAGCATGTGGAAGATCATCGATGTGAGAAGAGGTGGTATTGAAACCACCATAAATGAGATTGGTGTGAAGATGTGGTGGACCAAAAGGAATAACATCTCTACGGTTTATTTGGTACATGAGTGATTTATTAGGTCTACCGATATGGTGAGGAGTGGGGAGGGTGTTGAGTGTGAGGAGACAATACTCCCCCATCATAAGTTTGTCCATTACATTGTCTAGGAGTCATCATTAGGGAGTTTGGATGAGGGAATGTCTGAGATAGTGGATGGTGTAGATAAATCATTCTTGGGAGAGAGTACATAATTTGGTTTATAGGTCATGTTGCACACCTAGAAGGGAGGATTGTCCCGGGAATTGTTAAAATTAGGAAGTGTCAAAATCTTCCCCTCATGCTTGTACTTAAGGGAACGATGAAGTGTAGAGGGGACACAATGCATGGCATGAATCCATGGTCATCCAAGGAGAACATTGTACTGAAATTATCCCTCAATGATGTAGAAGACCTCATGGATGAGTTTCTCACCGATGTGGATGGGAAAAATGACTTTTCCCAAGGTAGGAGTGATGGCATCATCAAAATCATGAAAACCATAGTTGTTTGAGTGACATATGCCTTTGGTATCTTAAGTTGATCAAAAGTATGTGATGGAAGGATATTAATGCTTGCCCCACTGTTGATCATGGATCATTGAATGAATGTATCATTAATCCTGACCATGATAAAGAGGGGAAGGTTGTGTTCTTCTAGTTGGACATATGAAATCTTAGCATCATCAAATAAGATAGCCACAAAAGCAATAATTGCTCCTACGAGAGATGCGAAGGGATGAGACTTGTCATTGTATGTTAGGATACACTTTAATGCTTCAATGAGATCATGTTTATGACATGTCAAGCTTTGGATGAGTTCATAGAGTGATATCTTGGCCGGGGCTTAGTGGATTATTTTGACTCTACTCTACTCAATGGGCCTAGGGGCCACTAGAAGCGGAAACATTAGGTTTTGATGATGTGGTTAACTCCTTAGTAGGAGGAATGGTGATGAAGGTCTTGGATTTTAGATTAGATGTATATTTTGGATCATGTGGGCTAGATTGAGTGGTTACTCGAACATCATTAATGAAAAAAGGGGGATCATCCTTGGAAGAACCATCTCCCGAAGGCGAGATGACAAATATTGGACTGGATATGGAAGGAAGGGACTAAATTGGTCTAAGAATAAGTCTTTCCTCTTCAATGAGATTATGGATAATGATTTGAAGCACTCTACAATGTTTAGTATCCTACCCAAGGGTATGATGATAGGCGCACATAAGGTTGGAATTGAACCATGAAGTCTTCTTTCCATTTGGGTCAAAGGCCTTGATGGGTGGAAGCATGATTGTAGAGGTTTTTAGTAAGTGTTGGAATATTTTTATATATGATCTAACTAAAGTACTAGAATATGCCTTGTGAGACATCTTGGATGTTTGGGGTAAAGTACAAGTATGTTGATATGATTTCAATCCGGTTTTGATGTTGGTTGGTGTTTTGGGATTGAATGGTTTTTTGGATTGGGATGAAGTGTTTAGGGTCCTAAAAATGAGGCGTTGCATTAGATTTTTTGACTCTAGGAGTGATCATAGATTTCATATGTGGAGATGCACCCTTGGGAGGAGTGACGATAATTTCAACTAGAGGGTCGGATGATGATGTATTGGTTGGTACGGGTGGAGGAAGAAAAATTTGTTTGATGTAATCTAAGGAAGGCAGAGGTTGGTTGGATTTTGTTGATGACATGGAAGGAACATTTGAGGTCATTATAAGATGAATTTTTTTAAGAATTCCTCAAATGATGACATTGGTATGAAGGAAGAAGATAGCGTGGATGGTGGTGGTAGTAGTTTATGTGGGTAAAAGAATGGGAGGAGGAACTGACATAGGTTCTAAGGATGGTATGATGGGAAAAGGTGGAATGGATATAGGTGAGGTGGTCAATTCTATAGCTATAGAAGGTATACGATTTGATGGGGGACTAATGTCGATGCGGAGATAAGTTGGAATGGTTTCTTCATGAATGTCTCTAGGGGCATGAATGATATATTTACAAATGGGGATTTAATAGTTATAGATGTGAGAGTGGATGTCGAGATGAATATAGGTATGATAGATGTAGGAATAATATCAAAGGGGGTAGATGTGATCGATGATGAAGACAAGGAAGTTGTGGATGGTTCTTGATTAGCAGTGTAAAGAGTGTTTATAGTGTGAGAACTGGGTGGTTGGGTTGTAGCAAAAGTAGTAGCTTGGCTTGTTGGTGCATGATTTGGAAAAAATTGTTTGAATATGTCAAGTGGTTGATTGGGTTAGGAATTTAGATTTTCCACTTGAAGATCGACACGATCAATGAGTTTTAAGACCAAGTCCTTGAAATTTTGACATCTCTCTATGTCGTGTCCTTGGAATTTGTGGTACTTGTAATAATGATCTTCATGATACCACATGGGTTTCAGTATTGACTCATCAAAGGGTTAGATAGGAGGAAGTGTGATAAGGTTTACTACCATCAACTTGTCAAATATTCTACTATATGACTCCCCTAGTGGAGTGTAGTTGGGAGTTGGTTAGAGGGCTCATTTTTGAGTCCACGTGATGGATGTAGGTGTAGAAGATGATTTAATGACCACAACATTGGCCTCTGCCTTTGATTTTTCATTTTGCATGGAGGACTTGGTAAATTCATGTTTAGGTTTGTTTGATTTTAATTTTAAATGACCCTTCTCAAGGGTGTGTGTTTCAAGTTTACACGTCATGGTGAAGGTTTTGTCAAAGTTTCAAAATGATTGGATTCATAAAGTAGAATATATATGCTTTGAACATGAACATGAGAAGATATCAATGAGATCAGTTTGCGGAAGAGGGAAGGATAATTGGTTTATAATGCCATGTCACCATGCAATGAAGTCTGTGATGGAATTGTCCTCAAATTTTTGGATGGCGTATAGATAATTGATTGCTATTTTGCATGCGATGTTAATTGAAAAGTGTTCTAAAAACAATTACACGAGCTAGGAGAAGGCGAATATATAATATTGAGGAATACTATTGTACTAGTCTAGCGTAGGAATGGCCAAGGACATTGGGAAAGTGTGAAGCATTAAGATCATGTGCACTATGGTAACACACATGTCCGAATGCATGAAGATAATGTTGTAGCTCTTATTTGCTATTAAAATTGGAAAATTTTAGTAATTCCTAATGCAGAGGATACCGTTTAATTGGTACAGATTAGTGAATAGGCTCGTTACATATTTGTTCATATGATAATGAAACTTTGGACCCTAAAGTAGTGGCTTTGAGGTTGGCTAACCTATTCACAAGATCATGCATGGGGTCATTCAAAAGAGTCTATTAAGGGATGAGAGGTGGTGGTTGCATGTAAGAAGTGGCTAGATGAGTTTGTTGGTGAATTTGTGGATGTGTGGGTGTTTGAGGAATTTTATAGGGGTGATTGTAAATCATGGGTTGTGATTGAAAAGGTGGTTATTGAAAATTTTTTGTTGAGAAATGGGAACATGGTATGATTTTTGGGACGTGGTAGGTTGCTGGGAAAAATTTTGAGTGGGGATGTGGGTATGAATGGGTTTAAACTATTGATGGAGTGGATTAGACGTTGAATAATGCATAGTACCCATGAAAGGGGGTTGGGAAGTGTTGAAAGACATGCTAGATGTGAGAAGGTCATTTTGTTCAAATAGGGGATATGATGTTTGGGTATGTTGGTTAGGGACACTAGTAAAGATAGCGACTGAAGAGGTGATAGGGAGGGTAGTGTTGATTGTCATGTTAATTGGAGGGAGATTGTGAGGAATAGGCATGACTATCTAGGTAGTTTGGTGAGATGAGGGATTGGTGGAAGAGGAAGCAAGATGGGATATAGAAAGTTCATTTACTGCAAATTGGGTGGTTTGGGGATTGGTTTGATAGGGATAAAGCTGCTAAAGTGGTGGACCATTTGGGGGAAGTTGAGTGGATCTCATAAGGAGATAGTATTGGAGCGCCACTGAATTTGCATCCGAAACTCTTGAAACATGGTATCACCGAGAGGGGCTCTATGAGGTCTAAAAGGTTCCGATCTAATAGATGGTGGGGTAGCTGGCCTAGATGGGATAGATTGATGATGTAAGAATGGATTGGTTTCTTCTAAGGTTGTAGTGTGAACAAGGGGTCCTTGGTGAGAGACATTAATGAGAGGTTGAGTGTCCATGAGAGAAATAATCAAGGGAACGAATGAGATAACTATTGTGGTAGATTTTGAGATGAGGAACTATTTGAAGTAAATTTTTGTTCCATTTTCTTTGTTGCGGAATGAGTAATTACAAGCATGAAATAAGTACAAGTTTTATGTTAACCAAGTAAGTTAAGCAACTAACTATTTTTAATGTTTTTATATTAAAGTGTGAAAAATAAAAAGGGATGTATAACAATGTACATCAAGGAAGGCAATCTATGTTTGGTTTCAAGTTTTTGTGGCAGGAAGTCTTAAGCGACTTCCTATTAGGTGATGAAATCCCAATCAGTCAACCGAATAGGATGATGTTTTGATGTGTGATTTGATTTGTGAGGTTCAGGTTGTGTGTGATAGAGTTTGAGATGCAACAAGTTAACCCCTACTTAAAATAAGTGTCAAGCAAGATGCATAAAAGAAAGGTTCCTTTTAAACCAAAACAAAGTGTGATATTTCGATGAGGACACACACAAGAAAAAGAAATATGATGCAGAAAGGAGAAAATAGGGAAAAGAGAATAACTTGGATAATTCTTTTCATTTTTATTTGAACCTTAGTGAAGAGAAATCCGAGAGTTTGAACCAATATGAGCTAAAAGAGAAGCAAGGCCTCACACTGCAATGTTAGTAGAAGATAGAAGAAAAAAAAATATGAAAGGAATACAAAAGGATCACCTAAAGGGTGGTCCCACTGGGCGTGCCAGGAATGTTGTAGTATTTTCTCATTCATTATCAAATTAATGAGTTAGCTACTAAAGAAAGTACACAACTCAAAAATGATGGAGGGTTTATGTTACCTCAGATGCGATGGGATGGAGATGGGTGCAAAGTAATGATGGATCTTGTTGGTGTTAGTTGCTAACCCGCAAATAAGAAAGAATAACATGAAAATGGATTAAATGGTTTATGCAGGGGTTACTTGAAAATGTGGTTCCAGGAAGCATTAACTTCCTTGGTGGATGTCAACCCCGTTTGTTAAACAAAAGTGATATAAATGACGGATAAACTGATAGTATGCAGAAACTAAAGAAATACAAAATCTAAAAATAAAAATTATTGATCTAAGTACTGATTACATTAATTAAAATGGAAATTAAATAATACCTTATTGGGTAGGAGACGACCTAGACTATGCAAAGGTAGGTCGGTGGTGGTGAGGTGTGAGGTTCTAAGCAATAAGAGAAATATGTAAACCTTGCAAGATCCGGATGTAAACCAAAAGTAGCGAGAGGTTTGAAGATGCTGGAATAAACCTACGAAGAAATCGAGGGAGAAGAAACAAAAAGGTAATAGAAAACAAAGATCGAAGGGTATATTGGGAATCAAGACAATGGTCGACAATAATCTGGGGTGAAGTGACAATGACTGAGTGGAGTGCGAGATAGGCTAGCTTTGATGCAAGAGAGAAACATGATGGTGGTTTTGGCATGCTAAAGAAGGTATAGAGCACATTGAAGGCTCTAGAAGTGGAAAAAATAATTACAAAGGGTTGAGTCGATGACAACTCGGGCTAGGTGATGATGATTTTAGCATATTGGATAAGGCCAAGGAAAGGAAAGCTGAAAAAAAAACATGGAACTATAAAACCAAGAGAGGAAGTGATGACAGAGATATGAGTGTTGTTGAGGATGATCTACTCTTGCAAGATTTAGATACAAGAAAAATGACGATAATACGATAAAATCTTGAATAAAGCAACACAAAGATAATGATAAGCTCATGAAGGATGATTGTGAGTGATGTAAGCACATTCCAAGGAGGTATGAAAGGTATGTAACTGCTTTAGGAATGCTTAGGCATGAGAGAGAGTCCACGGGTCACAAGGAATCTTGGATGTTCATATGCATCTGATGAATATGGAAAGAAAGGGCTTAGCTTTATAGGTTCGATGGTAACTCGGCGGGTGGCTACCTACTATGGGGAAATTTTCCCCAATGGGACTATATTTTTATGATTTTGACAGGATTTTGGGATTTTAAGGATTGGGCAAATGATTTGAAGCATGTAGGTGGGAAGAAGGTGTGTCATAAGTGATTTAGAGGTAGATATAGGTTAGAAAAAGCATAAGGATGCAAAATATAAAGTTTATTAGGAAATGTAATGGGTATTCATTAATTAATAGGAATTTAATTAATTAAGGCTAGAGGTGATGGGGTATGGGAATTTAAATTAAATTAAGGGGTCTAGCTAATACTAAGGTGAAAACATGTGCACGTGGGCAAATGAGGTATGGATACTAAATTTAGGTGTCTACACCTTTATCCAACCGATTGAAGGGTTAAAATTTATATGATATGGCATAATTAACAATTTGTTGGCTCCACATTTACCTCGGTGGAGAAATGCACACCCCAATGCATAAGACATATCACCTTATAGCTCAGCGCCACAAGGCACAATGAAACCTTGCATAGCCAGCTCAAATTACAGTTGGGAGGCCCATGACTTGACCTAAGGACCAATGCATAATGGTCAAGACAGTCCATCAACTCGGTAGATCATTGGGAGGCCCAAAAAAAGGGTGGATGTGGCTATGTCCAACGAGATCATTACTCGTTCACCGCCTTATTAAACAATGAATTCTCCTACCACTGGATCAATGTGGGATTTTCCCATGGGTATACAAAACCAACCTTGGCCAAAACATGATATGGGTGAGCTTGAACCTTCCCAATGCAAACTAGTCACTCCAACTGACCTGCCTAAGATCCGGATGATCTATTTAATGAGCTCATTTCATTTTCTATAAGACACTATGCAGGACTGTGTGTAGGCAGCCATGGATCTGTTTTGAATATCCTTAATTTTGGGGCACTTAGGGGCTGAACCAGGCCTTGGAGTGAAAATGAAAAGTGCTCAGAATTTCATGAGGATTCCAAATATGTAATTTTTTTCATGTAATGCTTTGATTCTCCATTTTTAGGTGATTTTATAGTACATTTGCGGGGGATCACATTGCAAAGACACTATAGGGGCCACATATGGACTTCAAAACAATTTCTAGTAAATCGCAGAGTTTCACGAGGTCAAGTATCAACCCATTTGAAGATTACAAAGGTATATTGTCATTATGGAAGGGTAATTGTACTTCTTTGGACTTTAATAGATTGATTCACTTTTTGTGAATTGAGACGTAGCCTTTGGTGAACTCCATTATCAATTTCATTTTTGTGGATGATTTATTTTTGTTTTTTATGAAGCTTTTGATCAAATAAAATTAGTAATGGGTTTTTTCTTAATTTTGTTAAGCAATTCATTAATTAAAACAAGAAATTGGATTTAAGTTTTCATTTTAGTATCCATAATCCAAATTTTTTAAAACAAATGCACATTTCAGTGTTATGATTGAAAATCAGATTGAGGTGCATAAATTACAGGGAATTAATCAGTTTTAGAGTAATTGAATTCCTTAAAATTTATGTTGAGTTCCAAGATCCTTGTGAATGGTTTAAGTTTGAAAATTATAACTTTTGTTTTCAGATTAGTATGATGATCCAATTGGCCACGTTTCTTGTAAGTGCGGGCTTTTGCTAACATGTATTTCAATGTATCCACTTTTGATATGAGATTGACCTTATTATTTAGTAAATAATGAATTTTTGAAATTAAAAATGATGGCGAAACAAGCCTTCTCAATTTGCATGTATTTGAGCTCATAAGCAATCAACGTGCGACTAAGATAGTAAAAAAAAAATCTTTATGATTTATGTCATATTAGGCCAATAGTGCACTAATTGCAAATTGTGTAGCATAAATGTATAGTAATAGTATTTTTCTTGAAGTGGATGGCATTAAAACAAGGGGTTTGGACAGATATTCCTTGAGCAAAGCAAATGCTTGTTATTGTTCTGGACCCCAATGAAAATTGACATCTTTCTTTAGAATATGTGTGAATGAGTGACACTTGTCTAGGATCTAGGAGATGAATCATCGATTGCTTGAATCTTCCCTTACAATCTATGCAATTTCTTGATGTTATTTAGAGGAGGTGTTTATGCTATAACAATAACCTTTTTAGGATCTACCACAATTCCTCTCCATGATATAATGAATTTTAGCAATTTTCTTGAGAGCAAAGCGGAAGACACATTTCTTTGGGTTGAGTCGAACCTTATAATCTCTAAGATTATTTGAAAGATGCGCCAAAAGATAGCTAGGTGATATTCTCTAGTCTTGGATTTACCCAAGATGTCATCCATATAGTCTTCCATTATGTCATTTAGCATATCGTGAAAGATTACAATCATAGCTCGTTGATATGTTGTACCTACATTCTTAAGGCCAAAGGGCATGACTTGATAACAAAATGTCCCCCATGGGGTTGTAAAATTTTTCTTATGTTGATATTGCTCAACAATTTCAATCTGGTTATACCCTGAAAATCCATCCATGAGAGATAACATTTCATAACCAGATTGTTGAATTGACAATCATGTCGATGTTAGGAAGAGGGAAGTCGTCCTTAGACAAGCTTTATTTATGTCTCTGAAATTTGTACAAATTCTAATAATAATGGTTTTTTTGGACAGGATCTATGTTTGAAATCCATTCTAAATAATAAATAGGCCTAATGAAGCCTACTGCTAATAATTTTTGTAGCTCTTCTTTGACCAACAAGGTGATGCAAGGATGCATATTTCTAAGATTTTTTATAGGATTTTCCTCTGCATACACAACGAGGTTATGCACTAATAATGTTAGATCTATCCCTGACATGTCCATATAGGACCGAGCAAAGATATATGTAAATTCATGTAAAAGTAGCTCAAAGGTTTTATGTTCTTGGGCCAAGAGCGAAGCTCCCAACTTGACCATTCTAGGTAATTCCTCTATACCAATATTGACATCTATGGTCTCCTCCACAAGTAACTTGGATTCTTCCTCCATATGCGTAGGATCGGGGAGATTGAGATCTTCTTATTTTAAAGGTGTCTCAATGAAATCTTCATCTTTAAGTGGGTTAACTTCTTTGTCCATTGATTTTCTTTTTGTTTGTCCGTCAGTGCCTCAAAAAGGTTTTCACTATAGGACTTGGACTTATTATTTTTGCAAGGCTTCTTTGTGGAACTTTTTCCCTTGATTATTTTTACTTAGATGATTGCATAACTCGGACTCATCCCTGAAATGTGTGCATGCATTAAGGTTGATGGAGAATCCCTTTTGTGATCACCCAATGGAATGTTTCATGAAAACCCATAAACTCACCAATACCTTAATCATTTTCAAAAATGTCGATTGGTACAAAGTTGTTGTTGGTCTCGTTAAAAAGTGATGGGCGAGACAAGGTTTAATGTTAGAACGATAGGGGAAATGATAGGGGTTATTATTAATATAGTCATGTCGAGACCATGTTCATGGAGGCAAGGTATTCGTAAAGACTACACCGGGAATATGTTTCACTTTCGTATTTAGATGAACTTTCTTCATGTTCGGAAGAGTAAGCCTCGACTTCCGGGGGATGAGACCCATATGGCCAAATGCTAATCTTGTTTAGTTAATTATGAATAATATATATTAATAATTTGATTAATTATATTAATTAAATAATGTTGTTTTATGGTTTTAAACCATACTTGTCTTATTCCATAGTTATAGGATTATTTGTTACATAGTTCTGCAACTTACTCATTTGTTTGTATTAATTTAATTTGCTTCTTGGATGTATTATGGAAGTTGTATTTTTGGTTGTACTTGTGTAACCTCTTTTGTCTGCACATGATTGTATAATACCTATAAGTATTGCAGTCCATCTATTGTAACTGGTTGATTTCACATTAATATAATTCACAGGCTACTATCCTTGTTTTGTGAAATTACATTTGGTGTCAGAGTAGGTTGAAGGATATTGGAGGATTGCAACAGAGTTTGAGGAGCATTGGAGAAGATTGTGCAAGAAAAGGAGAGCCAAAGTTGCCTCTGCAACTTCCCAGCCCCATCCCATGCAATACCATCATCAAATTCCTCAAAACCACCATAAAATTCCTCAAAACCACCTTTATTCATTGTAATTAAGGTTGAGGAGGATAAAATTCACCAAGGAAGAGATTACAAGCTCAAAGGAAGGAAGAAAATGATCTAAGGCACCATACACACTCAAAACCACCTTCATTCTCACCAAAACCACTTGTCATTTTTTCTCTTTGCTAGAATTTTTGCTCAAAACCACCTTTCCAAAACCATGGTTTTTTGAAGAGGTATGGTTTTACAGTTTGGAAGTGTTTAATTACATTTTGCTCTTTACATATAATTGTTTAGCATAGCCGCCCAAGTGGCTAGCATAGCTTTTGTAAGACACTTCCCATCAAGAGAGGTCATGGGGTTAAATCCCCTCCCTCACCCACTACCAAATTTGGTGGAACCACTAAATTTAGCAGAAAATTCAAATTTAGTTATAACTAACTAAATTTAGCAGGAAATCCCTAATTTAGGGTAATTTTTTTCCTCCATTTTTGTGTTTTCATTCTGGACATTTTTTTGCTAAAGGTGGCCTATCCTAAAAATTACATTTTCAAATATATTTTTGTAATTTTTGGCATAGTAGATCATTTTGGGCTCTAGAGGCCACCAGGGCCCGTAAAACAAATTTTTTGCCTCGCCATTCATTTTTTCCATATTTTTGAGTGTAATTGCATGTTGTAATATATTGTATTAATTTTGCAGGTTGTCATAAGTCAACTGAATTTTTTTAATTGATTAGAAACTAGAAAAATTGTAATAAAAATAGCAAAAAAAATAGTTTTCAGTAACACCCACGAGAACCTAGATCTCATTTGCAGCATTCGGTATATACGGTGCCTTGGGAAGCACTTATTGGTAAAGCCGCCATGACTACTACTACACTTAACACCTAATATAGTTATAACAACATCATCTGGGCATCAACCCTTTAAATTGATGGGGAGTAATAAGGTCATAGTGCACACACTATGAGCCATCCCATCTATCTGTGAACGATTGCACGACATAAATCTGGACTGAGAAATTATCCAAGTATATAGCGAAGTTATGTGCACATATGAGGATATTTCTTTGAGCCGGTGTCAATAATCACACAGACCCCTTTTAGTACTATCTTGGTACCACGTATTGAATTCTTTCACGTATGTTAACGCCTCTTTCATGTACCACCGAGTATATAGAAAGGGTGAGTTTCTTCCACGTACTGTTGGATATATTGGAAGGGTGTGTATATAGAAAGGTTTGGTATATCAGACTGATGGTATATAGATTGAGAGACCTTATACCTAGAGTGATAAGAGCCAAACCTTGTCAGTGATCTCTACAAAATGGGCACCAATGCCCCCAAATTTTTCTTCCGGATTCAAAATTACTCAAAGGAAACAACTATGCTACATGGAAGAAAAAATTAAGACACAACTTGAGTTTGAAGAGATCTAGCCTGCTGTGAATGGTACTCTGACGAGATCAACTACTGATACAACACAACAATGGTAATTTGATAAGAGCAGAAGGCCAAACTCATCATCTTGTTTGGAGTTTCGATGATGTGCAACCCCACATTCGAGATGCCAAAACAACCAAAGAAGCATGGGATAAGTTGAGCACAATATACGAGGCCAAAACAAGAATGTTATACTAAATTTACAGAGTCAGTTACACACATTGAAGTTCAAGCAGAATGAGAAAATTAAAGCTTTCTTAAGAAGAGTTATAGAGTTGAGGGCTTCACTTCTAGCCTTAGGAGAAGTGGTCTTAGATGATGCTCTCATTCCCATTTTTTGAGAGCACTCCCCTCTTCTTATCACATTTTTGTTATAACACTAAATGTGTTAGATACGACCATTAGTTTTGAAAATTGGTAAACTTACTGCAACAAGAGGAAGCCATACATAATAAGGATGATGAAGAGGAGAAGGCACTTTATTCACATCAAAATGGAAAGGAAAAGGTAAAGGAAAACCTAATTCCTATCAAAATCTCAAAATCAAAATTAGTATCAAGGGGACAGATAATAGAAGAAGCAATGTCCAATCTACAAAAGAGGACATGACCTACAAGATTGTTGGTATAATACTTACAAGAAAGGTTCATCAAGAAACTCTGGACCTCCACAAAAATCTCACAAGGGACATTCTAACTACAATCAAGGGCAGAAAAAGGGGAACTAGAAAAGAAGACCCCATCAAGCAAGGAAATATTGTTGAGCAACAAGAACAATCAGACAATGAAGACTACTTGTTCACTGCTCGATCAAGTGAACCATCCACGTCATCTAGTGATGTTTGGTATGTTGATTTGGGGGCCACTCAACACATGACCGACCACAGAGATTGGTTTATTTCAATGAGGGACACACCATCAAAAAATCATGTTTCATTGGGAGATGATTCTTCATATACAATTCAGGGATTGGGAACATTTCTCTACCCCTTGGTTCACATAACTGTAGACTATCAGATGTCTTATATGTCCCTAGGTTGAAAAATAATCTACTTTCAATCAGTCAACTCCTTGATCACAATCTAAAAATTGACTTTGATAGTCATTCTGACAAGAAAATGTGTTTGATTCAAGATAAATCATGAGGCTCAAAAATAGTTATAAAATCCTCTAATGTGGGATGCATGTTCCAGCTTGATTTTGTCCATAAAGATGATCAAGACACTTGTGGCTAAGAACTCCACCTCAACATAGTTGTGGCATTAGAGACTTGGTCATGTAAGTTTCAAGTATCTTGAGACACTTCACCAAAGACAATATGGTACATGGGATACCATCTCTTAGAAGGATATGACAAGTGTCCTCGCTTCCTAACAGAAAACAACACGAGCTTTCATTCCGTAAGAGTAAATATCGAGCTCATGGTCAGCTTGATCTAGTTCATACCAATATTTGTGGTCTAATGTAACCAAGTCATTCTAGATTTCAATACTTCATGCTATGTGTTGACGAATATTCAAGGAAAATGTGGATTTTTTGTCTTCAAGAAAAGTGAATCTTTTGAAACCTTTCAATAAGTTCAAAGTAGTAGTTGATTGAAAATGAAACTGGTCATCACATCAGAACTCTCTACTCAGATCGAGGTGGGGAATTCACCAATAATGAGTTCAAAGACTACCTAAAACTCATGGGATTTATCGAAAATGCCTCCCACACACACCATAGCAACAGAATGGTGTTGTTGAGAGAAGAAATCATACTATCATGGAAATGGTGTGATGCATGATCGATGATTCTGGACTTGTAAAGAGATTTTGGTAGAAGCAACAAAAATAACAATGTATTTGTTGAACAGAGTGCCCACAGTTGCTCTTTAAGGAGTAACACCACAAGAAGCATGGTCAAAATGAAAACCATCTATTGCACACCTTAGAGTATTCGGGTGCAAAGCAAGCATGCACATACCCAAGAAAAATAGAAAGAAATTAGACATGAAGTCACAGAAACTCATCTTCATTGGGTATAGTGAAGAGAATCTTGGGTATAGATTAATGGATCCTAAGACCAGAAAAGTCTACACTAGCAGAGATGTTGAAGTTTTTTTGAGAAGAAGGAAGCAAAGACTCCTCCTCCAAACTCACCAGATGTAGATTTTTCACCAGTTGTAAAAATTGAAGCTGATGTTCCCTCAGAAGATGAAAGTGATGATGGGGATGATGGTGTTGATCAAATAGAACCACAACCCATGGGAATAGTTCAATGTATGCCTAAGTGGTGTACTAGCACATTATGAGATGTAAGAATGGATGCTCCACGGATACATCCACCCTTGGACCACGGACTCACAGTAAAGCAAGAGAAGAAGTTAACTTTGATTTGATGAGTAGAGTTATTGAATTTGATGAGCCCTCTATAGTCCAGGAAGCCCTATAGTCAAAATCTTGGAAAGATGCCATGGATTCTGAATATCAATTAGTGATGAAGAATAACACTTGGCAACTTGTTGATCTTCCACCAAGGAAGAAACCCATTGGATGTAGATGGATATTCAAAACAAAGTACAAAGTAGATGGGATAGTGGACAAGTATAAAGTGAGACTAGTAGATAAAGGGGTATGCACAAAAAGAAGGCATTGACTATGAGGAGACATTTTCTCCCACAACTAAGATCAAAATGATTAGGATGATCTTTGCTCTAGCTACATAGTTTGGATGGAAAGTCCATCAAATGGATGTAAAAATTTCCTTCCTAAATGGAGATTTACAAGAAGAAGTCTATATGACTCAACCTGAGGGATATGTTGTACTGGTCAAGAAGCAAAGGTATGCAAGACTCAAGAAATCTCTGTATGGCCTCAAACAGCACCTTGGGCATGGTACATCAAGATTGATGAGCATCTCGTATAACATGGATTTGTTAGAAATCCATATGATCCCAATCTCTACCTCAAAAAGAAAGGAGGAGATTGTGATTTTTGTTGTCTATGTCGACGATCTAATCATCACTGGTCAGTTCAGTGAGGATGATCGATGCAATGAAGAAAGATCTTAATCGATCATTTGACATGATCAATCTTAGGATGATGCACTATTGTCTTGGATTGCAAGTATGGAAAAAAGAAAATCACATCTTTGATTCTCAGATGAAATATACCAAGACAATACTTGAGAAATTTAGAATGATGGATTACACACAAATTGCTACACCTATGGAGAACAAATTACAGTTATCTCATTCAGATCCATCTGCCGAGGTAAATGCCAATCTCTATTTGCAATTGATTAGGAGTCTCATTTACCTAACCTACACTAGACTAGATATCAACTTTGCAGTGAGCTATCTATCCAGGTTCATGCAAGAACCCAAAGTTTGTCATTGGAAAGTAGCAAGGTGCATCTTGAGATATCTCAAAGGATAGTGGATCTTGGTCTAGAATACAAGAAGAATGACAACTTCTTCTTGACTGGATATTCAGATTCAGATCATGCAGTAACATTGATGATAGAAAATCCACTTTTGAAAATGTCGGTAACATTAACAATAGAAATTCCATTTCTGAATTTGTATTCTTTATGGGATCTAGACCAATATCATAGGGAAGCAAGAAATAATACTTTGTTTCTCACTCTTCCACATGAAGTGAGTTGAGTATCATTTCTATAGAGAAGCTATCTGTGATGCAATTTAGCTATGTTGCATACTAGAAGGACTTGGAATACCACAAGAAAAACCAACCACCATGTATGTTAATAATGAAGGTGTTCTTAAACTTATTCGCAATCTAGTTTTTCATGAGAGAACAAATCACATTGAAGTACAAGTTCATTTCATATGTGAACATGTGTTGAAGCACAACATCCAACTTCAATTTTGTCCAATAGCTGAACAACGAGCAAATATTTTCACAAAGTCACTCGCACGTGACAAGTTTGAGTTGTTCAGAGAATTCCTCTCCTCATCTCTTGAGACAATGCACAATTAAGGGGGAATGTTAGGTTAATTAATCATGCATAGTAAATATTATTAATTATTGTTATATTAAAATATTTAATTATTATATGGTTATTTTTAAACCATATTTTCTTATTCCATAATTATAGGATTATTTGTTGCATGGTTTACAACTTAATCATTTGTATTTTATTAATTTAATTTATGCTTCCGGATGTATTATGGAAGTTGTTGTATTTTTGGTTGTACTTCTATACAACCTCTCTTTTATCTACTACACATGACTATACAATACCTATAAGTATATTATTCCATCTATTAAAGGATCTCACATTAAATAATTCACATCATATCCTGTTTTGTGAAATTACAAAACCATATTTACAAACTTACAATGGGGTACTAGAAGAGCTTCCCATACCTTGCTCATTGATGTCACAATCCTTTTATCCCATAACATACATTATTTTATTAAGGATAATGAAACCAGGTGACTGATAACATGGAACCATTTCATCATCTGAAGGATGAGATACAATATTGTTAAACAACTTTTCATCTGCTAATAAACCACCAGGAGTAAAAGGTTTGACATTACAATTTTCTTTTGATCACTGATATTTATAACAAGGCCTACCACACACTTTAGGTGATAACTAGAAGTAAGTGAGCCAGTTGGAGATCATATTCTCTGCAGCCATTTGCAAGGAATTTCATCTCCCATGAAGCAAAAGGAGAATCTGATGTAGAATTATCATTATCATTGGTAGATAAGGTATCAGGATCAACTCGTGAAGTGATTTCCTTGGATTGAATTAGAACAACCATCTATGTAGAAGGAAATTCATAAGTGGTGGAAAAATAACCCGAAAATGCTTTGTAATGAGTAAAGGGTTGAGAATCCCCTGGAATAATAATAATTTGTCCTTTGTGATAAAACTTGAGACATTGATGATACATAGAGGGTATGACTGCATGGCATAAATTTGTGGGTTCTTGAGTAGTATGTTGTAAGGAAGCTCCAAGTCTAAGATGTGGAACTTAGTATCATGAGTAGTAGGCCCCACTCCTAGTGAGAAAGTGATCATGTTGACTGATTGTCATTCTTCATTATCATACGCCTTGATGGTGATGACCTTATTTTCCATATCATTTCAATACAACCTAGTTTCGAATTATTTTCATGGTACAAATATTCAAAGCCGACCCCCATATACAAGCACCCTTATTATTTTCCTATGATTGATAATGAATTCAATGTGTAAGGGTAAATTATGGCTTCGATCCTCTTTAGGAATCACTTCATGACTAAAGGTTATGTGTTCCATTGAAGAAATCTACATGGCCATGGCTTGGAAGCACATAGGGTCAATATCAACTAATACTCCTAACCCCTATAATTGTTTACACAAGATGTCCTTGTGAACATTAGAGATTTTGAGAAGGTTTAAGATCAAGATCTTAGCAGTAGTTTTCTCCAGTTGCTCTAAAACACCATAATGACTATCCCGAGGTGTAGTAGAGGGGGTTCAAAGATAACAAGGTGAGCACACCGCATCAAAAGCACATCGCACTCCTTTGTTTTAATATTAATCATGTTGATATGCTCAAAAGGTAAGTTAATACAACCAATTAGGGAATCAAAAGAATTATTTGTTCTGGCAACATAGTTGAAATTTTTATCTTCGGACAACTATCCTTGAAACCGACTTTTCCTTTCCTTTGTTGTGCTTAGGGAAAGGTTCTCTGTAAATCCCCAAGTTTGTGTTGGTATATTTATTAGGGGTAGTAAAATCCATTTCTACATCACCACTATCAATTAGGTCTTGGATATAGTGCTTCAATTTTAGGCACTTATCAGTTTTGTGACCCTTAACATGATGAAACACACAATATTCATTTTCTCTAAACCAAGATGGTTTAGGTGCATCATTAGTATAGGGGATTGTTTCTAGGTATTTGACCATGTTAACCACCTCTAATTGTTTGAGTATCGATGACATAGAGTTAGATAGAGGGGTAAATGCATGACGTTTGAACTCGGGAATGGAGGTCCCTTACTTAGCTTCAAGGGAACATGGTTTTGAACTGCCTACACTCATTTAGAATCAATAATATTGTCACCTATGACATTTTTGTTCTTTTTAGGAATGAAATTTGATTTTCATTTTGGAACAAGAAGTTATCGATTTGGGCAGGGATGAATTCAAAGTATAAGAGGAGAATTATCCTCACCGCCAATATGATCAACCATAGTGTTTTCTTCAAAAGTGGATTTAAATTGTCATCTATAAAGGGATTTGACCCTAATTTTCAATGCCCCATCCTTGTTGTAGGAGGCATAATGAGAAATTTTTTGCTAAGGTTTATTACAATGGACCCTAGGTAAAACGAAGTAGTGTAATGAAGTCAAATCATTACAAAGAATGTAAATTAAATGAATGGTAACAAGTTTAAAGAAAATATCAAAAGAATAAATAATGACAAACTAATAAGGAATGTAAATTAAAGATCATGGTAACATATGGAAAGTTTAAAGAAAATATTATAAGGACACAAAAGAATAAATAATGACAAACTAATAAGGCACATGTGGCAACATGTATCCATGACATAATAATCAAGTACAAGACTATGATCCAATCACAAGAATAGTTACTCCCTACTTTTTTCAAGTATAGGTTTAGTGCAAATAGTGACAACACAATATCACCACTCAGGTCAAGTTTAAAATAAACAAGACCTAAATACTAATAAGGTGTGATGTGATATCCTAACAAGGTACACTATAACAAGTTTTTATAAACAAACGAAGTTCAAGTTATGAAAAAGGAGGCTACAAATGTGAGTGTAGCAACACTATTTTGAAATGTTAATCAAGCTTTATGGAAAATGTAGACACCAAAATTGGGTCACATGCTCCTTGACCCTTCGTTAAATAATCAACTTGAACACACTCACCTAACCATGGCCCCTTACACCCCACACTAATATTAATTTAATTAAATTAATCCATGTCCTCACAATATTTATTATTTAATTATCCTAATTAAGATAATTCCCACACCACCACCTCACCTATACACCTCACCTAGCCACCTCACCCTAATTATATTCTTAGTATGTTGCCATAACTAACTAAGACCTAAATAAACCCTAAAAATCAAAGCCTACATCCCCTCTAACCACATTCCCACATAAGAAAAGGTAACTCCCACTCTAGCCCGAATGAATAGAGAGATTTAGGAAATCATTGCCATGATCTCCCATTTTTAGTAAACCTAGGGAATCCCACCCTAACCATCACCACGGTCACAATCACCTGGAACCATCGTTGGTCACCTTTTATTCCCTTTGGTAACCTTATTTCAAGGTTGGCACATTTTCTAAGAGCAAGGAAGGAGACCAGAGCTACATGCAAGTGAAACAAGCATCCTTTTACACATCCAACCATCCTAGAGCCATCACCAACATCAATCAGAGAGCCATTGTATTCATGGGAGCACTCGAGAAAGCACCACTATAGACCATACATGTATTCTCCGATCAACCACCTCCATCACTCAGCCATCAGATCCTTAACATAGTAAGTATGGCCCTAATCAAGTATAGTTTATTTTAGTTAGTAATCTTTATTACTCCTATTATTAATCTATTCTTTGCATGCTTATTGCTTCATCACCCACTTTCTTGTAAATCCAAATATCCCTTCACCCATATCACCAAATCACCTATTATCATCGTTTATATAGTTCCGGGCATACCCAAGACCTCTAAGACCCCCATTCACTCGCCCAAACTTTATTCAACCTCAGATCACCCCTACCATTTAACCTATTTTGAGTTTCTTTCACCCCGACCATACCAACGCCGGTTACCCATAACCGTCATCGGTTCTACCTAAATCAACATTAGTCTCGTGTTTTACACCTTTAGCAACAAATCACCCTACTATGACCTAAATAACCCTCTGACCCTAACAAGTTTACACCTTGATGACCCCTCACCTCTCAGATCCAACTATAGCCTAGCCTATTGTGATTGGATTTGCTTATTGTATTTGAATGAGATACCTAAATCATATCAACTATAGTAGGACCTTGTTTATTTCTCACATTAACTTGTTTTAAATAGTGGATTGATAATCCATCTAGAAGTATCACACTTCCGGAACTAGCATATGCTAGGCAGTCCATTGTCATATATCATTTAACTATATTTTTGTGGTCTTGTTTTCTATTACAGGTAGTTCCTCCTAGCCAAAAGGAAGCTCTCACATTCAGTGGATCAAGAAGTCAAAACGCACGCAACAACCATCAACCGACCAACATTTAATAGGTATTCCTCCTTGGCCCTTACCCTTATCTGTTTCATCATTTTGAAAAGGTAAAGAAAATGGTGAAACATTTTGGCACCCGGTGGGACCCATCAGGGGTTATTTTACATTTATTCATTCCTAGGTGAAAGTTGTGTGTTTGTTTCCCTTAGAAAAGCTTTCACATTAATTTTTCTTCCTTGGAATCATTCTCCTTCTTTCTATTGTCTAAAAAAAATCATTTTTTTGGTGCTTTAAAAAGAACACATCTTCCTTTCTTTCACATTGCATTAGTGAAAGAGCATCCCTCTTCCTATTCATCTCTTGCTACATTGAATATCACACTTTGATTTGGGTTTAAAACACTTGCATTACATTTTGATTTGTTGCATTATTAGCTCACATTAAAATCGAGGGCAACCTATATGTTGAAGTCATGCCCAGCTGATGGTTGACACAAAGAATCATAGAAATCACATTTTTCTCTCTTTATGTCTTACCAAACTTGCACAAAATCAAATATACACATCTTTCTTAAACAACATCTTACCTAGGAACATCTGTCAGTGATCACACGATCCGATTGGCAGGTACTCCCCAACTCATTGCCTCTGTTGAGTCATCATCTCAAAGGATGGCCCACCCCCACCATAACATACCTAAAACCTCTCCTTTTAGATATCCTTCTTTGTAGGATGCCTTCCCAACAAAAAAATTATGTTCTAAATACACACAATCAGTCCTAAATAGCATAAGCTAAACAAACATAAGAAAATCACTGTTAGGATCATGCTTTTTCTTAGCATTCTTCTTGGCTTGTGTTTTGAGGTGTGAGACTATGAATCCCCATTTTTCTTCTTCCTTGCACACTCCACCATCATAGTTGGAGTATTTTGACTTTTTCTGAGTGTGTTAGGCCTCATCTTCTCATTCTTAGGCTTCTGGGTTTGATTCTTCACTTAATTTGATTCACAAAACCAATTTTCTTTATTTCTTTCTAATTTCACAATCACCGATGTTGGTCCAAGATCTTCGCTAGTTTACATCTAATTGTCATCGGTTAAACCCTAAATCAGATGTTAGATTTTGGATTTCTAGTTACTTTACCTAGAACAACTTTCATTACTACTTTTTTCTATTTCAGCCCTTAGGGCATCATCATATTTCTCCCTTATTGATATTTTCTATCATACACAGTTTCACCAATATAAATCCAACATTCCCATTTATTTTTTTGAGACTAGTTTCTTCCACAGTGATCGGTATCAATTTCAGAAACCATCATTAGTGTTGTCCTAACCATCACCGGTCATCCTGACCATCATCAGTTTGCTCATAACATCATCACCAAACCTGACCTAACCATTGTTGGTTGGTTGTGTTTAATTTTTCAAAATCTAGACATTGACCAGATTCACCTCTCTAGACCCCATTATTCTTTGTTTTTACTATTTTCTATGTCATCTACAAAATATAGTCTTACCAAGTCAACACTTGTTCACATGGTGTTGACTCATAGCTAGACTAATGCCCTCATATTCCACGCTAGTCATCAACCACTCCCACCTAGTCCTTCACCGCCTTCCATCCTATCACCCATGGATCCAACCTTACCTACCACCATTGCTTTCGGTGACAAGGAGTTTACATGACTCCTTGATCAGAATCCCACGGCTTTATAGTTCTTCTTTCCCACTCTTCCACCGAGACTCCTTGGTCAATTGATATACAACATGCCGATATATCAATCTCCCTACCCTTGTTCTACCTTTGCATTACCCTCACCTGCTTCCCCCGGTAGTTTCATAGCTAGGACCCATACCCGCCATGACCACCGCATTAGTAGTTTCCCTCGTGCCTGTCATATCTGTTGTCCCCTCGTCCACCACCAGACCATAACACATCCACACCCATTGTCTCACAAATACCCATTGCAACACAACCACCCATGGTGTCGGTGACCCTACTCCATTCCAAAATCTCATCCTCTCCATCCCACAAACATTTCCCCCAATCACTACCAGAGTCACGACAACCATCCCACCTACATACACCTACTATCAACAACCCCTATCTCATTTGTCACCCATTATGGATATGTGCCTTCCATGTCGGTTCCTTATTCTCAACCTCCCTATCAGGTTCAATATCTACCTCCTTATGCCACAGGAGGTGTCCCCCATCACAACCTACCAATGACCTCATCAAGTTGATGATGGAAAAGATGTAAACACTAGAAGCATTGGTTTCTCGGCTCACGTAATTCCCTCACCTATGATGAAATTTGTAATGAGCCTATTCACCCATCCATTCCCATTCGACCATACCCATACATTGGGAGATGCCAAAATTCAACCGCTTCAATAGCAAAGAAGATCCACAACAACATTTGTGGTCCTTTAAACATGGGTGTTACCTGATTGCTCACGATGATGCTTTAATTTTGAGGACTTTTCCAATGTCCTTGACAGGACCTGCATTGGACTGGTACAATGGACTACCAAGACACTCCATTTACTCATTCAATCAAGTAGCCCAAGCCTTCCTAGATCACTTCTCCATCAACATTGTCAAGAAGGTTACCATGACTGATCTTTATTCCACACAACAATATGATGACAAGTCTATCACTGACTTCATCACTCGTAGCGCAACCTCATAAACCAACTCACATTCCAATTACCTCAAACCAAGCTTATAGAACTATTTACTTGGGCATGTGCTAGACACATCTCACCAACCCTACACATGTGAAAATTTTTCACTTTCGATGAGGCATTTACCATGGCATGGAAATTGGAAATTTGTGCTATCAAAGAGAAGAAGATTCAACTTCATAATAAGAACATCGCATTCAAATCAAATGATACTTCTTCATCTTTGAAACCTCAAAATAACTATTCAAATCCCAAAGGGTCTGCTAATGCCATAGTTCTCAAAGCTGGTCCCCCTCATCAATCAAACCCATCCAAACCCCCTTCTAATCTTTCTCTGTATACAAGCTTTCTAGTTCAGATGAGAACAATGAAAGTACACTTCCCTAGGAGAATCTTACTCCTCCATTTTGGAAAATCTTGTTAAGGCAGGTGCCATTACCCTTCCACCCATAAAACCACATACTGGTTTCAACCCTGAGTGACCCATGCCTACGTGGTATAAGGAACATGAATTTTGTAACTATCATTGGGTCAAAGGTCACAATGACAATAACTGCATTACCTTCAAAAATATCGTTCAAGAAATGATAGACAATGGAGACTTAGTCTTGGATAGCCCGAATGCACCCACTAACCAAAGCCTACACATCTTCAAGAATCCATTCCCTAATCATGCCCCATCTTCAAACCAAGTGGGTGATACCTCAAACAATGATAGCACTATCCATAAGGTCCACGCTATTTTCAATGATGCACCAGTTGCTTCCCAATTGCCTCATATTCCTTCCATAGATGAAATCTTAGCCCACGCTCCCCTACCTACACTAGAACCTATTTCATCTACTCCTCTACCCATAGAGGAATCCCCTTCATCTTCTCCTTCATCCTGAAAGAGCCTATAATCAGCACACCGCCTTCGACCCCTCAAAATTCCGAGCCCACTTCACCAATGCAAGGAGAGCCCACTTGCTGGCCCATCCTCTCCTCTATCCATGGAGGATACTATAGAAGTACCACCACCTGTAGATGACCATTCACCATCAAACCTTCAAGATCTGTTGATCTACTTTCGTCTCTCTTACCCATAAAGTCCGAGGCTAGCCATTTCCTGGTATCTCAAACACATTTTATAGGGATTGCCACTTGGTCCACATCGGCTCCACTTACAACAGTACCATTCTCACACTTGGCTGATCACCTGGACTATGTCGATAGAGCCTTACTTTGGGGGCGTCTTCTACTTCTATTTCAACACAAATGTAGTTTATCACTCATTGACACCTCCACTATCTATCCAAAAGTGTTTTGCTGACCAAACCGAACACAACCACAACTATCGAAAAATCTCCCATGACACCACTCATGGCTCAACTCACACCTCTACCCATAACACAACATGCATCTGCACCCAAACCCATGCCTATATCATCTCCCTTACCTAAACCTATCACTACCTTAGGGGTCATACCAACAGCTAGCCTTACTCATCCACCCATCAAATTAGATTTAGCTACGTCTTCCAAAACTAACACCAAACTTAACCCGACCCCTAAAAATAAGATCCAATCTCCTAGATCTCATACCCCAACCTCACCAACCACACCCTTATCACCTTCACCCCTTCCATCCATCCTAGGACCTCACCCTTCGACCCTGGCCAAGAAACCCTCATCCATTGGTAAACCAAGAACATAGCAACCCATTTTCCCATAACAGACTTCTAATATACCCAAGCGCCCCACACAACCTACACCCTCACCTATAACTTTTTTACCACCCATACCTCCAATACCATCAATAACTTCTTCACTACCCACAACACTTCCTTCTCTTTCACTCATGCCTCTACCCAACCCAACACCACTTACGCCACCTACCTCCACAACACCTTGGTTACCCCCATGGGTAACCCGCCCTCTTCCACCATCCACTTTTCCCTCTACATCTCGTGTGCTTGTATCACCTTTACCCAAGAAGGTGCAACCTAAAGCCAAAAATTTGCTACCCTCCAATAAGGTAATTAAACCAACCACACATTCTATTTCCAGTTCATCTACCATGCCCCTACCCAAGTAGATACGACCAACACCTAAGACCACACCACACACCAAGCTAAGTAGCCCAACCCACTCCCCCTCTTGTAAAGACTCTTCCTACATAGTTAGCCACACTATACCCAAACCCACATTCACCTCCCATTGTGATCCATTAGCAGGGTCCTACGCTAAAATCCTAACCAACCTCCTCGAAACTTTTTTCATCACATTACCACCTCTTAGACCTTACGACCCACTCAAACCCAAACCAAAAGGGTTTGACGAAACCAAAATTTTTGCCTACCATCATGTGTGCTAGGACACGATGTAGAGAACTGTAAGGCTTTGAAAGCCGATCTTGTCTAATTATGTCCTCTCTGAAGAAAAATTTGATGATGATCTTCTTGATGAGGACCCCATTTCACCTTCACCAATTTCCATAGATCCTCTCCCATTACCTACTCAACAACTAAGATCTCCACCCCCACAACTCTTTGATCCATCCCCAAGATTTGAAATTAACATGGTTCACATAAGAGAGTTGGCCAAATCACCACCCAAATTTCATTGCACCCAACTCACTTCACAAGGCTTTTCTCCCCGGTAGGTTTTCCTCATCATGTTATTATACCACTCATCCTACACCTTCTCCATTTACCCCCTCCCCTCAGATTAACATGATCAACATTGCCACCCATGCTCAGAAAGACAAAGGAAAAGAGAAAACAACTGGCCCATCAACCAACCCTATACCCAATATACCATCTATGCCCACACCCAAAGTTCATCATTCACGGTCCTATATCCCATTTTGATGGGGCACACATATCCTATAATGCTAAAAAACTACACCAATCCCCCCTCAAAATGTCTTTATATGACCTTGTCTAGACCTCAAAGTCACATCATCAAGCCCTCATGGAGGTCCTTCAATCTATCGAAGTCTTACCAAATGACCCCACACCCGTAGCCTCCATCATTACCCTCACCACGTAGCCTCTCTCACTAGGTCTTCCCTTCCTCTACACCTTCACCCACTTGCCAAGTGGCCACCCTTAGTTTGTAGATGAAGAGATTGCTCTTCCTTTCAAGTCCGATGACCCCCGAACCCACTTTATTCATCTCTGTCTTTATCGATAATATATGCATCAATGCATTATGATCGATGGTGGTGCTAGCATTAACATCATCTCCTCCCATGTGTACACCCAAATGTAAATACCTACCAATTACATGCATAGTAACCCCATTATGTTGTGTTCTTTCAATGATGCCATAACCTCTACACTAGGTACTATTGTTCTCCATGTCCGCGTAGGTCCCCGCACCATCCCGGAAATTTTCTATGTCCTAGAAGGGGAGTTCCAATATAACTTTTTGCTTGGTCGACCTTGGATTTGTGCCATGGGTTATGTCCCTTGATGTTACATCGATGCCTCAAATTTGAACATGAGGGACATAATTACACCATCCTACTGACCCCTCACCTTTCAAGACCTGTAACATGCTATATCAACCCAATGATGTGCTTGTACGATAAAGGCATCCACCACCAAAACCACTTCACCTCCACCCACAAGCCCATCCACCAAAATTTGACCACTACTTTTCTACATCTTGCCATCCCTCTAGTTGTAGCCTCCACCACTAGCACCCCTGCTTCCCCTTCATCTAGCGAGCCATCTATACCTACTACCCACATACCAACTATTGATCCCTTAGAAGGTGTTTTTCAATGCCTCACTCTGGGGGAATACTACCTATACAATATCGATACCTTCCTCACCCCACAACAATATGGGAATCTACGTCAACACCCTAATTATGACATTTGCATTGGTGACATTTTCCCTTATGGCCCTCCCCACCTTCATACCAACCTAATGTATGGGGGACTTGATATGGCCACCTATAAACCCGAACCTCCATCCCAAACCCAACCATTTTCCACCAACCTACACTCCATCAAAACATGTTGTTTCACTCACACTTTCCTCCACCGATGCACGTGGAAAGGATTTGGCTTGTTTTTATGAATAAGGTCAACACACACTCGTCATCTCTTGTACCTCTCATAAACATAATGACCGTAGTGGCATTATTTTTATGCTCCATCTTATAAGAAGGTTGACATCAACTTATTTAGGATGAGGCATCTTCCCCCTCTCATTCACCCACATTACCATCCTCACCCATAAAGTCCATAGATCCTAAGTCTATACCTTCTAACTTTTATTTTTGTAAACACCATTTCCCTAGGACCAACGACCTATCAACACATGATGGCGAGGCTCCCTCTTCTCTCCCATTCCTATATCCTCGACATGATCGATGATGATACACCTTTAATTAATTGAGTTCAATGTTAGGATGATAAGTTCATCCTCACCTACCTTAGATGAAGACTCTTATATTCATTGGTCATTACCCTCTCCGAGATCTACCAAACCATGTGAATGAATTGACCATGAAATAAACATTAATACCCAAGACAACCCACACATTTTAAATATCGACCAATCTTTAGATCTATTGAAAAAAACCTTCATCTCTTTCCTTTGGGACCCTAATGGGGAAAATTTGCTCCTAATTGGCTTGGACCTATATTGTCACCCATGCCTATGGATCAGGAGCTTATCATTTGTCTTCACTTGAAGGTAAACCTAAACTTGAGCCCCTTAATGCCTTGCCATCTTCGACCATTTTATTGTTGATATCAAGTCCTATATCACTTTATGTCAATTAGTCATTTGTCCCTTGAGCGCTATTCACTTTCCATTATTACCCATTTTTGAGGATCCATGATTAAACAAGAATCATGTGATTACCCATCACCTGTTAGCCTTGTCTTCAATATGAGTACCATGGCTCTACTCATAGCATGATTCTCATGGATAATTTTCATCTTCTTCAAGATGGAATCCCATGGTCATTCATCACTCAAAACCACCTCTTTCCTAGTTAATATTTTTGTACTATGATCTTGTCTTCTAAAACCGGAACCTAATCATCCTCTATAATCTTGTCCATGACTTAAATGTCTAAAAAAAAAGGATACAACTCCTTGAGTCAAAATTCCAGCAACAAGATGACTCCCTCAAAAGGGACATCTCTTCTCCATATTCTACCACTATCAATAGACTACTCCCTCGAAGGACAACTATGTATGGTCATTACAAAAATGTAATAAATATTCATAAGCTTCCTACATCAATCAGCTTCACGAAGACCTCAAGGAGATAATATATTCATCCCATATAGACTTCCCACATCGATCAGTCTATTAAAAAAAAACAAATCAAGAAAAATATGAAATTTTTGTCATGGACTTGCCTATTTTGGATTTGGGTTTCTTGTTCCAAAAAAACATCGTCGTACACTAAGTTACGCTAAGCCTCTCATTCTCACCTCCTTGTCTTTTCCACCTAAATTCCTCATTACTCAAGGGACTTGCCGTGAATGTGACATTTTGTGATCTTGTGACTTTTCTTCACCCTTAAAATAGTCCATTATGCAAGGCTTGTAGGTCTTACATTCATAAGCCATCTAAGGTCGGATCGACTCGTCAGGGTTCTTATCAATTACATAACCCTTTTACTACTTCTTACCATTCACCTTCCTCATTACCTATTGATTATCCTATACTAGGACTAGATCCTCGGCACATGTATTTAAAAATCAATCAACCATACCTACAACCTAAACACAATCATGCCTATGACCTACATCACCCATGCCTAATACCTATCCGACCATTCCACTATTTCACCTTAATCTTCCCTAGCTTATGGGAGAACTACATCAGCCTGAGGTCCCTTTTCATCGGGACTATGTAGGCAGCACTCTGAGGGCATGGGGCCCTTGGAGGTTAGCTCAGCCACTCTCTACCCTAACCAATTCCTTCCCCCTTTCCTAGTCACATTCTACCCTAGTTAGTTTCCTTTTTATATCAATAATTGGAAATTAAACCAAACAAACAACACTTACTTCACATCTTTACCATCATCACTCATGCATTCATTTCATTATGTTTCCATTTCTTTACCATTATCATGCATTTTACTACAAAACATCTTAAAGTGACCCACATCATCATTAATTACACCAATTAATGAATTAAACACTCAACCAACCTCAATTCAACCAAACTCAACCAACCTCAATTCAACCATACCTAAACCAACCTAAAATTCATCATACCTAAGTCCACCTGACTCAATCCATGCCTACAACCTAACTCAATCCATGCCTATAACCTGACTCAATCCATGCCTATGACCTAACTCAATCCATGCCTATGACTTGACTCAATCCATGTCTATCCTGACTCAATCCATGCCTACGACCCTGACTCTATCATACTTAATTCACCTAGTTTCCATCACATACACAAATAATAATGGAAATTACAACAAGCACACCATCCATAGTATAAATATCATCATCTATAAATCATGACATATTTGTACACATACATATGTACACCGATAGAAATGAATACAAAAATCTCAAAAACCCTCATGTACATCCTCACCATCTTCGGCACATAGGTCGGTATATGATCAAAATCAATCAACTCTCGTATACATCCTCACTCTCTTCGGCATGCAGGCTGGTATATAAAAAATAAATGACTATATAACACAAGAGGTACATACATGACTATCAGATATCACCCTACTAGATATCCTCCATATTTGTCTCCCTGTCTCTCCTCCTCCCCTCGGCTCTGTATACGGTAGCCTGCTAACATCTCACCACCCATCATGGGTCGTGGTTGGGTCCTTATTGGTACTACACCTGGAGTGGCCTCCGTGGTAGTAGCCTCACCCGAACTTGTCTTAGGGCTCTTGGCCCCCTGTACTCTCCACTTTGTGGATTCATTATCTAGTCCTCTCACTCGAGGCCTGTTGTGCCCTGTACTCTCCATATGATAGAAAATCTATCCTTGTCACCATCAAGATATCTTGATATTACCTAGTCTCACCTAGTACATCCCACAATCTGGCTACATATCTCTGTCATGTGGTGGCCTCTGACCTATCCCTATGCCTGTGCCTGTCCTGAGGGACCCTGTCCCGCTCCTACCTATATCTGGGATTGAAGAGTCGCAACCTGCACTCTGAGTAGTGGCCAACTGGCCCTACAAAACCTATAACTTGTGCCTGTAGGGTGGCCACCTATATCCCATCACCACCACCACCCTATGCAGTGCCTATCCCTATGCTTTATCTGGGCACAAACCGGCCACTGTGCTTGTAAGCGGCCACATGTGCCTCTGCACCTGTCAACTACCCCTGCACTATCCCTAGTTGTGTAATCAATGTGGCTACCTACCTCGGCCTCGATGGTACTTCTTGTAGGTGTGTAGGCCACTTTGTTGGTTGTGGAGCCCGATAGGGATGAGGGTTATAAGGGTCTTCACCCCATTTCAAGGTCCAAGGGCCACGCGCCGGTGGGGGTTCAGGGGAAATGCCCTCGTAAGCCACATTTTATATGTATTTATGCATTGTGAAATCTGGACTGCGTTCCTTATTAGGTCACAAATCTAATGGATGGTTTTTCTATATTTCCCCAAAATGGTAAATAAACCCTAATATCTGTAAAAGGGTCATAATGTAAGAGGCTCATTATATCAGTAGTTACACAGTGAGATATTTTTAGCTAGATGGAATAAAAGGATTGGCTATTTCTGGTGGATGTAGCCCTTTTTGGGTGAACCATGTTAAATTTGTGTCTCTGTTTATTGCATTTATTTCTATTTTATGTTTTCTACATTATTCATTGCATGCTTGTTTATCTATACAACTGGTATAATCCTAATAACAACTAGTATCAAAGCACATTTGAGATTTATTTGTTGGTAGTATACTCACAGAGGGATTTCTATTTGAGTGGGAGAAGCAGCAATGACAAGAGGAAAATAAGTTTAGAGTTGAGAAGTTTGACGGCTGAAATTACCAGCTATGGAAAATGTAGGTGGAAGATTACCTATATCAAAAGGATCTATACCTACCATTGGGAGGTGAAGGAGTGAAGCCCCCATTCATGTCTGATGAGGAGTGGAAGGTTCTGGATAGGAAGGCTCTTGGTGTAATTCTATTGAGTCTAGAATCATCCATAGCTTCAAATATCTCACAGGAAAAGATTATGGTAGAGTTGATGAAAACCCTAGCTAATTTATATGAAACACCTAGTGCATCCAATAAATTTTATTTGATGAAAATATTATTTAATATACAAATGTAAGAAGGTGGATCTGTATCTAACCATCTTAATGATTTCCACATTATTGTAAATCAGTTAGATTTAGTTAATATCCCATTTAATGAGGAGGTTAGAGCATTATTATTCCTATGTTCTTTTGCAGAAAGTTTGGGACAACTTAGTAATGATAGTAGTAATACATCATCTACTTCTCTTAAATTTGAAGATGTAGTAAGTGTCATTTTAAATGAGGAAATACGTAGGAAAAGTATAGGGAAAATTCTTCTTCTAGAAATGCATTGAATATGGAGAGTAGAGGGAGGAGCAAGGAGAAATCAAAGAGTAAGGCTCATGGGAAATCTAAATCGAATATGGGCAGATCCAAATCTAGGAGTAAAGGCATTAATTTTTAGAACCGTGGAAAGAGAGCACATGCTAAAAAGGATTGTTGGTTCAAAGGAAACAAAGAAAACCATCTTGAAGGTATTAAAGAGGAAAATCTGATAGGTAATATTGTTTAGGATGCTCTTATACTTTCTCTTGATACTAGAGTAGAATCTTGGGTAATAGATTCAGGTGCCTCTTTCCATGCAACCCTTAATAAGGGCTATTTTAAAGAGTATGTCCAGGGAAATTTTAGATAGGTTTATTTGGGCGATGATGAGCCGTGTGACATTTTCGGGAAGGGCAATGTACACCTGAAATTACATAATGGAACTACATGGATATTAAGAGACGTGAGGCATGTACCTAGTCTTAGGAGAAATCTCATCTCTGCAGGATAGTTGGGTGGTGAAGGTTACATAGTCACATTCACTTCAGATGCTTGGAAGGTTTCCAAGGGTGCCCTGGTAGTGGCATGAGGTAAGAAAGTAGGCACTCTTTATTTGTCTACTTGTATATATAATTCTTCTACCATATTGTCTACTTCAGATGAGGATGCCAACATGTGGCACAGTAGATTGGGAAATATGAGTGAGAAGGGCATGAAAATTCTACAGGAAAAAGGTAAGCTTTCAAGTTTGAAGCAATTGAACTTAGAGTTTTGTGAGCATTGCATTTTTGGGAAACAGAAAAGAGTTAGATTTCTCAAGGTAGGGAATACCAAGAAAGAGAAAAAGTTGGAGCTAGTTCATACAAATGTGTGGGGGTTGGCCCATGTTGCATCTCATGGTGGTTCTCTATACTATGTCACATTCATAGATGATTCCACAAGGAAGGTATGGGTATATTTCATTAAGCGTAAGTTTGATGTCTTTGATACATTTAAGAAATGGAAAACACTTGTTGAGAATGAATGTGGTTTTAAATTGAAATGTTTGAGATCTGATAATGGCGGTGAGTATTGTAGTAAGAAATTTGATGATTATTGTTCCTTGAATGGGATTCGTAGAGAGAAAATAGTTCCCAGGACTCCACAACAAAATGGTGTTAGTGAGAGGATGAATAGAACAATAATGGAGCATGCACGGTCAATGAGATTACATGTGGGGCTGCCTCTTCAGTTTTGGGAAGAGGCCGTAGATACTACCTATGTACTTAATCAACCATGGGCCTTGAGTGCATTAGATGGAGGAATTCCTAAAAGAATCCTAGATCGAGAAAGAGGTAGACCTTTCATTTTTAAGAGTATTTGGTTCAGAGGCATTTGTGCATGTTAATAAAGAAAAGGAAAAAAATAGATTCAAAATCTAAATGTTGTACATTTATAGGCTATGGCTCCAATGGTGATTATGGATTTCGTTTTTGGGATCTAGATGAATCTAAGATAATTAGGAGTCGTGATGTTGTTTGGAGTGAAAATAGAATGTATAGGGATCAGGTACATAATGATGAAAAAAGCCCAAGGAAGAATTGGTTGAGGATATAGCTCCTAAAAAGGAACTCTCGGGTGGAAAATATCCACCTACAAGTACCGAGGTTGATGGTCTTATAGGCTGAGCATGACAACTGAGTGTTAGCATTAGCACCTATGTTAGAAATTCAAGAAAATGAGCAGCAAGAAAATAATGATCTCGTGACATCCCCATCTTTGGTAAGAAGGTCACAACGTATTAGTAGACCTCCAGAAATATTTTCCCCTGCTTTGTATTACTTGTTACTAATAGATAGTGGTGAGCCAAAGAGCTTTGATGAGGCAATGTAGGTGGAGTCCACTAAGGAGTGGGAACATGGCATGAATGAGGAGATGGACTCCTGGAGAAGAACCAAACATGGGATTTAGTCAAATTTCTAGCTGGGAAGAGAGTACTACAAAAAAAATGGGTCTACCATGTGAAAGAAGAAGAAGGTGGATGAGAAAAGGTACAAAGCAAGGCTTGTAGTGAAGGGGTATGAACAAAAGAAAGGTATCAATTTTGATGAAATTTTATCCCCTGTTGTAAAGACGTCTTCCATTCATCTTTGTATTATGTTTGATTGTTGTTGAATATTTAAACTTAGAGTAACTTGATGTCAAGATGACATTTCTCCATGGTGACTTGGAGGAGGAGATTTATATGCGAAACCACTTGGATATGAGGTGAAGGATAAGGAGAAATTGGTTTGCAGGTTGAAGAAAGCCTATACAAGCTCAAGCAAGCTCCCCGACAATGGTATCTAAAGTTTGATAGTTTTATGCATGAGCATGGTTTTACTAGATGTCAATCAAATCATTGTGTATACTTTAAATGGTTGGATAGTGGGAGCTACATTATTCTTATGTTATATGTAGATGATATGCTTTTAAGAAGGTCTAATATGTAGGAAATTGCAAAGCTTAAGGAAAATCTTGCAAAAACATTTGCAATGAAGGATTTGGGTGCGAAAATAACATTCTTGGTATGCAAATCAAGAGGGATAGAAAAAATAAGAAATTAGTGTTGTCTCAAGAGGACTATGTAGAAAAGGTGTTAGAAAGGTTTCAGATGCAGAATGTGAAACCAGTTAGTACACCATTGGCTGGGCATTTTAGATTAAGCAAAGAGAAATGCCCAACAACACAAGAGGAAAAATATTATATGGCACGGGTTCCATATTCTTTAGTAGTTGGGAGCCTTATGTATGCCATGGTTTGTACTAGGCTAGACATTTCCCAAGCAATGGGAGTTGTTAGCAGGTATATGGAAAATCTGGGTAAAGCACACTGGAAGGTAGTCCAGTGGATTCTCAGGTATTTGAGAGGGACCACTAGTAGGCACTTGTGCTTCAGAGGGTTAGATTATACTTTACAAGGATTTGTGGATTCAGATATGGTAGGAGATATGGATAGCAGGAGGAGCACTATTGGATATATGTTTACAGTTGGTGGTGCGGTAGTGAGTTAGATCTCAAAGTTATAGAAGGTAGTTTCCCTATCTACTACAGAGGCAGAATATGTTGCAGCGACTGAGGAAAGTAAGGAAATGTTATGGATGAGCAGGTTCATGGAGGAGTTGGGTAAGGAGCAAGGGGATTGTAAGTTACATAGTGATATTCAAAGTGCAATTCACCTGGCAAAGAACTTAGCCTTCCATTCAAGAACAAAACACATTTAGCTAAGATATCACTTCATACGACAAGTGTTGGAGGATGGGCAACTTGAGTTAGTGAAGATTCATACAGATGATAATCCTGCTGATATGTTTACTAAGCCAATGAAAAGGAGAAGTTGGATTTGCATTCAAATTTTGTGGGTCTTCAAGATTGATCTTGAAGTGGAAGAAACAAGCCAAGAATAAAAGTCCAAGCAGAAGCTGTAGTGGTGAAGTTATAACAATCATTCTTAAGTGGGAGATTGTTTGTTGTGGAGCCGATAGCGATGGGGGTTCTGAGGAGGCTTCACCCCCTTTCGGGGGGTCCACAGGGATGCCCCCATGGTAGGGGATCTCGGGGCCACGTGCCTTGGCGGGGGTTGGGCAAGCACCCACGTAAGCCACATTTTATATGTATTTATGCATTGTGAAATCTGGACTGTTCCTTATTAGGTCATAGATCTAATGGGTGGTTTTTCTATGTTTCCCTGAAATGATAAATAAACCCTAATATCTATAAAGGGTCGTAATGTAAGAGGCTCATTGTATCGGTTATTGTATAGTGAGAGAGTTTTAGTTAGATGGAATAAAAGGATTGGTTGTTTATGGTGAACGTAGCCCTTTTTGGGTAAACAACATTAAATTTTTGTCTCTATTTATTGCATTTATTTCTATTTTACGTTGTCTACATTATTCATTGCATGCTAGTTTATCTGTATAAATGGTATAATCCTAACACCCACCACTATCTATATATGTCAGTCATCCCAAAGCATGATTGATATGTCGGTCTCTCACCTGCTCCTCCTTCCCGTAGGCACTATCGACCAAGGCAGGCAATGGCCTCTCCACGTCATCCCTCTGTATCTTTGTGGGAAGGATGGTGGTATATTCTATGATAGCTTCGAACTATTGCCTAACCCAATAAATGGGTATCATCTTGTGTTTCTCGACACGCCGCCCCTTTATCCATCTAAGAAGTTACAATCTAACTCCGTAGCCATCTACCCATATGATGGATAACCCACATAGGGCCTCTAAATGATGTCTACACTAGACAACCCCTCCAGTAACCACCTATAGTAGGTGACATCATGCATCACCCTGCCCACTCGACGCTCTCCAATAATTGACACCCATCACCTGTAGCCCACCCAAACAAAACCTAGCTTGAATGCATCAGCCCGGGGCATACTAACTGGGTGTAAATACACAATGTTCTCATAATCCCAACAATGTAATAAGAAAGTGTAGCACAAACTGAACCTCCGAAGCCACCCATACACCCATAGCTCCCTGTATAGCTACACTAGGAATGCATGGTGCCCATGTAAAACAGGTTTGGTCTATCACCATATCATGCAGGACCCCATCAGTGATTGTGGGAATCTCCCATCCTCTACATCTAGGAGTATAAAGCAGCATACTACCTCCATCAACAACACACTAAGCCTCGTCTCCTCTAGATAGGCTAGGTACATCTCTTCGTAGCTCAAGCTAGTGCTGTGGAACCTCAACTCTACCAACCCCTCACCAAATACCATCAGCATCAACTCCTCATACGCCTCTAAAGAGATCAAATATACATGTGCCCCCACTATAGGCAGCCACATGATCCTGTATACATCCTCCAGGGTGATTGTGATCTCACTCGTCGGTAGATGGAATGTGTTGGTCGTTGAATCCCATCTGTTGATGAGGGTGACCATCAAACTAGGCTACTAGACTACATGTCGGTAGTGCCTGACCCCAATCAGGCCAACCACGGAAACATGCCACTAATCCTTAGTCGTCACACCTCCTTAAAATTTCATGAGAAGGTGCGGCGCCCTATCTCACATCCGCAGTTGGCCTCTCACCTGCATCCAACAAAACATCACATTAGCACAACTTGATCATACCCACAATCACTCTTGACACTTCACCTACAATTATTACCCTCCCTCTTTTTCCCCTCACCACTTACCTTCTTATCACATATTATATCTACCCACCCCAACCCTCACCCATCTCGATCATACCATACCTCTTTCAATCTCTTACCCATGCTTTGTTTTTCATCAACAAAATCTTCCTTGCCCACTATCTATCTCACCCAACCATCACAAAGTTCTGTTGGTGCCCTTTTCCCCACATTTTGACTAATCTTGGTTACTTATAACTGACCATGATCTATCCCACACTAGCATCGGTCACCTTATATGTGATGATCGGTATTTGTTCGACACCATCAACGTCAGCCACCCCTTGACCGATTTCGGTCACATCGTCACGTAAAAATATACAATACCCAAACCCCCTTTTTCCTAAAAACACTACCTTCTTCTCCCCATTCCTACCTACCTCTACCCTCATCTCCTCCCCACCCCTCATACACCTAACCACACCTCTACCCATTCCTATTCTACCCAATTTTCCTTCCCCAATTCAAATTCCCTTTTCCCTCCCAAAAACTTGTTTTCCTCCCTAACCTATCTACCCAATCTACCTCCAAAACCAATACAAGAGATTGAATCTTATCTCATCACACTACCATCTCCGTGGTGACAAGTCGGAGCCACCTTTGCACTGGTGGTCCACCCGATCCCTCTCTTGCCTATGCCATGTCCACTCACCAAATCCAATCCTCCTGCTCTCCACCCAATCATAATCGATCTACCTATTCTCGTGAACCCATCTACCTGGCTCCTCTAACCAACTGGATCCCTCCACCTTAGTAGGATATCATCCCTCATCTTTTTCTCCTAAGAATGCACAACTTGTTCAAAGCAATCTGTCATTTTCACAAAAGCCAAAATGTACAAATGAATCTGTATTATCTGATTTTTCTTTTATTATACCCACGTCAACCTGACCGACGCTGGTTATAACTAAACCGACTTCGGTCTTGTGCCCTAGCTCACCATGGTCAATTATACCAAGATTAGCATCGGTCATCTACCCCCATAAACCATGATCATCTTACCTCAACCGTCCTCGGTTATGTATGACCGACATCGGTTACTTGTCATATTTGTGCCCATTCCCCATGGTTGTCCCCACTTACCCAACCCAACCACCATTTGACCTTACCCACCCTTATTGCAACCAACCTCCATGCCTACCTTACTTATACTTGTCCTTAATTATGTTTTGGGACTTGTTATTTTACCCATACCTCAGCCCTACCCATGTCGTGACCTAGCTACTTGGACCCGGAACATTGTTAGTGACCTATGAACTCATGTGCTTGCTATACCTTGTGACACTGTTACCCATGTTGTTTGACCTAATGACCTTACCTTACCTCTTGTCATGACCGTTTATCCTAACCCAACCTTTGGTGTATTGGAACATACCTAAACGTTCCTGCACCTAACCTATGAAGTGCTTCCACACCATATCCTATACCTTGGATACCAGAATCACCTCAACCTTTTTTGGATAAACCTATCAACCTTAGATAATGTAGAGTTTACATGCTCTTCAACCTAGTACCATGTTGCAGTTTATACGTGTGCGTGCATCGATGCATTACTACCTTTGACCCTGACCCATTACCTAGATTACCCGATTAGATCTTTACCCCTTTACCCTCGTTGTCAACCTTCCTCTTCATCACATTCACCTTTTATCAAACCACTCACCAATTCTTCCTTCTTCCTCATCAGTTCTTAGTTTGAGGGGGATCACCTTCACCCACACATGGGAAAACCACATCTTATTTTTGTTAGCGTCACTTACCAATACAAGCTACGCAACAAAAGGGGCAAAATATAGACACCAAAATTGGGTCACACACTCCTTGACCCTTCATTAAATAATCAACTTGAACACACTCACCTAACCATGGCCCCTTACACCCCACACTAATATTAATTTAATTAATTTAATTAAATTAATCCATGTCCTCACAATATTTATTATTTAATTATCCTAATTAAGATAATTCCCACACCACCACCTCACCTATACACCTCACCTAGCCACCTCACCCTAAGTCTATTCTTAGTATGTTTCCATAACTAACTAAGACCTAAATAAACCCTAAAAATCAAAGCCTACATCCCTCTAACCACATTCCCACATAAAAAAGAAACTCCCACTTTAGGCCGAATGAATAGAGAGATCAGCGAAAATCATTGCCATGATCTCCGTTTTTAGTAAACCTAAGGAATCCCACCCTAACAACTTGATCACCAACCGGCGAACCACCGGTCAACTGGAACCATCATCGGTCACCTTTTATTCCCTTTAGTAACCTTATTTCGAGGTTGGTACATTTTTGAGAGCAAGGAAGGAGACCAGAGCTGCATGCAAGTGAAACAATAATTTATTTACACATCTATCCATCCAGAGCCATCACCAACATCAATCAGAGAGCCATTGTATTCATGGGAGCACTCTGGGAAAGCACCACTATAGGACCATACACGTATTCTTTGATCAACCACCTCCATCACTCAACCATTAGATCCTTAACACAGTAAGTATGGCCCTAATCAAGTATAGTTTATTTCAGTTAGTAATCTTTATTATTTCTATTATTAATCTATTCTTTACATGTTATTTCTTCATCACCCACTTTCTTGAAAATCCAAAGATCCATTCACCCACATCACTAAATCACCTATTCTCACATGTTATATAGTTAAGGCATACCCAAGACCTCCATAAACCCCTAATTCACTCACCCAAACTTTATTTGACCTCAGATCACCCCTACCATTTAACCTATGTTGATTTTCTTTCACCCCGACCATACCGACGCCGGTTACCCATAACTGTCATCAGTTCTACCTAAATTGACATCGACATCGCATTCGGCCAATGTCGATCTCTCGTGTTTTACACCTTGACCAAGAATAGACCCAACAACCACCATACCCGGTTGACCTACATAACCTTGAATATGACCCCGACCTAGCCCTAGAACCTTGTGAGACCCCTCACCTCTCGAGATCCAATGATAGCTTTAGCCTTTGTTGTGATTGGATTTACTTATTGTATTTGAATGAGATACCTAAATCATATAAACTATAGTAGGAACTTGTTTATTTCTCACATTAACTTGTTTTAAATAGTGGATTGACATCCTTCTAGGAAGTATCACACTTCCGGAACTAGCATACGCTAGGCATTCCACTTTGTCATATATCATTTAACTATATTTTGTGGTCTTGTTTTCTATTACAAGTAGTTCCTCCTAGCCAAAAGGAAGCTCTCACATTCATCTATGGATCAAGAATTTAGAATGTGCACAACAACCATCAACCAACTAGCATTTAACATGTATTCCTCCTTGGCCCTTACCCTTATCTGTTTCATCATTTCGAAAAGGTAAAGAAAATGGTGAAAAAGAAAAAGAAAGATTTTAGTACCAAAATTATGTTCCCACAATACAAGAAGAGTAATGACACTCTTAAAACTCAAGGCAATTTTGGGATCAAAACCAAGGCAACTTTGGGATCAAAATCAAGTCTAAGTATATCAAGAAGTTGTTATTTATGCGAGTAGTGTAACAATACAACTTAGAGACTTAGATCAAGTTTCACAAAGGAAACAAGATGTAAGTATCAAAACTATATGGCTATAATGCGGGAAACGTAACAACTTAAAGGAAGTCAATGATGAGACAACCTAACTACAATGATAATCTTGACATGGGTATCAAGATAATGGCTACCAAGATAAAAAGACGTACCAACACACTTTCAATGCTTACTATCATAGTCGCAATAAGGAAGGATGTAAGCGGGTGCAAAAGTGGTGGACATAATATTTGATAGCACTACGTATGTATGTTCTCTTTTGTCCCAAAATGGGAAACAAGACAACAAAGGAGTAGACCAAGTGGTGATGAAAAATAATTGGCGTAACTTTGGCAGAGTTTCACCTTGTCTTAAGACAAGTGAAAAACTAGGACAAATTAACACTTTGTAAATTTTGTGATGAAATAACACATGACTTCAAATTTAATGGACTCTCCCTTGTTCAAATAACAAGGTTTTGACTCTAAATTTTTTTTCACATTGTGATATCTCTTTGGAACATGATGGATAAAGTCAAGTTGGCTCCAAGCCAAAATCCTCCTATTAGTTCACTCTCTAGGTGTCACAAACTATCTTTGTGAGTGTGGTTTTCCAAGAAAGTCACACTGACTAATCAAGGAGTATCCTGGATTTAATTTACCCCTTTTGATACAATGAGCAATAAATTGGATCCGGTGGTATCGTATTTAGGTCACGTGAAGATAATTTTGATGCTAATCTCATAAAGGCGTACTAGTCAATTGGGTAGCGGAGCACTTCCTATTTCATTCACCATTTCTCTCAAGGTGTGAACTACTTTAGGGTTCTTAGGGTAATCCTCACAATGATTTTTATGGCTTATGCCAAGATACTTCCCCAGTTTAAAGAAGACAAGCCATAAATTTTAACCGAAACTTGTAAATAAAGTGGTGTATTTTTTAATCTTTCAGATTAAGAAATGAGGTTTAGTACACCATTGAAAACCTACAACACACATGTAGTTAGAGTTTTTTAGATCCCAAGTATTTGGAAAGTGTTAGGTCCTGCACATAAATGATTTTAGTAATTTCCAATAGAAAGTGAACCAAATTTGCTTTTGATTCTCAAGATCGTCTAAGGATGCAAGAGAAGAGCATACACAATAATTTGATCCAACTAGATAAATGCAAAGGAAAAATTTAAACCAAATGAACTTTAAACAAATCTTGATAATTTGTTCATTCCCTTAAGCCAAAAATGAAAGATTAAGTTTCCAATTTAACCAAAATATTAAAAATGAAAACTAAAAGTTGTTTTTGATTCTCAAGATCACCCTAAGGTGTAAGAGAAGAGCATACACAAACTTTTAGCCTAACTTGTATAAAGCATGGAAAAAAAAGCATTCATCAAAACTTAAGAAAATTTGTTAGAAATATGATTAGAAATGTTAAAAACCTATAGAAAATAGTTAGGAAAATTTGCAAAAAAATAAATACAAAAAATTAGAAACTAAAGCCTCAAAATTTGTCTAAAAATCAACACAAAACATAGTAGCAAGAGCCCATGCAAATGAATAACATGAGCTAGAGAGT
Source organism: Taxus wallichiana var. yunnanensis (assembly GCA_018340775.1). Taxonomy (NCBI): domain Eukaryota; kingdom Viridiplantae; phylum Streptophyta; class Pinopsida; order Cupressales; family Taxaceae; genus Taxus; species Taxus wallichiana. The sequence goes on from CM031240.1 coordinate 978,854,477, forward strand.
GGTAACATGAGCCTAAGTGCACTAGCATGGGACTTAGAGCAGTATTATGAAGGGTTAACTCAATAGCATGGGTACGTGTCAAAAAAACATAGTAAGTCTTGCGGTAGCATGACCCGAGAAAGCGTGGCGCGGGCCTATCAAGCGGCGGTGCAGCACAAGCCTCTCAAGTGGTAGCATGAAATAGGTAAAGAGAAGAAAAATACATTGTTGTGCCTACACAAATAGAACAATGATAGCGCAAGGGTATCTAGTAGTAGCATGATCCTTTGCAAAAAAACATAGAAAGTATAGCACTAGCATGGTAAAAGAAGAAATTATGTGAGGCGGTCAAGCAAGTAGCACAATATTTCCTATATATCATGAAAAAAATTATTTTTGACAAAAATTGTCAAAAATCTCCAAACTTTGTCAATTTGAATCAAATTTGACAACACCTCACCTCCTTTGATCTTGCAAAGAGCACAAAAACAAAGCAATCCTAACTAAACTAGTTAAAAAACTCCATATTTATCTATAAATGCAAAAGAGGGTTAGTAAATCAAAACTTTAAACTAATCTAAAAAAATTGAAATTAAAGACAAAGGACTAAATATCTGTCCACTGGTGTGTTAAATGTGAACATGTTAAACTTTTGCAATAGCTAACTAAAATAGACTAACACCTAGTAGTCTAGAGCTAAGCTCAAATTTATCATAGAACCATCAAGATCATAGCTTATTGAAATGCCTACAATGAATTAACATGAATGTTGAGCTCATAAAATGACTAAGTCCTAGAGAAGAGGATGAATGTGTGTAGAAGGTGTGTGAAGAAAAGCACTCAAGAAGAAATAAGTGTAAATAAATATTTTGAACAATTCAATTTGAGTAAAGGGCTTGAGTAAACATGGAGAGCAGGGAGGTTGGCACGTGGAAGAAAAAGAGGATTCGGGACTTATCGCATTATGGAATATGGTGTTACATGGAAAACACATGAGGAGGTGGGAAAACATGAGGAGGTGGGAAAACATGATGAGTGGATAAGGTTAGAATGTGGAGTCTTACAACTCAAGGAAAGAATATTCCAATAAAGGAATAATCTAGGATGTAATCATTACGGTTAGTGGAGGATAATTAGGGTTTTGGTGAGTTGGCATAGGCACTCGATTATGGAGGAGCATGATTCCATCTAGCATGCAAATTTTCCATGAGTGAAGTTGAGGTGGTAGAGGAGAGATCCCGATTCTATTTAAGAAGGTGTTTGGGTCCAAAACAAGGGGGTGTATGTGTGTAAGCATAGGTGTGTATGTGTAAGGATAAGAAGAGACATAGGTAGGAATGAGAGGTGATGTAGGAGGAAGAAGATGTGTGTTGCAAGGCACATGGTATTCTAGGTGCATAGAAGAGAGCATGGATAGAACCCTTTGAGTAGAGTTAGTTTGTAGAGCTAGGGTGTTATTTCATAATGTATTTGGTCTGCTATGACCCTTTTGATGTAATCTAGCTATTGTAAACAATTGTGAATCAATGAATATGATGGGTTTTTATGTATATCTCTATTTACGGGTTCAAACCCTAGTGTTCTTCATTTTTCCTATGGTTCATATCTGATTCCTTCATGTTGTTAATAATGCTTATATTATTTTCATGGTGCATCTATGCTTAGATCTAGTGTCTTTACTTTTGTGCTAGAATAAATGCATGTATTTATGTATTTGCACGTATTCCTCCATTAATGGCAAAATGTTCTTACAAATCTCATATAAGGGAGGGACTCGGTGCCGCTTTCACTTCGGGTGAGCACCCAATTAAGGCTAGGTGATATGCCAATGCGCTTGGGGTTTAAAGGGAGTAGGGAAAGGTGGCTACATTTTGGTTCCATTGTTGGGACCTCTTTTGAAGCTGTTGTAAGAATGGTGTGTGATGACGGAATGCTTTGTTAGGATAATTAATTATTATTGTTATATGGTTTTTAAACCATATTTGTCTTATTCCATAGTCGTAGGATTATTTTTTGCATAGTTGCAACTTATCATTTGTTTGTATTAAATTAATTGTTGCTTCCCGGATGTATTTTGGAAGTTGTTGTAATTTTAGTTGTACCTGTGCAACCTTTCTTTTGTTTGCACATGACTATATAATACCTATAAGTATTGTAGTCCATCCATTGTAACCTAATTGATTTCACATTAATAAAATTAATAGTCTACAATCCCTGTTTTGTGAAACTACATTTGGTACCAGAGCGAGAATCGGACCTGTGAAGCAAAAAAGGGTTGAAGGAGAGGTTGTAGTAGGAAGAGAAGTGTCTTGGAGAATAATTTTCTTTTTAGGAGAGCCTGTGTTACCTCCCAAGAACTTTCCAGACATCCCTGCATCCCCACAACCCCCTCTTCCATTCCAGGTGTTTGGAACGTAATTTTTTTTTACCTTTGGTGCACCCAAAGACCAAGAAAAATTTCTATGCAGTATAGAAAATTAAAAAAAAATCCCCATTAGGGTTTTATCTCTAATATTAGAGAAGTATTTAGTTACTACTACATTGAGAAGTCTGTTATATTTGGAGGAATCAATTTGCATTGTGCAGTGAACATGCCCCTGATCGAGCTATTGAATATTGGCGAGTTTCATTAGCTCTCCACCGAGCCATCGGGTTACTATCTACCTCACCAACGAGACAACAAGTTGCATTGAAGATTTGTGAATTATCTACGCTATAGACCATGCTTCTATTTGTTATTGCCGAGTTCTTCTTTGTTGAACCCGAGTCACGAATTGAGTCTCTTTTCTTTACCATTCAACGACTGAGCATACAAAATAGATCCTCTATACAATGCCAAATAACAAAATGGTGAAGCAACGTCCTCCTCATGGTAATGTACCCTCGCAATAGATGTGCATGCAAAAAAAAAGGTAGATCAATCAAATCATTACAAAAAAAAGAAGTCAATTAAACCTACAGATCAATCGAGCTCCATTGATTTCGATTAGCGAGGTGTATTTGATTTAGGAAAATAAAACAAGAAAAAGGAGATAAAGTGACGACCAAAGGAAAATAAAACAAAGAACAAGGAGATAATGGAATTTTAGATCCACTTCATGTACACATGAAGCCCTAAATCCACCTCAAAGCTCGATACCAAATGTAGTTTCACAAAAACAGGACAATAGCCTGTTAATTTCAACAAGAAAAACCTTCATTTAGGGAAAAAAATTTCTCCTAATAGGCCTTTTTTTCACTCTGGACATTTTTGCAAAAGGTGGCCTATCCAAAATTGCGTTTTCAGCTATATTTTTGCAATTGTTTAGCATAGTGGGTCATTTTGGGATCCGGAGGACACCAGGGCCCGTAAAACAAAAAAATCCTGCCATTCAATTTTTTCTAAATTTTTGAATGTAATTGCATGTTTCATCATATTGTACTAATTTGTAGGTTGCCATAATCAACTGTAAATATTGTAACTCGCTCGTAAAATAGCAAAAAAATGTAATAACAAATAGTAAAAATTAGTTATATAACACTCACGAGATCCTAGATCTCATTCGCAACATTCGGTATATATGGTGCCTCTAGGAAGTGCTTACAGGTAAATTCATTGTGACTACTACTGCACTTAACACCTAATATAGCTATAACAATGTCATCTAGGCATCGACCCTTTAAATTGATAGGGAGTAATAAGGTCACAATGCACACACTATGAGCCATCCCATCCGTCTATGAACGATTGCATGACATAAATCTAGACTGAGAAATTATCCAAGTATATAGCAAAGTTACGCACGTGTAAGAAGATATTTCTTTGAGCCAATGTCAATAATTGCACAAACCCTTTCAAGATCTTGTCTTGGTACCACATATTGAATTCTTTCACGTACGTTAACACCTCTTTCATGTATAGTCGAGTATATAGAAAGGGCGATATTATTCCACATACCGTAGGGTATATCGTAGAAGGCGCATATATAGAAAGTTTCGGTATATCGGATTGACGGTATATAGATTGGGAGAACTTATACCAGAGTGATAAGAGCCAAACCCTATCGTGTTTTCTTCAAAATGGGCACCAATTCCCCCAAATTTTTCTTTGATTCAAAACTATTTAGAGGAAACAACTATGTTGTATGGAAAACAAAAATCAAGACACAACTTGATTTTGAAGAGATCCGGCTTTGTTGTCAGGATGATATTATGACCAAATTAGCTATTGATACAACACAACTTTGGTAATTTGATAGAGTAGATCAGAAAGCCAAACTCGTCATCTTGTTTGGAGTGTCCAATGATGCGTAAAACCACATTATTAATGCTACAATATCCAAAAAAGCATGGGATAAGTTGAGCACAGTGTAAAAGGCCAAAAACAAGAATGTCATTCTGAATTTGCAGATTCAGTTGTACACACTGAAATTCAAACAAAATGAGAAAATTGAAGATTTCTTAAGAAGAGTTGTAGAATTGAGGGCTTCACTTCTAGCCCTAGAAGAAGTAGCCAAAGATGATTCTCTCATTCCCATTCTTCTGAGAGCACTCCCTTTTTCATACTCTGTGTTTTTGTAACAACACTAACTTTGTCGATACAACAGCTTAGTTTTGACAAATTGGTAAACCTACTATAACAAGAGGAAGCAATGCACAATAAGGATGATGAAGAGGAGTAGGCACTTTCTTCACATCAAAAATGGAAAGGAAAAGGTAAATAAAAACCTAATTCCTATCAAAAGTCCCAACATCAAAATTAGTATCATGGGGAAAAACAACAAAAGAAGCAATGTCCAATTTGTAAAAGAGGACATGACTTAAAATATTGTTAGTATAATACTTACAAGAAAGGTTCATCAAGAAAATCTAGACCTCCACAACAATCTCACAAGGGACATTCAAACTAAAATCAAGGGCGTAAAAGGGGAACTAGAAAAGAAGACCCCATCAGCAAGGAAATATTACTGAGCAAGAAGAACATTCAGATAATGAAGACTTCTTGTACACTTCTCGATCAAGTGAACCTTCCACATCATCTAGTGATGTCTGGTATGTTGATTCGGGAGCCACTCAACACATGACCAGCCATAGAGACTAGTTTACCTCAATGAGGGACACGACTTGAAAAACCATGTTTTGTTGGGTGATGATTCTTTATATACAATTCAGGGGATTGGGAACATTTCTCTACCCCTTGGTTCATCAATTGCAAACTATCTAATGTCTTATATGTTCCTAGGTTGACAAAGAATCTACTTTCAATTGGTCAACTCCTAGATCATAACTTGAAAATTGACTTTGATAGTCATTCGACAAGAAAACGTGTTTGATTCGAGATAAATCATGAGGCTCGAAAATAGTTACGAAGCCTCCAATGTGGGACGATGTTCCAACTTGATTTTTTCCATAGAGATGATCAAGAACTTGTGGCTAATAACTCTACCTCAGCTTAGTTGTGGCATCGGTGAATTTTTCATGTAAGTTTCAAGTATCTCAAGACACTTCGTCGACGTAATATGGTACATGGGCTACCATCTCTTCAGAAGGATACAAGACAAGTGTCCTCACTGCCTAGTAGGAAAACAACATAGAGCTTCATTCTAGAAGAGTACATATCAAGCTCATGGTAAGCTTGATCTGGTTCATACCGATCTTTGTGGTCTGATGCAACCGAGTCATTCTAGATTTCAGTACTTCATGCTATGTGTTGACGACTATTCAAGGAAAATGTGGATTTTTTGTCTTTGCAAGAAAAGTGAAGCTTTTGAAACTTTCAAGAAGTTAAAAGTAGCAATTGAGAACGAAATTGGTCATCGCATCAAAACTCGGATCTCAGATTGAGGGGGTATTCAACAATAATGAGTTCAAAGAATACCTAAAAACTCACGGGATTCATCGAAAAATGCCTCCTCTACACACACCACAACAAAATGACATTTTTAGAGAAGAAATCATACTATCATGGAAATGGTGTGATGCATGATCAATGATTCTAGACTTGTAAAGACATTCTGCGAAAAAGTAGTAAAGACAACAGTGTATCTGTTGAATAGAGTTCCCACAGTTGCTCTTGAAGGAGTAACACCACAAGAAGCATGGTCAAATCGGAAACCATCTATTGCATACCTTAGAGTATTCAGGTGCAAAGAAAGCATGCACATACCCAAGTAGAATAGAAATAAATTGGACATGAAGTCACATAAAATCATCTTCATTGGGTACAGTGAAGAGACTCTTGGGTACAAATTTATGGATCCAAAGACCAAAAATTCTACATTAGTAGAGATGTTGAGTTTTTTAGAAGAAGGAAGCAGAGAATCCTCCTCCATACTCACCTGATGTAGATTTTACACCAATTGTAAAAATTAAAACTAATGTTCCCACATATGAGGAAAGTGATGATGGGGATGATGGTGTTGATATGATAGAACCACGACCCATGGGAATAGTTCAATGTATGCCCAAGCAAAGTGTACTAGCACATTACGAGATGCAATAATGGATGCTCCACCGGATACATCCACCCCTAGACCACGGACTCGCAGTAAAGCAAGAGAAGAAGTTAACTTTTCTTTGATGAGTAGATTTATTGAATCTAATGAGCCCTCTACACTCCAAGAAGCTCTACATCAAAATCTTGGATAGATGCCATGGATTCTCGAATATCAATCAATGATAAAAAAATAACAATTGGCAGCTTGTAGATCTTCCACCGGGGAAGAAACCCATTGGATGTAGATGGATACTCAAAACAAAGTACAACACAGATGGGACAAAGTGGAAAAGTATAAAGTGAGACTAGTAGCAAAGGGGTATTCACAAAAAGAAGGCATTGACTACGAGAGACATTTTCTCCCATAGCTATGATCCAAATGATCTTTGCTCTAGCTACTGAGTTTGAATGGAAAGTCCATCAAATGGATGTAAAAAGTGCCTTCCGAATGGATATTTACAAGAAGAAGTCTTTATGACTCAACATGAGGGATATTTTGTACTGTTTAAGAAGAAAAGGTATACAAACTCAAGAAATATTTGTATGGCCTCAAACAGGCACCCTGGGCATGGTACATCAAGATTGATGAGAATCTCATACAACACGGATTTGTTAGAAATCTATACGATCTCAATCTCTACCTCAAAAAGCAAGGGGGGAGATTGTGATTTTTGTTGTCTATGTTGATGATGTAGTCATCACTGGCAGTTCAGTGAGGATGATCGATGCAATGAATAAAGATCTTAATCAATCGTTCGACATGACCAATCTCGGGATGATGCACTATTGTCTTGGATCGCAAGTATGGAAAAAGAGAATCACATATTTGTTTCTCAGATGAAATATACCAAGACAACACTCGAGAAATTCAGGATGATGGATTTCACACCAATTTCTACACCTATGGAGAACATATTCTAGTTATCTTGTTTAGATCCATCTCTTGAGGTAAATTCCACTCTCTATCATAAGCTAATCGAGAGTCACATTTACTTGACCTACACTAAACCGGATATCACTTTGCGATAAACTATCTATCCAAGTTCATGTAGGAACCCAAAGTTTGTCATTGGAAGGTAGCAAGGTTCATCTTGAGATATCTCAAAGGATCAAGTGGATCTTGGTCTAGAATACAAGAAGAACAATAACTTCTTCTTGACTAGATATTTGGATTCAAATCATGCAGGCAATATTGATGACAAAAATTCACTTTAGGATTTGTATTTTTTATGGGATCTAGACCAATATCATGGGGAAGCAAGAAACAAAAGTTTTTTTCTCATTCTTCCATAGAAGCTCTGCAGAGAAGCTATCTCGTGAAGTGATTTGGATGTGTCGTATACTAGAAGGACTTGGATTACCACATGGACAAACCGACCACCATGTATATTGACAATGAAGGTGTTCTAAAACTTGTTCAAAATCTAGTGTTTCATGAAATAACAAATCACATTGAGGTACAGGTCCATTTCATATGTGAGCATGTGTTGAAGCACAACATCTAGCTTCAATTTTGTCCATAAGTTAAACAATGAGCAGATATTTTCACGAAGTCACTTGCATGTGACAAGTTCGAGTTCTTCGAGAGATTCAAATCATCATCCCTTGAGACAAAACACAATTAAGCGGGGGAATGTTAGGATAATTAATTATGTATTTTATAATTAATTATTATTGTTATATGGTTTTTAAACCATATTTGTCTTATTCCATAGTTATAGGATTATTTGTTACATAGTTGCAAATTATCATTTGTTTTTATTAAATTATTGTTGCTTCCGGATGTATTTTGGAAACTTTTGTAATTTGTATTGTACTGTGTAACCTTTCTTTTGTCTAAACATGGTTGTACAATACCTATAAGTATTGCAGTCCATCCATTATAACTTGGTTAATTTCACATTAATAAAATACACAGGCTACCATACCTATTTTTGAAACTACATGTTTGACCTTGGATAGCATTGGGACTTGGCTTAAGAACACAGAGGATGAGTTTGCACAGAGTTTTAGTACTAGATCCGAGTTCGATGCACGTAAAAGGGTAGAGGATCATCTATATCATGAGCTTTATAAGACATTCTTTTGTTGTTTCCTAGTAGATTTGTATGAATGGTTATCAACATATACATCAAGGTTGAGTTGGTATTATAGACCTCGTGTGTGGATTCAAGAAGAGTATCATTGCATGATGGTGATATGACTGGACTCATGTTTTTTATCGATGGTGGAGTGGAGTGTTGACTAGCTATACTTAGGAATACATAATTTCTATGTATTGTTTCCCAAAGAATACTTGAGCTTGAGTTCTTGTGGGAGCTAAGAGGATAATTCTTATATGCTATATTGTTAGTCATTAAGATCCCGATTATCACTCTAAGTTTAGAAGCATTTCCTATGGCTAGCTAAAATCCCACTAGTTTGGGGCACAAAATCTGGTGTGGTGCAAGATGGTGGATCCTACAACAAAAGTGGAGAGAGAGGAGAGATGAATCAATTATAATGAAGCATGGGAGAGGGAGTTTGGAGAGACAAAACAAAGTTTCAAGAGTGATGAACTTATGGAGGCAGACGTTACGGGAAGGATTTGAGGTTCACGTAGAGAACATAGAACCTGAGAAGTCTGTGTTACCCCATCTTGGAAAGTGCAAGAGAGAAACCCCTTGGCATCTAGTGAGAGCTCATCATATGGAGAAAGGAGGAGAGCCGTAGGTGCACATCTTAGCCCACCTAGTGACCAAACCCTAGTGCTTAGTTTTCCAATTCCTGAGATAAGTATTGTTAATCCAATTGGTGTTGGTATTGGTATTCGAGAAGCACCTAGTAGATATAACTATTCATTCAGTTCATCTACGACCACATAGACATTTATTTTGTTTTGAGGCATCCTATATGGAACATCATTTAGGCAAGGTGTGGGTACATAGATTTTGGGTATCGCATCTAGAAGTGGTTCAACGTTAAAAATATTGGCACATAGTTTAGCGTGATGGTGGGAATATAGAGTGTAATTTCTTTAAGACCCTTACCTACTACAAGAGGAGGATCTGGTGGATCCATAGGGATAGGAGCTAGTGGATCTAGTGGTACTAGTGGTGGAGGAAATATAGGAGGAGGCCAAGGTACTAGACCTAGTGGACAAGGGCCTCAACCACCTCAACAAATGTTTTTTGAGATGTCTCTACATTTTCCTGATTATAAGGGTTTTAAAGATGTTACAGATCATGTACATAAGTGAAAATTGTTATGGTTCACTAAGGGTATCATTGCCCCATAGCAGAAGGCATATCAGTTGGTTTGCAACTACATTGCATAGGGCACATGCATAGCTGGTAGCAGAAGTATGACCCACATCAGACAGTGGGGGATTATACTACACTGTGTGATGCCTTTTTGGTGAAGTTAGATATTCCTAAGTTTGAGCAGAAGAGCATTGATGCTCTAAAGGAGATTTATCAAGGAATGGTAGAGAGTGTGCGGGATTATGACACATGCTTTAAGACTCTTCTGCCAAAGTTGTCTTATGATATCCATCCCTTGTAACATGCTCAAGTGGTTTGTTAGAGGATTGATAATTCCCTTTAGACGTGTACTCTCCCATAAGAATTTCATTGACCACGCGAGGCCTTAGAAGTCACTTTATGCTATGAGGCCATGAAAGAATTCGATATCTTTGGAGTAAGCCCATTTTAGAAGCAAAATTTTTCTACTATGGAAAAGCATCTAGAAAGATTTTCTACGAACTCAGCTCATAAGACTTGCAGTGGACTATGGTGCACGGATTGTGAGGTATAAAGACACACAAAGGACATTTACCCATGAAAGATGATGCATGTCGTGTCATTGAATTGTGAAATATGTCACGAAGATCATGATCCAAGTAGATGCTCATTGTTGCACCATGCGCTTTGCAAGAATGTGTCTTCTTATTGTAAGATCAGTACATCCATTACTCATGATACAAAGGAATGTTGATTGATAGACCAAATCCATGATGCCATTGATATTGGTGTGTGCCAAACTAACATTGGAAGTAGTTCTAAGAATGAAGGTCATTAGTATGAAGGGCATGGAGATGGAGGTGGTCGAGGAAGAGGTTTTCATGGAGGATTCAGAGGTCATGGTGGTCAAGGAGGTAGGAGTGAATTTTCACTTGGATCTTGTTACAATTATGGATCTACTGAACACTACAAGTGCAAATGTCTAGATTTTCTACAGTGCTCATGGTGCAAGAAAGAATCATACGTATGAGGAGTGCCATGATTTGTATGAGCACATGATCCAAAACTAGAGGAAGGAAAAGGTGTGGGGATGGTGAGTGTGAAGTGAGCTGATCCATAGTGGATGCCTAGGGTAGCACATAACCCTAAATTAGAACCTGTCTTGGTGACTACACCAATTGAGCCTACGCGCACCAAAGAAATACCAAAGAAAAGGCCTCTCATCCCTAAAGAAGAGGTATTACATGGGAAATATCCTAATCCAACTCATCAAAAAGAGGTCTATCAAGAGAATATGGAGGTGATTATAATCATGTAAGGGGAGATTCAGTGTTTGAAAGAGAAATCATAGAAGTTGGAATAGGCAAAGAATGTTGAGGTCCCTCAGAAGGACATGGATGAGGTAGAGAAGTGTGTAGGATGTTATGCCAAGAGAATATTATCCCTTTGTTAGGAGAGTGGATAAGAGAAAAATTACCACACACTCTGGAGGTGAGTGCGAGAGGAAGGTCTTGCATGCTAATATACCCCCTCATAGTATTGATTATGAAAAAGAAATCACATTGAATGCAGTTATGGATGGATGGCTCTTGAGCAACATTTTGATTGACATGGGTGCAGAGGTCAATGTTCTCACTTTAGATGCATGGAATTAGATGGGGATACCTCCATTACAGCCATTTTCAAATGTGTTATATATGGTAAATAGGACAAAGGCTATGCCCATCAGAGTTGAAGGATGCATCCATAACCATCAAGGGGAAATGTTTACTAGAGATTTTGAAGTCTTAGCACTTGCTGAGGCAAATAAATTTCCAACATTACTTGGATGCCCCTAGTGTTATAAGAATAATTTTGACTTGTGCTTTAATAAATGGTACATAAGTTTTGAGAACAAAGAGGAGCAGATCATTATTCCATCGTGAGATGGGAATTTGCGCCTCTATGTAGAGCCTTTGGGAGAGAGGACCTAGATAGAATATATGTTTACACCATTAGAGACCCCTAAGGTTGTCCATCCATCAAGAGAAGGAGTCATTCAATGGGAAGATGCTCAATCCATGAGTGATACAACTAGCATTGCATGTGATAATTGGGTGCATGGGACCTATGAGTTGGTCGGAAGACAATTGAAGGGAACTATGACTCACGTCACAGGGCACACTCGGTTAGGTTCTTAGGAGGAAGGTAGTTACCTAGTTACACTGGAGAGGGTAACCTGACATCTTTCTATGTGTGATGGAGGTACAATGGATGTGCCAAATAAAAGGAGGAATATGCTTACTTATACCTTGTGTGAAACAAAAATGCGTTGGTGGGAGACCCATCGAGATAATCTTCTAGAGTGGCACAAAGTGAGAATCACATTCTCTATTAGGTTCCTTCAAAGCAATGTACCCTCTACAATACAATACTATTATGGGAAGGAATATACCTCATTCCATGACTAGGTGTGTGAGAGAGCCTAGATGGTAGGCTTAGAAGCCTTTCCTCCATCATTATGGGTGCATAAGTTCTATTCCACCTTACAGGATGCGCGCACACATGGTACATCCATTCGAGTTACGCCATCAAACAAAGAAATTGGTAAGAGTTGACAGTGGATATTATTCAAACTTTTGAGTATCTAAGTCCTAAGCCATCGGTGAATGAGGTGTTGCAGGTAGTCAAGTGCCTTACTTGGGATATTGTCTATGGCTGAAGATTGAATCCTAGATTTTCTAGGGGAACCTGGCTTTGAGGCAGTGAGGAGATACAATTTGAGTGCCTTCCTAGAGAAGGAAAAGGAAAGTTAGTCTACCTGATAGATGATGAGGAGGTAGAAAACTTGGATGTTAACCATACTATGAAGGTACGCATGTGAAGTTTTAGATAGTTCAAGATGAGAAAGTGCATGCTTACCATGAACCCTTAAAAATGAAGAAGGTCAACATTGGTACAAAAGTAGAGCCAAAAGAAGCTATCATTGGAGATTACTGGATGGACTAGGAGGTTTCAAAGATAATTGAGATGTTGTTGTGACTTCCAAGATTTGTTCCCATGTGGGTACCATGAGTTAAAAGGATTTCATCACTCATTGGGATAAATGTGGATTAAGTTAAAGGAGGTGTGCACCCAATTAGAAAGAGACCTTATAGGATGAATCTGAATTTGCACGTAAAATTTAAAGAGGAGATTGATAAGATGATAGAATCCAGAATCATTGAAGCAATTAAAGAATCTGAATGGGTGAGCCCAATGGTGATTAATATCAAGAAGGATGGGAGGATAAGGATATGTGTGGACTACAGAGATTTGAATGTTACATGTGTCATAGATCCTTTTCCAACCCCATTTACTGAAGAGATCTTGGAAGGTGTAGTAGGGTGGGAGATCTATTCTTTTATAGATGGATTCTCAAGGTTATCACTAGGTAAGGATTGTGAAGGAAGACCAAGAGAAGACTAATTTCACCACTGAATGGGGAAGTTTTTCTTATACGGTTATGCCCTTTGGACTTAAGAATGCACTTGTTATATTTTCACGCATTGTGGTGCAAGCATTTCAAGACTTCATCCATAAATTTATGCAAGTTTACTTGGATGATTGGATGGTGTATGGGTTAGTAAGAGATCATTGTGACAATTTAAGATTGATGTTTGAGAGGTGCAAAACCATTAAGTATCTCTCTAAACATTAAGAAATGTGTCTTTGATACTCCTTTTGGCACATTACTAGGTCACATTATTTATAAGGAAGGCTTATTGGTAGATCCTACCAAAGTTGTTGTTATCTTAGGATTGGAGGAGCCTACTAGTCAAAGCACAATGCGTGGATTCTTAGGGCATACAAGTTACTATAGAAAATTCATCAAAGGATATGCCAAGATCTCTACACCATTAGAAGAGATTTGTTGAAACATAAGAGTAGATTCTATTGGGGTGAGGCATAACAGGATGGATTTTGACACATTAAAGGAGAAACTTACTACTACGCCCATTTTGCACTTTCCCTCATGGGACAAGCCCTTTCATGTGCATGTTGATGCATTAGGTATGGAAAATAGGAAGTGTTAATAAAACTGGAGAAGGGAACGTTGATCATCATTTATGTTTTGTAAGTAGAAAGTTAACCCCAGCTGAGTAGAATTACACAACAATGGAGCACAAAGCATTGTCTGATGTTTATGTGCACATAAATTTAGGAAGTACTTGTTGGCTACTCCATTTATATTTTATACATAGATCACATGACACTCAAGTACTTGGTAAACAAGCCTGTTTTGCAAAGGGCACATATGTCGTTGGATCTTGTTATTTTAGGAGTTTGACTTTTCGGTTGTAGTAAAACCAGGAAAGAGAAATTTAGGACCTGACCATCTATCATAGATTAACTTAGTGAGGATGCACAGAGCATTGAGGACACAATGTGGATGCATATTTTTTTAGATTACAACACACACCCTCTGATTTGGAATATATTGTTGTTCTTATGAATGAGTGTGGTGCTTGAAGGAATGAAGGCTTTAGAGAAAAAGTTGGGCTATACATGTTGCACCCTATATTTTTTTAGAAGAGACCTATAAAAACTAGGCCGAGATGAGGTTTTTGTTGGTGTGTGTTGGAACATGAATGCGTACTACAATCATGGAAGAATCTCATGGTGGCATTATAGGTGGTCATTATGCAGGAAATGTGACTGCACACAAGATCCTATTGGAAGGCATTTGGTGGGAGACAATTTATAAGGATTTTATAGAGTATTGCAAGGCCTGTGACCATTTCCAGCACCTTGAAAGATGAGGTAAAGAGATGAAATGCCATTAAGACCTATTTAATAATGTAGTTCCATTTGAAAAATGGGCAATTGACTTTGTAGGCCCTATTTCCCTTTCCATGCGCAAGGAAAAGTTCATGCTATATTATCACTTGTACAGACTATCTTACAAGGTGGGAAAAAGTGGCACCTATGAAGGATTGTATGGTCTACAACAACTAGGTTCTTGTGGGAGAATATAATCAGCAAGTATGGATGCCTGTTGAGTTTAATAAGTGATATGGGTACTCATTTCTTGAATGAGACTATTATAATCTTATTGGAAGATTTTATGGTGGCCCATCACAAAACTACGCCCTATCACCCTCAGGCTAATGGGATGACTTGAGGCCTTTAACAAGATATTGAGCCACACATTGACTAAGATTTGTGATGTCGGAAGGAGAGACTAGGATGATAAAGTCTCTACAGTATTATGGGCATATCGAATGACTTATAAATGATTGAACAAGGCACACATTTTCAATTGGTGTTTGTGCATGGAGGCTATTTTACCCATTGAATTTATGTTACCATCCTTGCATATTGCATGCATAGGAGGATTGGTTGATGAGCAAGCACTTGAAGAGCACATAGAAAAACTTATGAAGTTGGATGAAAGGTGAGCCATTACTAGGTGGAGTTAAAAGATGGAGAAAGCTAGGAAGAAGGCATGGCATGATCGACACATTAAAAACAAGAAGTTTAAGGTTGGGTAGATGGTTTTTCTATATGATTTAAAATTTATGTGCCATCCGGGAAACTCAAAGTGCATTGGTTGGGACCATATGTTATAACACATATACTTGATTCAGGCACTTTCTAGTTACAAGCGTTGGATGGAACACAATTTCCTAACTACTTCAATGGGAGTAGGCTAAAGCCCTACTATAAATAAGTCTTCTGTGTGTTTGTAAATAAGGAAGTATTTCCATGTAGCTTAGGTTTCCCTTAATGCATTTTCTATTATATGTGTTTCCTTTCATCATTGTTATGCTTTGTATTTTAGTTTGGTGTGTTGTGTAATAAGTGTGTTTGTGTGCATAGCCAATTACGATTTTATCTAAAAGGGTTTTCATGTGTAAAGAACCACACATACTTTTAGTGTGGGGTAGGAGAGTGCAGAGAATGTAGAAGTGGAAACGAGATGGAGAAATATTGATTGGTGGAACAGAAGAGAAAACATAAGCAATATGGGATATCTGAGAAGGAACACGTAATAGGGGTGATAAGGGTTAGAGATGAAATGGTGTCAAGAAAGATTTATAAAAACCATGTACAATGATGAAATGCAAAAGAGAAAACTGAGGTAGGTAGCAACAAAAAAACTAGGTTTAAGACATGTAGAGGAAGATGGACTTTAGTGCAAAGAGAGTGCATGTAAGGTTCTATGGTCGATATAGTTTGGCACGCCAAAAGGTTGAGGAGGTTATGCACGAGTATGTATGCGGAAGAAAAATTGCTAGTCAAAACACGTGGTATAAAAGCATTGGAAAAAGTAGAATTTAATGCAAAAGTATGGTGGTAGGTGACATGGAAATTAATGGGAAAAAGTAGAAAAATATAAATAGGGAGTTAGATGTATGTTATTTTCACCTTTCATTTATTTGTTGAAGAGATCTTGTAAACTAGGGCATCCTTGCGAGAAATATATGAAATTTTCGCGTGTGAAGTGAAGAATTTGATGGATTTTGAACCAGATTGGAATGCAAAGTACATGGGCATGTGCATAAGTGGTTGGTTGAAGGATTCCTATGATTTTTTACGCTGTCTAGTGGAAGAGGGAGTTTCTAGGTTAGGGTTTTATGAAACTAGGGCATGGGTTTGAAGAAGTTATGTAGAGGGATTAGAATCAAAGGATCGAGTAGTAAGGAAGCAAGACACAAGGAGGAATTAGCTAGGACCCAACAAGGAAAGATGCACCAAGGAAGGGATCAAATGTTTCACCCAAGAAGGGAAAGGGTAGGGGAAAACCAATCGCATCAACAAGTTTTAACGAAGAGTGGTATGTGAGATGTAATACCCAGATGGTGTGTCATTGGGGAAGGAATGGGTATCTCACATATGCAAGATGGATATAAGTGATTATAACCATAGGGATATACAACTGAAAAAGAGATGGCATTAGAGCTTGTTCTCCCTATAGGAGAAAGAACAAAAGATGACCAACCAACTAGTGTATGATGACTCGTGAAGAGGAAATTGGAGAAGGTTGGGCTTTTACAACTCTATGAGTTGCCATTTTTCAGAAAACTTGAAAGGTTATACCAGTGGATGATGTCAATCATGCATGAGGATTAATTTTACTTCGTAGGAAGGAGAATGTGCATAATTGCACAACTAATCTCCAAGTACACTGGGCTTATCTACATGGGAGAGTTTTGGATGATGACTTGGGTGACAAGGAGGCTATCATTGAAATAGATAAGGAATATGAATACAAAAAGGGCAGGTGCTACTTTGATATTTCCAAGATCATTGACCCAATTATGAAGATGTTGTGTGCTTTCTCACCAAGTTAAATGGACAAGAATGATGGATGCAAGTGAACAAGAGATGGTTGAACATTTGTAGAAATATTTCAGAAGGGACCATCTACAACATCTTGGCCTTCCTTCATGAGGAGGATATCATAGATGTCGTGTGACAAGAGATAAGATCATGTATGGTAATATTCTTCTTACCATTTTATTTTCAGATATTGGAGTGCCCGATGGGCCGAAAAACTACATTTGGGAGTACCCTAATGAGAACCCCTCCCCAGCTAAGAGGTTTGAGGCATACACTTGTGAAATAATGACATCTACTTATAAGGCACACTTGGATAAGTGGTATAAGTGGATGCATGATGCATTTGGAGTAGAGTGGAGAATTCATAACTGCCAGCCTTGGTGAAGGATGAGGTTGAATTTATAGTGTACCAACAGTTCTACATTGGTAGGTTCACATTGACAGATGACACCAAGAGCCCATGGTGTAAACTACCTTTTCCTTCACAACACAATATTTTTTAGAGCACATGGTTAAAAAATTTAAGGAGGCCAAGAAACTTAGATTTGATCTAAGTGAAGTAGATCAAGAGCACCACATATGCACTACGCAAGACATTGGTGTATCCTAAGAAGCGGGCATATGTGGAGAAGTATGTCTCCATGACATACATATGCTAAGGCCCGTAACATTACCACTTGCAGGAAAAATGGTGACAAGGTGTACATACACCTAAGGCTGAAGTTTGAGAAGGGTGCGTACATTAAGGATGATGTCTCCATCCCTGAAGACCCTGCCGGAAGGAAGAAAAAGTGAAGAGAGATAGGGAGGAAACCCTAGCAAGTAGGGCACCAAGCGCATGTGTGGTTTAGACCACATGAGCACATGAGTCACATGTGTGGGAATGAGCACTTATACTCAAAGGAAGAAGTCTCCCATGAAGGAAAAGTCCCCAATGATGGAGGAATCTCTAGTGAAAAATAAGTATAAGGTACCATAGAGTTCAAAATTCGAAAGGATGGAGAGCATGAAGGGAATGAGACCGAGGAGGAGGATGAGGAGCATGAGGAAGAAAAGAACCCACCTGTATTCAATGTGCATAAATCTGATGAGGAGAGGATGAATCCTCGAGAGGGTGCTCATGAGGGAGAAAGAAGTGAAGAAGAAGTGGGGACTAGGGCACATGAGACCCCGCACCTATCTCGGTGAACAATTAGAGGACATAGTGGAGAAGGAGGTGGTAGACATCATCAAGGACTTGGTAGAGCATGAGGTGGAGTGCAACATGGGAGAAGTAGAAAAGGAGAAGTATGGAAGCATGGGATGAGAGAGACAAGTTTAGCATTGGTTTTCCGACAAAGAGTGCACATAGTCATGGAAAAGGGTAACAACAACAACATCTAAAGGGCCCATAATGACTTATGAGGATGATCAAACAAGGTCCTACGCATGCATTTCCAGAGCATGGTTCCCTTAGACCAACTCTATTTTGTTGGTCATCATTTGAAAAGATAGTGCATACCCATGCACCAAGAAGATGCTATCATGGAATTTTAAGTCTCATTTTGATGAACCAGAATTCAAAGTCAATGCAGCAGCACATTGCATTAGATACACCGAACATCAAGGAGGTAAATCTCATTATGGATTCAAAGCTACTAATGGATGAGAAGGCATGTAATGCGAACAAGGTTTGGTGGAAATTGAAGCACTTTTTTTGGAAGGAATAACAAATCAAATCATTAGAGAAGGAGTTGGAGGAGAAGAACAAAGAAATCATAGAGAGAGACAAGGAGATAAAGGGGAAGGAGTCAATAATTGCATAGCTGAGGGCTGAGTTGAGAGAAGAAAAGGGGAAGGTGTGTGAGGCCTATAAGAAAGTGGAGAATATTTTAGACTCCATTATTTTTAAGTGCCTAGATTTAGCCCCCTTAGCAAAAGTATGATTCATCCTTCCATGGAGGATTTTTTAATCACGATGGAGAGGTAACCACTTACATTGGAGTCATAAGCGGAGGAAGTTATGGCATGAGAAAAAGAATAGGAAAAATCAAATATTGAGGAGACCATAACTTGGTACTCGAGATCCTTGCTTCTTTAGTGAAGACCGTGATGCACATGGCCAAAGTTGTCTATGAAAATTGTGAAGATAGAGACAGAGTGGCTAGTGTGCTGGAATTACTACGCATGAGGTGGATCTCAAGGAGTTTAAGGCCAAGAATAAAGGAAATAGGGTGGAACATGAAAATATCTTGGTAGAGGTTGAGAATAAGTCTGAGGAAATTGAGATTTTGAGGGCCTCTATTAAAAATAAGGTGAAGGAAGTGTATCCCTAGGTTACACATAAGATGGACGTGTTGAACGACCTTAATAAGCAGATGGAGAATATCATTGATACATTGAAGGCTAAGGGTGAAGAATTGACATTTGATGAAGTCAATGTGCTAATAATAGGGATTTTTTACACAGGTATAGAAGGAGGTGGATTCTTGGAATGAGATTGAGGCATCCTTGAATAAGACTTTCCCAATCCTTGTACAACAAAGTAACAAAATTCTTTTGTTCTTTGGCATAAGCCGGATACAAAGTTATTCTTTCCTTCCATTATTTATTCTTTGTTGGAGATCATATTGTTTTGAGGATGGACAACACGTTTAGTGTGGGGTAATGTTGAGCCCTAGAAAATGACTAAGTCCCGGAGTAGAGGATGAGCGTGCAGAAGGAAAGGTAGGAAGAAGGCACGTGGAGAAGAGTGCGTAAGAAGATCTAAGTGCACGTGAATAGTTTGAACAATTCAGTTTGAGTGAAGGGCTTGAGTAGTAAACATGGAGCATGCGAGAGGTTGGTGAGTGGAAGAAAAAGAGGATTCTAGGACTTAGTTGCATTATGGAATATGGTGTTACATGGAAAACACGTGAGGAGGTGGGCATGCATGATGAGTGGATAAGGTTAGAACTTGGAGTCTTGCAACTCAAGGAAAGAATATTCTAGGAAAGGAATATTCTAGGATGTAATCATTATGGTTAGTGGAGGCTAATCAGGGTTTTGGTGAGCTGGCATAGGCACTCAATTATGGAGGAGCATGATTCCATCTGGCATGCGGCCTGCCCATGAGTGAAGTTGAGGTGGTAGAGGAGAGATCTTGATTCTATTTAAGAAGGTGTTTAGGTCAAAACAAGGGGTGTATGTGTGTAATCATAGTTGCGTGTATGTAAGGATAAAGAGAGACATATGTAGGAATGAGAGATGATGTAGGAGGAAGAATATGTGTGATACAAGGCACATGGTATTCTAGGTGCATAGAAGAGAGCATGGATAGAACCCTTTGAGAAGAGTCAGTTTATAGAGCTAGGGTTTTATTTCATAATGTATTTGGTCAACTATGACCCTTTTGATGTAATATGGCTACTGTAAAAATTTTTGAATAAATGAATATGATGGTTTGTTGAGTATATCTCTATTTATAGGTTCAAACCCTAGTTTTCTTCATTTTTCTATGGTTCAGATCTGATTTCTTCGTGTTGTTAACAATGCTTATATTATTTTCATGGTGCATCTATGCTTAGATCTAGTGTCTTTACTTCTATGCTAGAATGAATGCATGTATTTTTGTATATGATTACATATTAAAAATGGACCTAAGAAGATCACAAGAAATCAAATTAGATGTTCTTTACTTCAATATGGTGAAGAGATCTCACTAAAATGGAAACAAGGCCATGTTTAGATCTTCTCTTACTAACCAAGCTTGAAGAAATGGATGCAAAAGGATGATGCAAGCTATTCCATTAATGGAGTAAGGCTCTTGATCATATGTTTTATATGAGATACTATTCAAAGTATGGTGTAAGGTGTGAAGGTAGGAGCTTGGTCCTTTTTATAGCTTTCTATTTGGGAAAAGATTGAATCACAATGAATGTGGGACAAAGGATAAAGTAACTTTAGACTAATTAACCATGATTAGATGATTTAACTAGTGAGTTAGCAACTCATGGGAGTTGGAGATGATTTAATTAATCAATTAGGATTAATTAATATGCTATAATAAGCTTTTTAGGTTATTTAGAGGGGATTTAAGAGGAATTTGATATGATTTGAAGCATTTGAAAGGGCATTTAGCCAATAAGAGGGTTTATTGATTAAATGCAAGGGTAAATAGGCTTAATTAGCTAATAATAACTAATTATTTGATTTGAAGAGGATTATAACTAACAAAGTGTCGTTAATTGGCATTTGGAATGTGATAGGAGATAGTTAATTAACGAAGTGTTGTTAATTGACCAAAATAGAGGGGAACGTTAGTTAATTAGTGGAAATCACTATTTATAATGGAAATGATGAGATAGAGGATAGTTAGTACCACTTTAGCATTGAAACTATGTAAGCAGATTTTAGGTGTCTACAATCTTTGCCACATTGTTGGTGGCATGTGCTTCCCCCTCTCCTCCTCCTCCCTATGGTAATAATTTTACGTCTGCTAACAATGGAAACAATAATACCAATCGATGTGCCACCCACGGTGTGATAATCTTGTATACACCCCACATCGTCTAAGTCTATTGGATCTATTATTGCATCTGCCTCATTTGGCCCAGGAGGTACTAGCTACTCTCATATGGGCCATGGTTTAGCTTTTTCCCTCTAGGAGATCCAATAGATCTTAACCATATATATGGCTCTGGGGGCACGTCCTGAGCCATGCCAAAATTTTGTGATAATCTCTCCACCTGGAATAGCTCGACCACTCCTAGAAATCGATCCTCTAACCACATAGTCCTACGTATACACCGCAAATCTATAACATCCTCTGGCCATCCTCCATAATCATGGTATGGCCTCCATATAACTACCTCGGGCCCCATCCTATCTATCATTTCCTTGTAAGTATCGAGTTTCCATCTTAATAATGCATACATTAACCCACCTCCTCACAAATATATCTAACCTTTCCCAATCTGCTCGTGGCCCTCCAGTTGGCCTCAACATGGCTATATGATCATACACCCATACATTCAATAGTGTGGTGGCTCTTGTACCACCGCCATGCTCATCTTATGTAAACTTGCATAGATCTTTATATAAGTGGGCCAACACATGTTGTTCCCATGCATATATGGTACTCTCCTCCTTTATCCGACAATATATATCATGCATCTTATACAAGATTCCCACACCTCCTCCCTCTACTATGATAGATGAAGCAATAAAAATACTATGAACTTCCACAAGCGTAGAACCCCTGACCTCAAGATAACATCTAAACTAATGTGGGCCTCGGCAGTACTCGAGTCCCCACAAAATACCATCTAGCAGCTTGCATCTGTCTCTCCATATCCTCCAATGACATAACATGTACTCTCTCCCTAACAACTGGAAATCATAGTATGTAATATACATCCTCCAATAGAATAGTCATCTCATACGTGGGAAAACAAAATGTACAAGTATTTACACACCACCTCTCGCATAAGGCTATCAACATAGGCATATTATGGGGCATATCCCCATCCATGCTATATGACATAGGTCAAGACGGTCTATATCATCACAATCATCATTTGACAGCCAAACCCAAGTAATGGACTCAAATGAAAACCACCACGAAGTTCCCTCGAGTGAATATCCCTCTACATAACACGTAATAAAGAACAAAACCAACGTTATAACACTATAAAACTCGAACACACTCGCTTATCACATCACTATTCACTAGAAATCTGATTTTCACCATTCTAGACCACATACACACTTTTTGGACTAGGGCACCTAGATGCAGGACTAGGGCGCCAGGGAGTAGGACACTAGCACCCAAGTATGGGTGCTCCTATCCTAGGGGCCACTAGCACCCTCATTTCTCGTGATGCTTTATGACGGTTGCTACTATCTCAAATTGGCTAGGATGTGTTACTCTCATTTACGGCATCTTTCCACACTTAGAGCTCCATCTCACTTGCAAAAAGACAAACGAAGTGACTAATCAATTTTTCACCTTACTATTTATAGTTACTTTTTATCACTTACTTTATATGGTCATTATTTCATGCTTATTCTCATAACTAATGCACATTACATGACTTTTTTTCATATCTTGAGATTTTCTACTCTAATTTCCACCTTGTTTATAATTTTCTTTTCAAAATTCGCCTATAATTGTATTATACACATTAAGCACATGTTATCTCTCCTTGACATTGTATTTCATCCAATCTATGAAATTTTTGGTGATTTATATCGCATTATATCTATTTTGGGCTTACTTTTAGCTTAGTGTTCGTTCTTATCATTACTTCCTCTTTCACGAAAGGGGGAATGAAATTTGGGTCATCTTACAATTCCCCTTATATCACCATGCATTCAAACAAACACTACCGATTCGACAATTAAAAACATTTACTAATACACTATTACATGTCACCATCATTTTCCCCTAATGGCCTAACACAGGGGAAACAAACATACAATTTCTATATGTGACATTTCATAATTTCCCCATAATGACCTAACACAGGGCAAAGAAACATTAAAATATTTCCATGCGACAACTCATCAATTATTATCGATTCCCCTTAATGACCTAACTTAGGGGTAACTAGCGTATAACCTCTCTATGAGTAACCAATCAAAAAAAGCAATTAATCAATTCATCAATGTGTTAAAATCTCTAATGATCTAAATCATATCACTTAATCCATGCAATAAAACACAATCAACCTCCCGATGACCTAACTAGGGAGTTACAGGCATTACTTTCCCAGATGACCTAATTTGGGAAGATATTCTATATTTGGTGTTTTCTTCCAGATAACCTAATGTGGAAACCATCATACATTTTGTGTTTTCTTCCAAATGACCTAACTTGGAAGCCATCACATTGTGATGATAGCCATGGAGTGGGGAAAAAGTGCCTCTCCTATACCACTCCTATATGGGTCAACTATTTCATCGAAATTATTTGGATCAAAAACCACAAATGTTTGATTTGAGTCCATTTTTAGCACCTAGATCTTGAGGATGTAGTTACAAGTTGGAGAATAACGCACCTTTCTCCCTACACTCTTCCTCGAAGGTAGGATACCCGAATCCTCCAATTGGTTATTCGTATACATGCAATTGGGTTGGGAACTGATCACTCCCTACCCCACCTCATTGCCATCATATGCGTTCAAAATCATCAATCATCAATATCACAATCATCACTCTAATTTAGTGCACTTCATCACGATATTACATCTCTCACTACATTGCATGGATTAACACGTCGATCCATGGTTTGACATGCTATATATTTCATTCAGTACATTTTTCTACCACGTATGTGCATTCTACTTCAACATGGGCTTCTCTGAATTTCTCTCACATACGCATCTCTATCTACTTTATGTTACCGAGATTTCGCTCACCAACATAAAGTAGGGAAAATGTAGTCACAAAATCATGCACTTATTACTATAATTATACCACCAAGTATGTTGTTTTATATATGGATCTTGCGTGAGAAAAGTATTCACTAGTTACCCATCCCCTAGTCTTTTTCATGGTCTAATTGGTCTTTGTCATTGTTTTTATTGCACAATCATCGAGTTACTCACACATTTCGGTAATCTCTCGGGAGACTTAAATTTTGGTATTCACTCACTTTGGTCATCTCTAGTATTTGACTAGGGCACCTAGGAAGGATTGGGGCACCCACGGGTGCCCCGGTCCTCATTTTTAGGTGCTTACTGGTCTTGGTTTCACTTGGTTCTCATTTAGAGTTTCGAGGTCGAGTCTTTGTAATTTTCCCTCTCATTCCCCTAGGTACTAGTCGGCATGTCAGGTCATTAGTGTTGAAATTTGAGCAAGAGATCCCTATATAAGCACAACATACTATCTTATGGGTGAACTATTCTAATAAGGGGTAAGCTATCTACATAAGGTAAGGGACTGCATTTGGGAACTATTCTACATCACACACTACATAGGAAGGGTTGTATTCATTCTATTCCATCCACCATTTGCACCTTACATCTAGCTATTGCCCACTACTTTGGCGTCATTAGCGCTAGGGTACCCTAAGCACATTATTGCACAAACAATCACACAAAACTACATTGGGTCTGAGATGTAGTACAATGCTTAGTTGTAAGACCGTCGTTTTGGCTACTAAGGATAGTGCAAACCCTTCATATGCATCTTTATTTTTTAGGGGTTTCATGCTTTGTATGGGGTTTTACAGGTAAATATTCATTACAAGTCTATGACTTCATAAAAAAGTTAGTATGGCACCCATGCGACAAAATATGAGTTATTGTGAAGACTAACCAACTATGAGCTATTCTACATAGACCAGGGCACCCATAGGCACCCTAATCCTCCCTTAGGCACCCCAATCTATGAAAATATTCTACTTATGCCATTTTCTGAGGTGTGTTGTGACACTCGATTCCACCTATTCATCATCCCGCTCAGCTCCAAATCACTATGAGGTAAGTGTTATTTAGGTCAAGTACCTTTTCCCTCCACTTCAATTATTTCATTCAATTTAAAATATCAGATAAATTATTTAGTGTTTGTATTTTAGTTTATTTCAGTTATTGCATTGTTGTATTGTTTATATTAACTTCTAAATAATTTGGTTAGTGCAAAATAATTTGTCGAGTGAGAAAATTAGTGAGTTCTCACCAACAATGCATGGGATTGAGTCCCTCTGCTTGAATGGGGCAGCTCCATTTATTGAAAACAAGGAAATGAAAACAATATAAACTAATTTTTAGGGTGGCCCAAAGACTGGAGATCACACAGGAATACTTCCCTAAACATGTGGAAATTTCTTGTATTAGATACAAGAGAAGAAAATTGCTTAGTGAGGGAGATAGGAAAGGAAACTGAGAAAATTATTTCAATCAACAAATAGCATAGAAAATTTTGTTGCATCAAAATCAGAACATTTCACTTGTAATCAATCAAAAGAAACCATTTGCAAAGAAAGAGGAACAATCAACAAGAAACACAAAGTCTTATTGCATCATGTTGCACAATTTACAATGCTCCTAGAGTACATGTTGAGATGGAGAGAGAATAATAGTAGATAGGGAACAGAAGAAATGGATACACTTTCTTCTAGAAAGACAATGAGAGCTAGAAAACAAGCATTGACCTCCCATGAAATGAGGGCACCCTTCATATTTATAGGTCCAAGAATGTCCTTTCATCTCCCTAGCATGACCTTTTACCTTCCTTCATGATTATTGACCTTTCAAGTTCTGTTTCTGACCTTTGATATTCCTTCATCACTGTGACCCTTCATCTTCTACTCATATAATCTTCAGGTTGTTCAAAATATTTTTGATGCATGACATCGTTTTCCATACCAGAAAAATATACTTGATACATGACATTGTTTTTTGTACCACCCAAAAAATCTCCTATGTGCATGACATCATCATCCTAATGCATGAAATTTAACTAGGGTCGCAAAAATTCCGCTTGAAAAAGTGACCTCGTTTTCCATGTCGCATAACAACATCTTGAATTTCTTGTCATGCGTTAGTATTTTCATTCTTATCACACGTCGCATTTTCCTTGTCACATGTCAACAATTTCCTTCCTATTGTGCATCTTGGTTTTGCGTGTCACATGTCAACATTTCCATACCTGTCATGGTTCAACATTTCCATTCCTATCATGAGTTATTATTTTCATTCCTATCATGTGTCAACAATTTCCTCCTTATCACGCGTCTGTAATTTCCTTAATGTCGTGTGTCTTGGTTTCTGTGTCACACGTTAGAAATTCTTGTTATCATGCATCAAAATTTCCATAAGCTTTTGTCACATGTCATCATTTTCATTCACGTAAATGCGTTACAAATTTTCTTCTGTCACATGTCTTGGTTTTACGTGTCACATGTCGAAACCTTTGTTGTCGTGTGTCTTGGATTCCGTGTCACGCGTTAAAAAAACTTGTTGTCACGCATCTCAAACCTTACGGATGCTTAAAAATCACTTTCGGGTGACAAAAAAGTTTTCGTTAGGCATCAATACTTTTTGTCGGATGTCAAGAGCTAATTTGTTGTCGTATGTCAAAAAAACCTTCGACGATGCGCACGTTAGCGACCAGCAGATTTTGCACGAACTTGTTTTTGCCATTTTGGGAGAAATTTTCAATGAAAATAGGTCGTATAATATATGAATATTTATGGAAAAGGGAAAATTAATCTAATGAGAATATCTATAAGTACTGAAAATGAATTCTTCATCATCAGTTACCCAAATTTTTACTTTTGCATCTAGGTGCGTGCCAATAAATTGAGTGATAGGAAGAGTTTATGATCACCACAAACTAACACATCATATGAGTCATGAATAGAATTAAATATAATTTCATTTGATATTTTTTTAGGCTCCCAAATATTCATGAGGCTCTTGAAACCTTTCGAGCAAAGTTACAACTGATATCAGGACCTTTGTGTCACATTGTCGGACAAGTTTTCACCTCTCAATGTTCCCAAAACCTTTCCTATATGATTTCAACATGAAGTATGATATTTATCTCTCAAATTATTGTAGTAAGAGCTTCTAAATATTCATTGAGCTCTTGAAACTCTTGGAACAAGGTGACTAGCTTTTTTAGGACTTGCATTTCCCAATACCTTGCTCTCAAAGACCCAATTTCACATAACTTGTTCCTGAACACTTGATTTTCTTCTAGAACCTTCCTAAACTACCTAGATAGTTACACAACTCGTCACACACTTCTTGAAGGCATTATATCTTCTTTAGACATCTCTAGGGGTGTTCTGCAGGTGCAAGAAGTATGAAAATTAAGCCCTTTCTAGGCCTCTAAGAGTAACTCCTTCTAGGAAAATCATAATGAACTCATGAATTGTTTCTCACCAACTTACCTGCACATGAAAAAAACTTTAAAAATCCAGTTAGCATATCCCTCTCGGCCATGATGGGGTTTACATAGTCAGAGATTGGTGGAGGGAAGGTTCACATTACCCAATTCAAGGATTATTTTTTAGTGTGGGCTTGATTGTCATGGCCAAAATTTCAACTTTTATGATTGACATTTAACATGGAAACAACTAGCTCTAGCTTGGGGACTTGTCTCGGATTGAACAATGTGAAGACGAGGCAAGTATGAATCCTAGAATCTCAAGACACTAAAAGGACCAGTGTCTTATCCATTGGGCTATGGAGTCATTACAAAACAGAGGTAAATATAACAAAACCTTATTTATTAATCACAACACAAGACAAACACAAACAAATAACAGAAAGGGAAACACATAACATAAACCGGGACACAAAAACTTATATTCACCTATGGTACATGTAGGGGACAACCTACTTTTATTGTTTGTATAGTTTCAGATATTGCCCACTGCGAGGAAATTCCAAGTGAGTGCCATCTAGGTAAGATAGTTGGAAATTATTCTCTCCACATGTGTCTCGTATCTAAAATGGGCCAAGCCACAATGAATCAAACTTTCCATGGATTCCTTTTGGTTCTCTCCTCTTATCCCATAGTAGGACAAGATCACCAATATGAAAATCTCTTTTCTTTTCCTTCTTATCAAATATTTTCTTTACTTTCAATTGATGGTCCTTTATCAATCAACCACCAACACCCTATCTTCACATAACTTCTCCAGATATAAAATCCTTTTATCCAGTGAGTCTTGGAACTCACCATCCTCCACTACTTTGATTAGTTGCAATGTTGGTAACTCTACAATGATTGGAACTTCTACATTTATTCCATATAGGAGCTGGAATGGTGACATACTAATGGCTCTTTTTAGAGTGATCCGATCAGCCCATAATGCATCATATAGTTTCTTGTGCCAATTCCTCTAATTTTTATCTACGAGCTTCCTCAAAATTGTCACAATATTCTTATTACTAGATTCTACTTGACCATTCCCCTGAGGGTAATAGTTGAATGCATGGGCTAAAGATATTTTGTATCTAAGGCGAACTCAATTAATTCCATAGAAGATAAATAAGTGACATTATCAACAACTATCTTTTGTGGAATGCCAAAACGAACAATAATATTTTCTTTGATGAAGTTACATACCATTTCTGAATTGGCTTTCTTGACTAGTATGGCCTCCACCCACTTAGTGAAGTAATTTTTATTGTGAGCACAAAGATATGACTGCACTAGAATGTGGGTTAAGAGTACTGATGAAGTCTAGACCCCATTGTTGGAAAGGATCTTCAATCACCACCGGTCTGAGAGGAAGTGTAACAAGTTGTGGTTTTCCCACAAATTGTTGGCAAGGCTCACACTTAGATACCCATTTCTGAGCATCCTAAAAGAGAGTTGGCCAGTAGTACCTTCCCCGAAGTATCTTGTGTGTGGTGACCATGGCAAAGAAATGTCCACCATAAGCTTGGTCATGATATGCTTTTAACAACTGCTCTTGTTTCTCCTTATCAACACACCTTAAGAAACATCCATCAAGGGCTCTCTTATACAATACATGGTTCCAAATCACATACCTTATAGCTTTGAGCTTGAGAGTCCT
The DNA here is from genome assembly GCA_018340775.1 of Taxus wallichiana var. yunnanensis. Classification (NCBI taxonomy): domain Eukaryota; kingdom Viridiplantae; phylum Streptophyta; class Pinopsida; order Cupressales; family Taxaceae; genus Taxus; species Taxus wallichiana. The sequence continues at coordinate 978,883,956 of CM031240.1, forward strand.
TTTTTTTGTAATCCATATGCTTCAGAAAATCACCATATGTGAGGAAGTAAGAAATGTCACTGTACCATTCATTGGTAGTATTTACAAAGAGTACTTAGGAAGATCCTTACTTATGCATCCATAGCAATGAAATTCTTTCTCCTCATACTTATCTAGGAGAGACTCATCTTCAGCTATCAACTTGCATAACCCATTACCCCTAATTAGATTATATGGCCTTATCTCTAGGTCATACTCTTGAATATTTGACACCCAGTTTCCTCTTTTTTCTCCAAGATCTTGTTGCATCAAGATAGATTTTATAGATGATCCAGGAACCATTACAATGGTGTGAGAGTGTAGGATGTAGAATCTGAAATTATTGACTACCTTGACCACTGCATAAGCATGCTTTTCAATGGAGGAGTATTTGAGATCATGATTCTTCAATGGACACTCATGAAGGCAATATGGGACTCAAGCCCTTCCTCATTCTTTTGAACTAAAATAGTTGAAATAGTGTGTTAAGATGCATAACAATACAAAATGAAATATTTACTAAAATCAGGACATACCAGGGTTGGAGCTTTGTCTATGGCCTTTTTAATATCCTAATTCTTCCTTTCCCTCTTTTCTCCACTTAAAACTCTCTTGAGGCTTCATAATTTTAGTAATATACTTCGTTAACTCAAGCAAAATATGGAACAAAGTAGCGGAGGAAGTTGACCTTACCAAAGAATGAATGAACTCCCTTCTTGCTTATGGGTAAGGAGAGGTTTTGAATGGCTTGTAATCTTTCTAGATCAATCTTTATTCCCTCTTTATTCAAAATGTGTCCCAAGAGTTTTCCTTTAGTCACTCACGAAGATTGAATTCTTTGGATTCAATGATATGTCATGTTCTTGACACCTTAGAAAAACTTGTTCAAGGTGTATCAAATGTTCTTTCCTCTTCTTAGAGAAGACTGTGAGATCATCTAAATAAACAAAAATACATTTGTTCCTCAAATCCTTGAAAGCCAAGTCCATTTCTCTTTGAAATGTAGGAAAAGATTCCCACGAAGTTGTGAAAGCAATCTTATATTGATCTTCTTGAGAAACTTCAATTTGATTGTAACCAGAGAATCCATCCAGCATGGAAAGCATTTCTGAACCTATGACTACTTGTAAAATTTGATCCATGATTGGAAGTGGGTAATTGTCCTTTAGAGAAGCTTGGTTTAGATTTTGAAAGTCTACACAAATCCTTATTTCTCCATTTTTCTTCCGAACAGGGACAATATTTTCCACCCATGTAGAGTGATGAATTGGAAAAATGATCCTTGCATTCAGCATTTTCAACACTTCTTCTTGGATTGTTCCAAAAATCTTTGGATTATATTGTCTTTGCTTTTTCCGAAATGGCTTTGCTTCAGACTTGAGTGGTATTGTGTGTTGCATTTATTTCGGTTTGAAAGATTTCAGTTCATCATAAGAGTATGCCAATACATTTGAATATTTTTTCAATAATGAAATAATATTCTTCTTTTCCTCTAGTGAGAAACATTTTCCTATATTCACAAGCCGAGGTTTCTTTTCTATTCCAATGTTTACTTTCTCAAAATCAGCAATGTTCTTAGGATACTCCTTAGCTTTTTCTTTCACATATCTATCATGCCTATCAAATAATTCTTCAAGCGAGACTAGGCCTTAGGAATATTATTACCTTTCAGCTTGAGTACACCCTCTTCATCAATCCCTTTGATTCCTTCTTTATCTTCTTTGTGTGACAGCCACTGACTCCCTGTGTGGGTTTTCACTTCCTTCAAAGAAGAGGTTGTTGAAATTATCTCTGTTTTAAGAAGGCCAAAAGCTAATTTTCATCATTGAAAACTTGTCAGTGATTCACATTATCCGACACACTGGGTCTGAAAACCATCTCTATGGAATACTTCTCTTTATCAAAAGAGGGGTGTGGTATCATCAAAGAACCTGACATAATAAGATAATCAGCATTTTCATTCTTGTTCATGGGGAACAACTTGTATAGAGAAAGCATCAAAGGATTCAATGCAATCCCATACTCTATTCCTGTAATTTTTTTAGTGTGAATTCTTCACTTGGTACTGATTCGAACTTGTTTCACAATTACCTCTACATCTCCTAGGCATCTCAATTGTTTGATTCCCATGGACTCAGCTATATCCATGCCTAAGAGAAGGGCTTCATATTCTGTAGTATTGTTTGTATTTTCAAATTGGAGCTTGAAAGAAAAAGGAAACAACTCACCTGATGGGGAAATCAAAACCACACCAGCTCCGAATCCTGAACTACAATGGCTTCCATCAAACTCCATAGTCCATATTCTGTCTTCATATTCTTCTAAAATAAGAGGTACATCATCATTTCCTCTAGAATTCATGAAGTAATTCCCATGTCCGTTGTCTTGATAAAGAATATCTTCCCTAGGATCTTCGATTTTTGCACTGTATATTTCATTTTTCTCATTGGCAACAACTTTTTTATTTGGCCCTTGACTAGAATATTTGTTGAAGACCAGTCCATCTAAATTTCTCCTCCCAAATCTCTCTACAAAAGCTTCTTCTCAACAATATCCTATATAAGACTAGAATTACGCTACCAGAAATAGTCAATAACACCTTCTTCTCAGGAAAATCAGCTAAAGCAACTTGGGCATCCTTTATTCTCCCCACAAGTGGGACTTCTTTATTTTCCATAGAATAACACCGACCTTTATCCTGTGTTAGATTCAGACCAAGGGCATTAGCTACTTTTATCAAAGCATCATGTTATCGAAGCACCTAATTCTAACATACGGTTGTTCAAATTTGGGCACTTGTGAAAAAACTTACTTTGTTATCTTCGGAGGTCTAGTGGCTTCAAGAATTTTGTAAAGCATCTTATTGAATTTTGTCACAAACTCCCTCATTGGTTATAAGGGTTCTTTCTTCAATTAATACCACTGAACCAAGAGTGCATGAGTATCCTCTGCAGGTTTGAATCTTGTTTCAAACTCCAGTTGGTTATAGACCTGGCAAGTAAGTGGTGAAACCTATCATTGTTGTATCTTGTAGAGATTCTATAAAAAGGATAACCGATATGTCTTCATATCCAACTCCTAATACTCCATAATCCGTGATGAAGGCTGTAATATGGTCATCTATATATTATCTCTCATCACCATGGAACTTAAGAAAAACATTTCTTGACCCTCTAATAAGGTCATGTAGAGGCGGGGTGAAAGCTAAGGGACTGTATTTTGTCCCCAAGGCAGTGGTGCTTGTTGATCCATTGGTGGTTCTTCTTGACTTCTTCCTCTTCTTCTTCAAATATTTCAAGAACAACTTCAATTCTTTCAAGATCCTCTTCCTCTTATGGAGGAACGTAGTTTAAAGGTTCAACTACAAATCCTTCAGTAGGGGGCTCAAAAGAAGAAGTGGGATCAAATTATGGGGAGTACTGTCGACCTGTCCTTCTTGCAATTTGACCGATAGGAAGTCTGAAATCAGCTTGCAACTATTCCTTAAAGTTGGGATCAAACACACCACTAGCTCTTGAAGATCTTGTATACCTTCTATCAGCTAGCTTGAATGTGAAATTTAGACAAGACTCCTCTACGCTCTCCTCTGTTGGTTTTGAACTTGTCTCGCTCTTTCTAACGCTTCTACATGTTCTTCTTCAGAATCTAGAACTCTTGTAGCGGAAAAGTAATGAGTGAAGTTTTCTATTTTTCCAAATAGTTTCCCTCAAATCTGATGCAATATCTTCTTATATATGAAATAGAAGCTCAGGCCTCAAGACTGGGGGATTACCAGGAATAACCATCAGTGGAGGACATAAGGCTCAATGACTTTTCAAATTCTAGATTTTTTTATTTTTGGAATATATAATTTTTTTATTTTGTGGAATAAAAATTGGGTGCAAATATGCTAAATTTTCCCTACGGTGGGTGAAACCCCTGTTAGTGAAATAATTTTTGAGTGAGAAAATTAGTGAGTTCTCACCAATAGTGCATGAGACTGAGTCCCTCTGCTTGAATGGGGTAGATCTATTTATTGAAAACAAGGAAATGAAAACAATCTAAACTAATTTTTAGGGTGGCCCAAAGACCGAAGATCACATAGGAATACTTCCCTAAACTGTGGCAATTGCTTGTATTCGATACAAGAGAATAAAATTGCTTAGTGAGGGAGATAGGAAAGGAAACGAGAAACAAAATTCAATCAACAAATAACATAACAGATTTTTTTACATCAAAATCATAACATTTCACTTGTAATCAATTAGAAGAAACCATTTGCAAAGAAAGAGGAACAATAAACAAGAAACACAAAGTCTTATTACATCATGTTGCACAATTTACAATGCTCTGGAGTACATGTTGAGATGGAGAGAGAATAATAATAGATAGGGAACATAAGAAATGGATACACTTGCTTCTATAAATATAGTGAGAGCTAGAAAACAAGCATTGACCTCCCTTGAAATTACGGTGCCCTTCATATTTATGATCCAAGAATGTCCTTTTTGTCTCTAGCATGACCTTTTGCCCTCCTTTGTGATTATTGACCTTACAGGTTCTGTTGCAACCTTTGATATTCTTTTATCACTTATGACCCTTGATCTTCTGCTCATATAATCTTCAATTTGTTCAAAATCCCCTTGATGCACAACATCGTTTTATGAGCCACAAAACATATTCTTGATGCATTACATTGCTTTACGAGCCATAATTTTTTTTTCTTTGTGCATGACATCATCCTCCTAACACACGACATTTAACCGGGTCACTAAAATTTTGCTTGAAAAATTGATCTCATTTTCTATGTCACATGAAAATATCTTGAATTTATTGTTGTGCATCAGTATTTTCATTCTTTTTGTGTGTCATTATTTTCCTTCTATCGTGTGTCAAGCAATTTCCTTCCTATCATGCATCGCGGTTTGCATGTCACACTTCAAAGCATTTCCATACCTATCGCGTGCCAATATTTCCATTCTGTCACACATCGGTATTTTCATTCTTGTCATGCGTCAGTATTTTCCTTCTATCACATGTCATCGATTTCCTTCTTGTCAGGCGTCTGTAATTTCCTTCCTATCACGCGTCGATCGCGAGTTTTGGTGCGAATGTGTTTTCACCATTTTAGGAGCAATTGTTTATGAAAATAAGTTGTATAATATATGAATATTTATGGAAAATGGAAAATGAATCCAATGAGAATATATATAAGTCTTGAAAATTAAGTATTCATCACAATGTATCCAAATTTTGAGTATTGCATCCAGTGTGTGCCAATAAACTAAGTGATATGAAGAGTTTATGATCACCATGAACTAACACATCATATGATTCATGAAGAGAATTAAATATAATTTAATTTGAGATTTGGTTAGGATAATAAATATTCATGTGGCACCTAAAACCTTTTGAGCAAGTTCTGAGTTGATGTCAAGACCTTTGTGTCACATTGTCGGACAAGTTTTCACCTCTCAATGTTCCCAAAACCTTTCCTAGATGATTTCAACATGAAGTATGATATTTTATATCTCCAATTATTGTAGTAATAGATTTTTAATATTCACTGAGCTCTTGAAACTCTTGGAACAAGATGACTAGATTTTTAGGGCTTGCATTTCCTAATACCCTGCTCTCAAAGACCCAATTTCACATAACATGTTCTGAACACTGATTTTATTCCATAACCTTCCTAAACTACCCCTGGATAGTTACATAACTCTAGAACATAGTTTTTGAAGGAATTATATCTTCTTCAGACATCTCCAAGGGTGTTCTGCAGTGCAAGAAGTCTAAAAATAGGCCCTTTCTAAGCCTCCAGGAGAAACTCCTTCCAGGTAAAATCATAATGAACTCATGAATTATTTCTCACCAACTTACTTGCACATGAAAAAAACTTTAAAAATCCAGTTGGCATGTCCCTCTTGCCATGATGGGGTTTACATAGTCAAAGATTGGTCGGAGGAAGGTTCACATTACCCGGTTCAGGGATTTTTTTAGAGTGAGTTTGATTGTCATGGCCAAAATTTCAACTTTTATGATGGAAATTTAGCATGGAAACACCCCCTTATGAAGAAGGTGAGAAATAAGGCTATGAACCACGAGTCAAAAAAATTAGAGTGCTTAAGTGAAGAGAAACTAGAAAGTTATAAAATGAGTAGTGACTAGTGAGATACAAGCGTAGTGTGTAACAAAGTGGAGGAAGCATGGTAGTCAATGTTCAATGCAATAAATGTCAAAGAAATGGTTTTAGGGCCATCTAAGACACATAAAAATGGACAAAAAGGCTAAAGATAAGAGGAAACAATGTTAGTGAATGAGTTATCATAGCAGTATAATAAATATAGTAATTGTAGTAATAATAAGATTTACTATAAATAGTAAGGTTGGAAAAGTGAATAGTAATTTCATCGTAAATTGACTCGATGTGATTTAATCTCTAGATTACGAGGATATCATGAGCATGAGGGGTTATTTCATCAAGGTTTGAGGCAGGTTGTAGAGGTTTTGTCAACTCGGACAAGTAGATCAACTATTGAGTATTGTGTTTATAACTAGTTTAGGCATCAGTATACCAATTTTTAGTTGTTTTTTATATCAAATTTTTATGAATTTGGGAATTTTTTTCAAGATGGAGTTGACATGGCTTTTTTTTCCTTGACGGTATCATCTAGGGTGTTGGTTGGTTCTATTTTAGTATGATGTGTTTGCAACGTGAACTTTAGAATGTTGTGCTTGTTTACATTTGTGCGAGAGAGACAAATATTTGTAGGTGTTTTGTGTAGGTATGCATTCATCTACATTGTTGGTATTAGGTATATAGGAGGATGATTAGGATATATTTGACCATATTGAGCTATGACACATCACTAGATTAGGGGAGGTGCCCCATAATATGCATCTAATGACCTGCAGCTCTATGAGAGATGATGTACACACTTGCACCTCTTTGTTTCACACCAAAGAGATGGTAGTGACCCTTGAGGACATATATAGGATACTACGATTTCTAGTGGTAGGAGAAAGATTACAAATGATGCCTCCGGGTGATACATGAAAACAACGAGAGAGTTGTGAGATAGTACTTTATAGGATCATGGACACATGCAGATTCATCAATTATAATGGATGATATTTTGAGATCGGGTGTTCTACATTTATGAAAGTTCAATTTAGTCTTTTTAATGTTATTTTGTAGATGGAGACAATGTATCTATATCATATAGGATGCACGATATTTGTATGAGCATTGAGAAACATGGGACACGATATGCTTGGATTTGTTGTGTGTTGGATCACTTGTATAGATACTTGTGAGTTACATATGAGGATCACACGGTGGAGGTATCGGTGCTACTACACTATTACATGTATGATCCTATGAGTATATAGTTATAATGGGACCATTGAGTAGTCTAAAAGTGGATGGGGTGCATCCGATATTTTGCAGCCGAGATGGGTGGATGCGAGGAGTTATGGGTTTAATATTATGACCTATAGGTCAATATCGGATAGAGACGGGGCCTAGTGCAGTGATTTGGAGACCTTATAGGGACTATGGGGATGGGTTGAAGATCATTTTGATCTATGATGCATTCACCACAACATGTGGTTGGAGGATAGGTCCCAAGAGTAACCGAGTTCTTCTAGTATGAGTGTGTGTTGTGTCGAGTTTGGTATAGCACATGATGTGCTCCTATAGCCATATGTATGGCATCGATCAATAAGGGTTGCATCGGGGCCTACAAGATCCCAGTTCAAGATGTCAAATGTAGGGAGGTGGATGCAAATATAGTTCTGTGAGAGTAAACAATGGGTTATACCCCGACTTATATGCGGTGGTGGATGGAGCACCGGTGGGTGATATTGTTTCTACTAGTGGTGGATGCAACAAGATATCTACCAAGGGTAATGTAGTAGGATGAGAGGTGGCATGAGGCCATGTACCTGCCCCCAAGGAGGAAGAACTAACAATGGTAGTGGCACAATGTAAGCATAAGTGAGTATATTATTTATTATTGATATAAGTGTTTTCATGTTTGTGATGAGTATGTACTAATATAGGTTGTGTGTCGTACCGTGATGAGTATTAGAGGTTGATTATAGATACGTTGATACACACATTGAATCACAACGTGCCCCAAGTGTCCTCATAGGTGGGGATGTTGTAGAGAGTAGACCACATTATCGAGAGAGCATGTGTAATTGTTTGATCTTGTGGTAGTGAAAACATCTACATATACATTCTTACATTCGAAGCAAGATGAGGTGAGGATAGAGCTAGCACATGTGAGGTAGGAATGTAGAGGAGTTTTCCTAGCTCAAAACATGTTTAAGAGATATGTGGAGCTCTAGTGACAATATATAGAGGTGGTGGCCGAAGTAGCATTGCTACTGAGACTTAGTTAGAGGAGCAGCATTATCAAACACAGAGGCATAGATCAAGTGGCAGGCATCAAGTACTAGAGCCCCGATATTAGCCTCTAGTATTAGTGAGGAGGATGTATGATATATGTTGTAGTGAGCATTTCCCCTTGATTTTTATTATGAAATTTTCAAGAGATGTATATATATGATGATGATGAGAAGATTTTGGTATGATGATGTGTACTTGTGTTGTATGATTTGTTAAGTATCTACTTTGAGTTGATTGGATATGTTGTTTGAATTGATGATGATGTAACTATAATGTATTTATGTTGTATATTATATTATATGTGTTTATAGCATATATAATATTATAATGGTAATAGAATAACTAGTAAAATAGGCATGTATGTAACATGATTGTTGATTCAAAATTATGATAGGCAATAATATAAATAGGGAAGATAAAGAGGAAATAACATATCATGTGTAATAACAGGCATAATGAAATACAACTATAGAATAAGCATATAAGCATGTAACACTAAAAACACATGGAATCTAGTGAGAAAGAAGGTGACGACTATGCACAACTGGCTCAAATTATGTTGTGTCATGAGTATATGTACCAAACGATAAGCCCAAAGTTATTATAAGAACACTAGGAAGATACTGAGTGGTGTTCCTTTGGGACCCACTTAGGTCTAGGGTGTATGCTAAATGGGGAAGCTTCTCATGCATAGTCAAAATCAAGAGAGGAGGAGACAAAATAACCTTAGGAGGACAAGAGGTAGTCAAAGTAATAGAGATGTAAGTGTGTGGTGTCATGGCACTTTGGATAATGTGATCTATTAGCATGGCATGCACAAAAATTAATGACACTTTTTTCCTCAAATAACTAAATCCTATCATAGAGTGCATAGCAATCATTATCTCTATGACCATTAATCCTATGGAAATTCCATAATGGATGGTTACGATTTTGTCATAATCGATGAGGAGGATTCTTATTATAAGGTAGCCTAATTGATTTCTTAGTAATCAAGGTGTCTAAAATATCGGGAGACCTAGTAGAATGTGAGAAGTATAATGAATCCCACTTAGGAGGGGGAGTGAAACATGGTGAAGGTTTACGAATATGAGATGAATGATCATGAGTGTGTATAATAGGAGATGAAGAACATAAAGGGGGTGTAATAGAAGGAAGAGAAGATGTAGTGAGTGGAGAAGTGGTAGAAGAACTAGTATTAAGCTGCAACATAATGTTCATCAAGCATCTCTTGTTCTAAATTCTACAACCTTAAAGAAAAGAATTGTAAAGGAATACATGAACCATATAATAATTTTTCTTTCAAAGGAAGAATCAAACCACAACAAAAGATATATTTCATTTCTAGATCAATAGGCTAAAAAATAAATGATGAATGTAATATTTGAAACATAAGATATAATCATTACTAGGTTTATTCTTTCCTTGATGAAAAGAAGGAAAACGCTCATATGTGACTTTAGCACCATTGTTATAAATAAAATGTATAAGAAATTCCTCTTCCATATCAAGATAAGTGTTAATAGATGCACTAGGCAAATGATGAAACTAATGAGAAGCAATACGAGTCGGACTACTAGGAAATGCTTTGAGAAGTAATCTATTATTTAAATGTGAAGCCATAACTAATATAAAAGCCTTAAAATGTATATAAGGATTACTATAACGTCAAAATTTTAAAGGGAGGAAAATTAAAACCCTCTGGAAAAGATGAATTATAATTCTTTTTAGGAATAGGATTTCCATGAAGTGAATTATTATCATTTCTAGAATAATAGGCCCTACTTTCAAGGGTAAGGGTATGGTTCTTATTTTTCAAATCACCTACAACATTCATAAGATAAAGAATTTATTGTGGAGGAATGTCATAAACATTAAGGGGTTTATTAAGGTGTTATATCTTACCATTATAAGTAGCCATATGGACACTATTGGGTTGAAAATCAACTTTGGGATCAATGAGTGGAAAACTAGAAAGAGGAACATGAGAAGAAGAATCAATATGAAAAGAAGTGTAGTGCCCACATTTTTATAGCTTGGTTAATTGTTGTTCCTCTTACTCTTAGACATGTTTTGGTAGGAATTTGATATATTTTGGACATTACATTAGGAGATTTGATCTTATTAGACATATATGGATATTTAGGTGTATAACACCAATTTAGCTTGATTACTATGTTGTCGCATTATCTTATGATGTCATGGATACTAATTGATATGATGTTGTTTTGGGACCGTAATTATATTGATGGATACTCAGTTAGTTGCATGTTGGGATTCTATGGATACATGTCACTTTATCATTATGACTAACTTATGGTGAATTATGTATAATTGTGCACGTTGTCACATTTTCGATTCCAGAAAGATGATATGTTAGTCTAGAATTCATTTATATCTTATTTAGTAGTTGATTCACATTTTATCAGACAAGTGCATTTAATGTGTGCAATGAGTGTGTAAGTGACGGTCATAGGAGAACATGAGATTCGGGCCAGCTACACAATTTTGCACAAGCAGCCACGGGGCTAAGTCTAGCCGTGTTTATTGCATGAGGCCTTAGTGTTAAAGTTTATTGTAATGTAATATGTCATGTATTATTAATCTTGCTTAGGGTGTATAATTTGTGTTGTAAACTTGTTTTGGGGAATTAATGGCCCCACTTACATTAAGTTTTGAATTTTTTTAATGATGTACTTAATAAAAAGGGATTAGGATCACATGTGAACCCTTGGGTAGGCCCCACACCCTCTACCCTTGTGCCCAAGTGTGCAAAACCCGAAATTGGGTTATTTTAGGCATTTTAGGGACCCCTTTTTAGTTTGGGAGTTCCCTTAGCATGAAAATGGGCCCTTGGACCTACCTAATAGGTAGGGGGCTTATTTCAAGGCTTAGAGGAGTTTTCCCTCCCATTTTTCCTCCCTTTGGTCACATCCATGTAACGGGTATGGATAAGTGTGCTTTGTTAAAAGTTGCACAAGATTGTTTTGTTATCATTGTGGGTAATTTGGGAGAAGAGGGCTAAAAGTCATTTTATCATTTCTCTCTTTTATCTTTAGAATCTTTGACCTTGAAGGAAGAGAGGAATGACACATGTCACCCTCTCATTTTTGAGAATTTTTTTTTGCTCCTCTTCAAATTCTCCTCATGGGAAAAGAAGAGAACTTTTTTTTTGGAGCTTTTACTAGGAGGCTTGTGGATTTGGAGCTAGAGTTTAATTGGGTCAAGAAGTGGAAGAGATTGAATTTGGAGATATTTTTGGAGGTAGGATTCTTGAGCTTTATTGTATGTGTTATATCATGCTAGATATTAGTTTGTTTACTTGAAAATGTTTGTTGTTGCATGTATACTTTGTTTTTTGTTTGCTTGATTTTGCTCCATCCATCATATGGCATGATGGAGTTTTGGAGTTGTGGGGGAAGAGAGAGGGATTTTTCCTCTCAATCCTCATGGCTTGATGGGCAAGCCTTGTAGGATTTTAGTTACTCCCCTCAAATGGTTTGAGGTGGGGAAGGTGGTTCATTTGGCTTGAACCTCCTTCCCCATTCTTGGTGAGGAAACCCCTTTGGGGTTTGAAAATCCTTCCAAGAAGGATTAGGTGAAAGGGTGGAGAAATAAGGAGGGTTTGAATGAATTTGGTGAAATAAGGAGGGTATGAAGATCTTGGTTTTGTGTAACTAATGTTGATTATAACTTTTGGAGAACTCCTTTCTTCTCTTCCCCATTTTAGAGGTAGAACATGGTTTCTCCTCTTTTTCATCTTTGTAAAATTTGGAGTCTTGTTTTTATATTTGCCTTGTTTCATGTGGATGTAATATTGTTTGTTCACCCTCACTCTTGTGTAAAGTTGTGGATAGTAGTCCTCTTTCCCATGGGCTTGGGGGAGGCTAGCATGCATTCCAACCTTGGAAAGGCATGTAATGATGCCTATGGTTGGGTGGTAAAACAAGCTTCTTCTCCTTGTATGGATTCCTTGAAGGCATTTGAAGTTGGATCTCAAGATGGAAGTTGGTGATAGTTGGAGTTTCATTGACATCTTCACTCTCTTTGTGGACATTACCTCATTGTATCTCTTTTGGATATGGCTTTGTGGAAACTTATTTTATTGTAAATCCTCCTTTTTGTATTTGAAAATTACTTTTAAACTTGAGTAAGGTTTAGTTGAGCAATCCCTTTTATCCTTGTAAAGGAGCTTTGTAATATGCCTTTCTTGAGTAGTGTCATGTATCTTGAAGAAACAATGTATAGTGAGTTTTGAACTCCTTGATAAGAAATCTTGTATTAGATGTTTTCTTTTATAAAAACTTGATGTAACTCTTATCTTTTGAAGGAAGGTTAAGTTCATTGGAAAAGAAATGTTGTGAAATGAGTGGGTTCTTTGATATAAATTTGTTTAGACTTCATTTGAAAAGAATGTTTAAAGATGGGGAATGTGCTTTGTTCTTTTTTTACAAAAAATAAATAAATAAATAAAAGATACATATGTATATTTCTTGTTGGACATTCTACTTGGGTAAAAATCTGAAATATGTTTTGTTAGAGCATTAGAAATGAAATCTAATTTTTAGCATTGAATCTTATGACTATCATTAAATGGAAATACTCTCATTCTTGCAATATACCTCTTCTTGTAATTGTTGGTAATATTAATAAATGAAATGAAAGTTAGTTTTTGGTTTCCTTTCCATGAGTAGTTTAAGAAATTGATTTTATTAAGTACATCTTAAAAATCATTATACCTATTATTTTATTATATATATATATATATTATATATATAATAATAAATATATATATTAAAAAGATAATTGATAATAAACATTGCATAATTAAATAGATAAAATGAAAATAAATAAATATATAATAACATAAATATATATATATATATAATATATATATATATTAATATATTTAAAACAAAAATAAATGAAAATGAAAATATAAACAAAAACTATTTTTTTCAGCCGGGTTTGGGGGAGGGCCGAACCCCTCCCCCCATCCACTCATGGCCACCCATCCACCTACGGTTGTCCCCTATCCGCCACCTATCCCCTTCTCCCTGCGGCCATCTCCCAACCTTGTTGCCTTTGCTGCCCTGTGCATCAACCCTACCAAACCCTCCCCCACCGCTGCAACCACCGCCCATGCGATGTTGCCCCCATTCCCCATGCCACTACTCATGCAACACCCCTCCCTTTCTCCTATGTTGTCCCACTCCAAAACCCCCTGTGCCCCGCTGCTACGACCATCACCACCACCACGGCCACTACCCCTGTCCCTCCACCACGCACATTCCTCCCTCTTCGAACCAGTAGCCTCCCTTTCAAAAAAAAATAATATGTGTATCAAAAAAGAAACATTTCTTGTTTTTGTATGATTTTCTCAATACGGGTTTAATAAAACTCCATAGCTCCTCCAAAAACCTACAAATAAGAGAGCAAAACAAAATGAGAAAAGGAGATTTGAAAAAGAAGAGCATAAGGATGTTTAGGGCATTCTTAGGGCAAAATAAGATCAAGGGTTGAGAGCTCTTTAATCCTAAGGTCCAAAAATAATCCTGTTCACTTTTAAGTCATGAGCATTTTAAATGGGAATGGAAAATAAGGTTTTAAGAGGTGTATGTGTGGGTAAACAAAATTAAAAGGGGGAAATCTATCTAAGTTTAAGAAGGTGTAGCCTTTTTCTAGGTTGTCACTAGTTACATAATAGGAGTTAAATAAATAAAATTAATTGGGGGTTAATGATTTAGAAATCGGGTAAACCAACTTAGATTAAAATAATTAAGTTGTTGGGTTAGTGTTAATTTAACTTCAGATAAACTAAATTAATATAAATTAATTATTTAATGGGAAGCGGTTAAGCGAAACGTTTGTATTATTTTTAGTCCTCTTCAAAAAACAAATTCTTGACTTATTGGCCTATTTTTCCAATGTCAGGCGGGGCACTACAAGAATTTTACACACTTTTATCAATAATCTCAATAGGAGGAAAGAACACAAGAAACATGCATATTATCCTTATGATCATCATTACGTACACTATCTTTAGAAACATCAAGAGTAGAAACACATGCATCATTAACTTTTTCATATTTTAACACATTATGAAAGGGAACATGAGCACTAATATCATGAAGACACACACAAGAGGTGGAGGAAGAAAGGAATTTTTAGGAACAATATTCAATGAACAAGCACTTGGTTGGGAAGAGGAAGAGGGGATTTGAATATCAATATCAACAACAATAGGATCAACTTTAATGATTTGTGCATATGTAAGTGGGGGAGAAGAAGTAGTATGGTGAGGACCATTTAAGATAACATCTGATATCAAAATAAATACGGTTATCGAAGCATCATGGACAAGGCCTTCCACTCCTAAAAATTTAACTAAATATTCAACACATGTATCATTTGTAGCAAGAGAAGAAACATCACTATCAGATTCACAAGAGCTAGTAGCTTGACGGGAGGTAGGATTACAACATCAAGGCTGGCGTTATAAATATTTGTAAATATGTGAAAAGTTTTGGGATGAAAATTAGCGAGTAATATGTGACTTACAACAAAAGGCATTTCTCTCTTTAGAATTTTCAAAGTAAGGTTGAATTCCAGTCATGGGAATAGGTTCATAGTTGGGAGAAGGATGTTTGGGAGGATGGTTTCACAACAGTTTTTGATAAGCCATGAGGAATATATGAGATGAGGGATCCTAGGAAAAGCTAGGTTTTGATCAATAATCAGGTTCACCGAATGATTTAAAGAAATTTAAATCCTATATTAGAGAACTGAGATTAAATGAATATAGTAGTTATAAACAAGATATAGCATACAAAATACAAACAAGTATATAAGATAGGAGAATAAGAATAAATTAGCTTGTATTGGGAGATCCTAGCTAATCACTGGGATGAAAAATAGGCTAAGAATGTTAGATCTAGATTGTGCAAGCTCTGTATGAGAAACTAGGATGCGGTACTTCTTTAACCAAGAGCACCCATAGGAGGACAAGACCACCCTAGATCTTTAGTGTTTGACACAGGTGGTAGTGTTGTAACACTAACTCTGTTTATAATCTTTTTGAATCTAAACTTGGTTACTTCCTTTCAATGTTTATCACTTTGAATCTATCATAGGGTTCTTTTATCACACTTGTTCCTACAAAAAAACTAGCTACCTACACATAGCTCAAAAACATTAGATGAAATAAATAGTGCATATGGTTAAGTCAAATTGACCTTGGGAGTCACCCCAATGTGATTTTCAATTATTATTGCACTATATTTAGACTCTATGTAGTTGTTATGAGTGTGTGATTTAAATTGTGTCCCTTGAATCTATCTTACCTTATCTATTTGCACTAAGATAGTAGGCTACAACTACTTTTCCCCCAATATGAATATGTGAGATGAAATTCAGAATAAGGCCTCTTATGTAGTGAATAATGTTGTCCTAAATACAGCCCTTAAGTGTAGCTCTTATAGATGGTAGATATAGAGTGATAGCCCAATTATCCATCCCCCCTAATAATTATATATATAACTTCCTTGTTTGAAATTTGGCACTTAGTGACACGGAAAAATGACCTAGTTTATGAGATATAGACAAGAAAAGACACAAAGTAAAGAAGAAATTGACAAGTTGAAAAATAAATTAAGATGGAAAAAAACACCCAAAAGGGACACACGGTGTCGGGGTGGTAGCATCCTAACTTGGGTGATACTCTCCCAAAGCATGTTTAAAAACATTGTTAAATGGTTCCGAAATGATACTTAGTAACTTCCACCCTACACAAGATACTCCTGTAACTCGAGCCACGAAGTGAGTGTCGAGAGACATTGTTGAATTCCCTGAGATGAGCCTTGAATTCCCTATGATAAATTCCCATGGATGATCCAAAATGATGGTGTTGACCTAAATTATCATCCCTCTATGTCCCATTGTGCCAAACTTTCCCTTTTGAGAACGACCTGTTATTTTTAGTAAGTACAGATGGGGTAACTTACTATTTTTAGTAAGTGTCATAGTTAGCTTTTCCCAACCTCAACGGCTATGGTAGCTTGAATTATTTCTTCTTACTATGTTCCTCTTGATTTTGGACCAACTGGCTATTTATGACAGGGGCTTGTGGAACCACTTACTATTTTTAGTAAGTGTCGATTGTGAGCCGAGATGACCTTTTTGATGACTTTACCTGCGATACTCTCTTTTTATTCATTTCCTTCTTTGTAGCCTCTTAAAATGGTGTCTTACCTAAAGCGGTATTCCCCTATGTAGGAAGGCATGTTTTTTTAGAAAGTGCACCACAGATGTCAGATTGCAACAAAATAAGTTTTGAAAATCTAGGTCTTATTCTGGGATTCCACGCTCTGCATTTTGAGTAATTCCTTCATCTGAACAAGTGGTAAAATGATATTTTCATTGGTGGGGAAGAATATTGACAAAAACACAACCCTCCATATCCCTAAAAAATAGGGACTTCATGGCACAAAAACTAGTTTACGTGAAACTAGATTTTTTAACAATCATTCCCTTTTCACATGATTTCGCCCACTTGAACCACGAGAAGTGAAGAAATAGCTCGCTACCTTTTCACAGATCATATTCATGTGACAAGGAAGAACTATGAAGAAAAATTCATTCCTCCATATCCATAAAAAATAGGTACTTCGTGGTGCAAAAACTAGTTCACATGAAACTAGATTTTTCAACGATCGTTCCCTCCAATTTTTGTGTGATTTCACCAACTAGAACCTTAAAACGTAGAGAGGTAGCTCACTGATTTTTTCCACTACTATGTCATGGCGGCCATTAATGGAGATTTAAATTTATAGGTCTGGTTTTTTTCTCCATTTGTGATGAAATCAACTCCATTGTGATAGGTTTTTGCTTCTTGTCTCATTGGTGAAATTTCTCTTCGATCGGTTGTCGATTTGACGGGAAATTGAGCTTTGTTCTTTATGGAGCTAGAAGTGAAATTTCTTCATTGTGAGAATTATTTTTGAAAATGGGAGGTTTTAAGGTGATTTTTTAATGGCCTTTGAGAGTGAAGAACTCAGCAATAGATGGTTCTTCATTTCGTGCACTAGCTTGCAAGATATGTTCGAATCTTCGTCTCACGACAATGGAGGTTTCTGAAGAATTCCTTCACTCTTATCTTTCATTCTTCATTCCTATGGATCTTTCAATCAATATTTTATTTGAAACCTATGCATATTCATGGATTGGAAGGTTTGGTTGCTATGGCAGAGCTGGTTTGGAGCAATAATGGTGGACTGAGGTGTTCTCTGCAACTTTTCTTCTAGCAGTGAGAAGCAGCAAGAAATGAAAAATAATTAGAAATTTTTTCAAAAATTTTAGTTTGATTTGGGAACATTTTCATGTCCTGAAGTCCCTCACCTAAAATTGAAATGAGGGACATCAAATTCCATGGTGAGCAAGGTGACGACACGTGGCAGAGATCGATGGTAGGGAATGAAGGCTAAAAATCAACTTTAAAGCACTGAGGGGATAGAAGTTTGTCATATGGGTGACCAGAAATCTCCTTAGGGGCTAGGAAAATTTTTCTTTTTTTATGTCCCTGACCTATTATGAACATGAGGGACATCAAATTCCATGGTGCTCTGGTGATGACATGTGGCAACGATCGGACGGTTGAGGCTTTGAACTCCCATAAGCACCTGGGGGTTGAACTAGGGATCCTAGAGGTTGCATGAGGATCCAGAGGTCATATGGGGGCTAGGTGCATTTTTCCATGGTTGATGTCCCTAACCTTAAGGGACATGAGGGACATAAAATCCCACCAGTCTCCTGGAGTTGACACATGTCCTCCCAAAATTTGACTAACTCCCAAACATGCTCCAAGAGGAAAAATTGAAACAACGATAGCTTAACCTCCCAATGGAAATTTTTAATGAAATTTTAATGATCTTAAATTAAAATGACATTTTAAATCGAATGGTGGGGGTTTCAGGTCTTTATTCCTCCATTTGATCCCTAAAAAAGTGGATGTTTGATTCGGTACTCCACCTATGCATGAGAAAAATTACTTACAAACCAAATGTGCCAAAGTATTGTGAAAAAAAAATTCACCATCTTGTAGATATTGGAATTCCCTTTCTGATTATGTTTTTTTTCTCCTAACTCCATTTAGAGCTCTCAGAATCACCTTTGGAATTTTAGTAGTTGTTTTGGCATGTGCACTGCTAGGCCTGTGAACCCTAATTTTGGTGAAACTACCCCAAACTCTCCAAACATTTCCTAAATATTCCTTAATCACTTTCATGATGTCCCAAGGATTTTGACTTACCTCCATTTTAAGTTTAGATTTTCTTTTCTACTCCATGGGGTTATTCCATTCCTAAGAAGGTCAATGATAACTTTTCCCACAACTGCCTGATGCTTGAAATTTTTAATGAACTCCTAAAATCACCTAGGGGGTTGATTTGACTTTCCTAAATCACCTGGGGGTGATATATCATCAATCATGAGGTCCGGACTGGGTGATTGGGTAGACTTCCGAGGTGCCTCGAGAATTATAAAACATGAAAATTTTAGTAGAGGGGTATCGTTGTCATGCTTAGAAATTATCAATTTACTGTTGTAATTTTGCACAAAAACATGTTAGGCTGATTTATTATATGAGATTATCTCTATCATACACACATTTTTGTTCATGAATTTGTTTAGTGTGATCGTAGATACAAGACTCTACACGCGACATGGATGCTCACCTTCTACCCTTCCTATCTTGGTCATTGGGAGTGTTGTTATCCATTTTGATCCTTGTAATGCCCATTTAAACAACCACTTGAGACCCAAGAAATAACCTAGGGTTAGCTAGAAAAATTAGGGGATAATTTTTTTTGCTTTGAAATGTCTACAACCAGGTTACAAGACATTAGTTTTCACTACGGGTTCTAGAACAAGACCAAACTACTACAACCTATGTTTTCCTTCATTAACAATTTCAAGTTCACAAGGTTCAAATTTTAGGGTTATATGTTTTAGTTAGGTTCAGGGAGTAATTTACCCCCATACCCACTCTCTAACAAGCTCAGATTTGCAACTGGATTTTTTTCATACATAACATTTGAAAAATTTCCCTAAACCATTCCCAATGGATAGGAAATTTTCTCACCTTTCCGGTGATATAAAGAAGTCCTCCTAACTCCTTGTAGAACTCAAGATATGAGCGGGCGGAGTTCTAGGGTCAAATTTTCCCCTAAGGGGACACGTGTCAAGAGGTGGGGAAAATGCCTAGAATGGCTTGGTGGGTCGCGGGGCGGCTTAGGGAATTTTCCCCACAATGCGGGCACAAAGTCACAAGTCCTCCTATGCCTCCATGGGCCCCGGTGGACACGCGTCAGGCCCATGTTCGAGCGGGAGAAGGGTAAGGGATTGGCGGAGTGGTGGGGAAGATTGGTGAATTACGCCAAAAGGAGGCAAAATGGGAAAAGGGGATGCGCGGGTCCGCATGCCCATGGAAGAAGGAAATATAAGAGGAAAGTAGAGTTGTGGGCTGTGGGGAGAATTTTGAAATTTTCCCAAGGCCAAAAACCAAAATAACAAAGGGGTTCCGCCCTACCCACTGCCACCCCCAAAGTGCCACATGGCACCTTCTCATTGGCTATGGCCGCGGGGCCAAAATGGAAAATTTTCCCAAGAGTTTCAAAAGGGAAAAAGGAAAAGGAAAAGCCATGCCTCCGCTACTGCCCTATGAGGACACGTGGCAGCCTCTGATTGGCTGCGGGTCGGTGGAGGAAAAAGGAGAATTGTGACAAAAGAAGAATTAAAAGTTAACTTCCAAAATTCTCCCACGCATCCGTCGAGCCACGTGTCAGCACGTGATTGGTCGTGGGTTAGTGGGAATGCGGGAAAAATTGGGAAATTTTTTGAAGTCCAAAACTTAAAAAGTTTAAGTTCAAAAGGGTCCACCCTTCCACCGTGCCACGTGTCAGCATGTGATTGGCTGCGGGCTAGCGGGGTTGCGGGGAAAAATGGGAAAATTTTCCCAAGGCAAAATTTTCAAAAGGATAAGTTTAAATTCGGTCCACCCCTCCGAGGTGCCACATGGTAGGTCCCGATTGGTTGTAGGATGGTGGGGGCTGCAGATTTTTAGGGAAATTTTTCCAAAGTTAAAATTTAAATTTTTCTAATAGTTAGATTTATTTGTTTTATTTTTTTTAATGCCAATTTGAAGTAAAAACTTCAAATGGCCATAAATTGAGCTAGAAAGCTCATTTTTGAGCAAACAAGGAATTTTCATAATGTTCTTGATGCTCTCTTTGCACATGAACTATCAATTTTGAAATTTGATGAAGTTTAAGGGGTCAATTTTGAGAAACCAATCTGCAGGCTTTTAATTAGTGAAGTGGCAGTTTTCAACTTTTCAATTTGGTTAAATTAGATCTCCTTCTTCACTCAACATGTCAAACATACATTGAGGTTGGCCTAGGGAGGTTTTAGAGTTTTCGGAGAGTAAATTTGTTCAATTTATTCAAGGTTGTATTTTTCCAACAATAGACAGAAAAATGACTGTGCAAGTTTCAAATTGGATTTTATAAAGTTTTGAAGGTTCTTTCTTAAATGTTAGGGTCAATTTGAATTCCTTAGTGTCTTAGCATGCTATTCCATAACATTTTAAGTTGATTATTGAGTGCAGGTCTGAACTGTACATTTTTATTAAAATGAATTGCCAGAATGAAGTTTATAACAGTGATCTTTTTCTTCTAAATCTGTATATCAATTTTATCATTTAAATGTGTGAATAGTTTCTAAACTAGTCTAATACATCTACTGGATTTAATTAACCATTCAATTCCAAGTTAAAATTACAATTCCTGATTTCAATTTTAATATAGTTCCAAGTATGCAAAAATAATATACTTCCTTCCTACGCATTCTTCCTTTTTCAAACAGCAATTTCAAACTTCAATAATAATAAAACACATTCAATACACAGTGCAATTTTGAAACTAATGCAATCCTTTATTCCTTTCCAATACAACTCTTACAATCTTCTCTTCTCCATTTGATTCCTAAGATACAAAATACAATGCATATTATATCTTTTACATTTCTTTTCCAAAACAGAGAGTAAAATGAATCTCCTTTACATTTCACAATTCCAATTTCAATCTTCCATTATCAATGCAAATGGTTTCACATTACAAAATGCTATACAATTCATCCACTTCAAGTGGGAAGGGTTACAAATGAACTTGCACAAAAGAAGGGACTGTCAAACTATATTCCTCTTGCTCCAAAATAGCAGCATGCTAGTTTCTCCATCTTTCCATCTTGATCACAACAAGGAAGGGGGAAAGGCAACACTCTCCACCCAACCAAGACATCCAATGAGAAGGGAGAAGCCATCCTTCCTCATTGGCCCCCGAAGCCCTAACCATATTGAAATAGAAGATGAAAATCAACTCATGGAAACAAGGCTTCCACAACAAACATGTAGTATTCTTTCACATACACAATACAATAAGAAACACAATCCAACAAAACAGCAGTTCACAACTGCATTTGAAAGCAATCACACAGAACTTAGGCTTGATCAAGCAAACCAAGAAGAGCAAGGAACTATGGGGAAACTACTTATGCCTCCCAATTTGGAAATTGGGCATCCACCAATAATCATACCACCAATATAACATATCATATCCCATAAACCTTATGTCTCCCAACCCCTCCTTATGCGCCCCCAAATTTTCTCCTTATGCCCCCAAGAGTAAGCAACAAGTTATTTCTTTTCCAAGGTGGATCCCAATCCCAAACTCCCTCCACAATAAAGTTGATGCCATTGGCATTCCTTATGCCCTCCCATGTGAAATCCACATAGCCGTCTACTACACCAAAATCGAAGTAGTCTACCCAACCAACCAACACACACATAACATCATTTGTAATGGCCAGTTCAAACTACCACTTGAGACCAAGAAACAAACTAGGATTAGCTAGGAAAATTATGGAATCATTTATTTATTTTTATTTGAGTGTTTGCAAAGAGGGTTACAAGATCACAGTTAGCACAAACCAGATAAGGATTAACAAGAAATACTCACTCGCAATAAGTAATCAAAGAAAATAATAACAATAAGGCATAAGGGAAAAACAAGAAGTTAAATTCATCACTTGGGTTAGGAGAGTGAAATCCCTCTCATCTCTGCCCAAACAGGCTTACAGGGTTCAACTTGATTTTTCACACATTTAGAGTCATCAAAAATTTCTTAAATCATGCCCATTGGATAGGAAATTATCTCACCTTTCCAACCATATAAAGAAGTCCTCCTAACTCCTTATAAATCTCAAGTTATGGCCCGGCGGAGTTTTGGGAGAAATTTTCCTTTAGGGAGTCCGCGGGCTTAGAGAAAATTTTTCCCTTGAGTGGGCTTGGGAGGAAGGACACATGTCACTTCCTGATTGGTGCAGGAAGAAGTGGACCGGTGGAAAAAAGGGAAAATTGAGATTTTATGAGTTAAAATCTCAAAGGAGAGAAGATCTCTGCACTCCGCCGATGCCAAATTTGCCACGTGTCAACACGTGATTGGACTGGGGGCCACCGAGTCAAGGGGAAAATTTGGGAATTTTTCCCAAATTCTAAAACAAACCAAATTTTCTAAAGGAAAATTTTTCTCCGAGTTGGCACAAAAGACCACGTGGCATCTTATGATTGGACGTGGGCCTACGGAGCGGCGGAGTGATTTAAAATTTTATGCCAAAGGCATTTAAAGGTCAAAAATACTTACGCAAACCCGTGTGTCCATTGGGACATGTGTCAACACCTAATTGGCTATAGGGGTGTGGGCCTATAGAGGAAAAAGTGAAAATTTTCCAAAAGAGACAAAGGGTTAAATTTTCAAATTCAATCGTGTGCCATCCATGCCACGTGTCAGCACGTGATTGGTTGCGGGGACGCGGGGCAAAATGGGAAAATTTTCCCAAGGTCAAATTTTCAAAAAGTTAAGTTTCAAAAGATTCACCCTTCCAAAGTGCCACGTGGTGACACATGATTGGCTGAGAGTGTTTGTAGGGTCATGGATTTTTTTGGGGAAATTTTTCCAAAAGTTAAAATTTGATTTTTGTATAGTTAGATTAATTTTTGGATGGCCATTTTGAAGTAAAACTTCAAATGGCCATAACTTTTGATAGAAAAGTTAGTTTTGGGAAAAAAGGACTTTCCAAAAATCTCTCAGAGTCCTCTTTGCACAAAAATATCAATTTTTGATTTTGATGAAGTTTTGAGGGTCAATTTTAAGAAATCGATCTACAGGCTTTAAATTCAAAACTAGCAATTTTTCCAACTTGTCAATTTGATTAAATTTGAACTCCTCCTTCACTCAACATGTCAAAAGAGACATGGAGGACCTTGATCTAGGGAGGGTTTAGAGTGTTTTAGTGAAGTCAATTTATTCTTTTGCACAAGTTTGTGTTTTTCCAACGAGTTGATGGGAAAAATGACCGTCAAGCTCAATTTGAAATTCCTTGAGTTTTAGAGATTTATTCTTGACTTTTTTATGGATTTGGATTCCTCAAGTCCTCCTAAGTATAAATTTCAAGTTTCATAATTTATTGTTGAGTATAAAGTCGAAATGATCATTTTTATTAAAATGTGCATTACAGATTTGAGTTTTGAAACAGTAGTGTTGTTTCTCTTAAATTGATTTAGCAATTTGTCTTTTGAATGTGCATATGATTCTAACTTAGTCAAATTCAATACTTAGTAGATCATCCATTCAATTCTAAATAAAAATGCACCTCTGATTTCAATTTTAATCTACAATTTTGCAATTAATATACACTATCTTTCATTTCCACGCATTCTTCCTTTTCTATTTGATTTCAAAATACATTACATACAAATTTAAAAGAACCAATACCATCCTTTATTGATAATTCAAATAACTTTACAACTGATCTCCTTTCCAATTTGAATTCAAATACAGTTTACAAGATACATATACATTCTTCTCATTTCTTTACAAAATAGAGATTTGATACAACTCTCTACATTTCTCAATTCAAATTCAAACATCTACTATCAATACAATAACTTCACATTACAACATTTATACACTCATCCACTCGAAGTGGGAAAGGTTACATTGAATTTTCTCCAAAGGGAAAAGACTGTCAAACTGTAATTTCTTCTCCAAATAGTAGCATGCTTATTTCTTCTTCTTTTGCAACTTTGATCACAATAAGGAAGGCAGAAAGGCAACGCTCTTCACCTAACCAAGACATCCAATGGGAAAGGAGAAGCCATCTTTCCCCATTGGCCCCCGAGCCCCAACCATATTGGAATAGAGAATGAACATCAACACATGGCAACAAGGCTTCTTTCACAACAAACAACATTCTTTTCTCATGCATAGAACAACAAAATGCACAATCCAAACAAAGACAGTAGTTCACAACTACAATAAGAATCATACACACACACATGGGCTTGATCAAGCAAGCCATCAAGAGAAAGAACTATGGGGAATCTCCTTATGACTCCCAATTTGGAATTAGGCATCCACCAGAATGCATACCGCTAATAAACACATCAAACCCATAAACCTTATATCTCTCAACCCCTCCTTATGCCCCCAAGTTTATCCCTTATGCCCCCCCCATAGTAAGAAATGTAAGCAGTTTCTTTTCCAAGGTGGATCCCAAAACCAAAACTCCCTCCACAATAGAATAAGTGCCATTGGAAAATCCCTTATGCCCCCCCATATAAGACCCCATAGTCTTCTCCTACACCTTGCCCTAAGAAATCTACCCAACCAGCCAAGAATGCAAACACAAACACCATTCAAAATGCATGCAAGAGAAGGAAAACATTTAAAATACAGCTCCAGATCCTACCTCTCCATACTGAAGTTTGTTCCAAGCTCACAAGCTTTGCAAGATGTCCAAAACAGTCCCAAAATAGCAAGGTTTAAGCAAGCACAAATAATTCCAAGCTCCTCCACAAGCAAGCTCCAAAACAGCTCCAAAAATGGGCCCCAAGAATAAATAACAAGGTTTCAACAACCCCCAAATGAGAAAGAAGCTTAAATTTTATAGGAAGGGAAGGAGAGAGGATGATGTGGATCCAGTGGGATTCCACATCATTTTTCCTCATCCCCAAGAGGAAATCAACATCAACCAACAAATCACAATAAATTAAACATGACAAAATCACTTACATACTCCAATTCAACCCATACACCAAAAAGGACTGCATTAAAAATATGTAAGGGAAGTGCAATTAAAACTTACAAATGTCATTTCTAAATGCATTATAAATGCCTATATTTACCCTCCAAACCATAGGAATGTTTAGTGGGTTATTTTAAGAGGTGTGGGACAAGTTTAACTTGTCCCACAAGCCTCCAAATTTGGCCTCCAAGGTCAAATTTGAATTTCATAAAAGATGGAGTGTTTGACCTTCCAAAATCTACCTTACATACTCTTACATATTTCTTACACCTCCTTACAAATTAACTTACACACTCTTCCAACATTAATATCTAAGGCAACAACTTTATTAATTACATTCCACATCCCAATTAAATTTAAATAAAGTTTCACATTAAAACTATCACATTTAAATTAAATTACAAGAAGGAACACTTTACTAAATAAAATACATACAACAATAATGAAAAGGAACACATAAATAAAACACATATCCCATGGTCACACATAATGGAAATCCACCCCAATGGGAATTCCTACCAAAACACAACACACACAAACAACAGATTACCATGGTGACCTTGTTAATTTCACCCGAAATTTCAATATGGTTAGTCTCCAATCCCCGACATTGTTGTGATTTTTAACCTACAAAATGTAAATACCTCCTTCGGCCTCGTGGCTACATTAGACATCCAAAATGATATAAACAATATTTCAAAATCATCTAAACACACCAATCACAACATCATTAATTTAACATTATCATTTTTAATTAAATAAATCAACTATATCATCATCTAAATTCTACCATACCAGATCTACTCAAATATCAATATTATAAGTCCAAATCAACATCTATAATGTGTCCATGTCACAACAATATATCATCAACCACATATAGAAATGTTTCTAGTAATCATGAATCATAATAACTGAATCCAGATCAATACTAGTCCATGATCTAACATCTAACCATCATACTAAAACAAAACATATTAGTGTCCATATTATGATCAATAGTATCAAAATCAGTATCAAATGTGTCAAAGGAGTGGGCACTACATCCCCCTCCCTACGACTCGACTTCCTCCTAGAATTCACTAGAACAAATGTGGAAACTACACTCGTAACATAGTAGCATCCTCCCAAGTGGCTACGGTCTCGTCGTATCTATCCCACTGTACCCATACCTAATCAATCTCTCGCCTCGAAGGCCCAAGGTCCCGCGATCTATGATGAGATGGGCTCCAACATTACCTACCCCTAATCCTACACCTGTAATGATGTTCATTCCAACACATGAGAAGGATTTTTAATGTACTTCCTAAGGACAAAAACATGAAACACCTCATGTAAGTGAGACAAGCTGGGTGGCAATGCTAGATGGTATGCCAAAGGGCCGATACGCTCTAAGATATCAAAAGGACCAACGAATCTAGGAGCTAAAGCCTTTTAGATAGGGCCTTTTCCATAGTGGATATGTTGGCTCTTGCATGTGGCCTCTATAACACGAAGGAACACCTTCATGCCCACATCAAAGATATGATCAATCCATCTCAGAGTGAAAGAAAGAAAGGAAGAAAAGAGAAAGAACAGATCCGAAGGGAGAAAAGAAATGAATTCCAAAGCAGAAAAGGTCGAAGATTTATGTTTTTAGTTTGGTAGTAAACAGAGCCAAACCTACTTGCATAAATAAACAAAGCAATACTGATAAACAAATGACGGAAAAGTAGATATGAATCCAACAGATTAAACACATACAGATCTAACGTAAGAAAGATCTAATGTATAACACAGCTATTGAGCACAAAGTCTGAATAATTGTATTACTGTTCTTTTCTGTTACAAGAAAGCTCAAAGTCTTTCTCTCCTCACTTCTATTTCTATCTAAAAAATGTTCACTCCTGAATACAACAAGTATTCCAGTATTTATAGAAGATGAGGGAGAGAGAAGGCAAAATGGAGCCAACCACTTATCTACAAAGATATTTACAAAATATCTAAAAGTCATGTTGACTTTGACAACTTAGTGGATGACATCATCCCATGATGCAACATGGATGATGTCATCATTTGTGCCAACACATTTTAGACATTTCGAAAAGAAAGTCGGAGAAGAAGAAGAAGAAGCAGAAGAAGAAGCTATTCATCATCATCAATTCGTTGTTGATAAATAATGACTGTGGGACTCCTCCGCGAAGTGCAGGACATCGCGCTATTAACTTGTCCATCCATGGACTTCAGAACTTTCGAGTCCTAACCGAGAACTCCTCCATGTCAATGTGACCCATTCCGAGTCTCGACATCCATACCGCACTCACTGCGTGATTCGGGCATCCCGACCCTCGATATTTGTATTTCATCTCTTCTTCTCGTCGCCTTAGCCTTTCCTCTTGGTTTGGTGGGCTTTCGCTGACGTAGACATGTGTTCTTTCGAACTCGGCTTGCTGATCCGCATGAAGAAGAAGTGAGACCCAATCCAAAAAGGTTGAATTAGTCATTTGATCTTCCATGGAAAGCTAGCAGTAAGAAAGAGTTAGAGATTTTAAGGCTCGTGGCAGGGCGCATGAAAATGCAATCGGGCAGCCAAATAGATAAGGCGCACAGAAAATGAATGTTGTAGAGGTTATACTGGCGCCAAAGGCGCATGGCGCATGGATGAAGCAGGTTGCATTTTATAGCAGGGCGCATGGAAAGAGTATGTTACATGAAGGTTCGGTGCGCCCTTTGGCGCATGGATGGATTATGTAACATCAACAAATGGTGCGCCAAAGGCTTTGGCGCGGCGCATGAAGGTTTTACACAACATTATGTTACTGCAATGGAGGGTGCGCCCGCGCCTTGATAGCTTTATACTTACGCGCAGAAGGCTTGTGTTGCATGGAATCAGGATGTAACATGGGTAAAAGGCGCGGGATTTACACTTGTAGCATGCAAAAAGGGCGCGCTTTGAAGGCGCATGAGTTCTAGATGCAAGCAGACAAAAAGGTCGCGCGCCATCAAGCGCGCGGGTTTTAATCATGTAACATGGCGGGTAGATGCGCCAAAGGGGCGCAACTGTTTTAAGTGTGACAAGACGCGCCAGTGCGCCATAGAACTAAACTCATTGCTCAATCATTTTCATTCTTTCTTCCATTTCAAAGATAGCATGGACATATAAGGTTTCATATAAAAAGTTTTGGCAGACCAAGTCCTTTTAAAACAGCTCCCTTCCAGCAGATCCGGAAAGAGGGAGGGAAAGGAGGAGAAAAAGAAGAAAGGAAGACAGGACAGCACGAGGGAAACTAGCTCAAACCAATCCTATTTTAACACCGGCTAGCAAACCACAACACAGACCAAGAACACGCAAAGAACCGAAAGCACGAAAATGGAGAAGAGGGAGAACCTCTTACCTTAGATATATAGAAAAATTGAGAGCGGGTCCACAGGGCGACGAAAACGATGAAGCAGAGGCTGACAAGTCCAGAGTGATCACGTGCTCGACAAAAAGAATGAAAATGACATTGGGCGCGCACTGATATATATAGAAAAACTTGTCATCAATGCGCCAACCACTTTTGAAATGGCGCATGAAAGTTGCTGTCGACAGGAGAAAGCGTGCGCCCTTTGGCGCACCAAAACTTTGTGTTGCATCGAGATTATGTGCGCCCTTTGGCGCACCGAAAAGTGGAGCAACAAAAGCAATGTCAACAATAAGGCGCATGCGCCTCGCGCACCGCGACACGCAAAGGAGACTCAACATCCTTTAATGGGGCGCACCGAAAGATGTGTTAACATGGAAAACCATGCGCCAAAGGCTTAAAAAAGACTAAGTTCGAAAACTAGATTTCCCGGGAAGGGATTTTACAATCTTTCGAACTCGAAGGATCCCTAACGAGGGATCGAAACAAAATTTTCGGTATGGTTATCGGTAAAATTGCCCTTGTCAATTTTACAGGATAACAGCTGGCTCTTTCTGGGGACTATCCCGAGCGAACTCGGGGGTAGAGAATCCCAGATCACATGTGCCTATCCATTGGGTACGGAGTCAAAAACAAGGGGGACCGGAGGGAGAACAAAGGAAACACAAAACAAACCGAAAGCAAACACACGACGAAAGCAAACACACAACAAAAAGCAAACTGTACAAAGAAGAGAGCAAGCTCTACTTCCTGAAGATCTTGAGATGTTGCCCGCTATAGGGAAGCGGGAGTTCAGCTCCATCCAGATACGAGAGATAGAAACTATTCTCTCCATTGAGTTGCTTGATTTTGAAGGGCCCTCTCCATAGGGAATCAAATTTTCCGTGCATGCCCTTTGGCTCTCTTCGCTTGTCCCATAAGAGGACGAGATCTCCCACTTGAAAATTTCTCTGCTTGGCCTTCTTGTCAAAAAGCCTCTTGACTTGATTCTGATGTTCAGTGATCCTGTCGACCACTCTTACTCTCTTTTCTTCAAGTTCCGCAAGATACATGATTCTCTTTTCTAGAGAATTCTGGAAAGTTTCATCTTCGATTACTCGTGCCAAGCGCAGAGCAGGAAGTTCAGCAGAAATAGGAAGCTCGGCATCAGTGCCATATAACACTTGAAAAGGTGACATGCCGAGAGATCTCTTGGGAGTAATGCGGTCCGCCCACAAAGCATCGTACAAAGACTTGTGCCACATCCGCTGATTCTCATCTACTAATTTCCGTATGATGGTCACCAAGTTCTTATTACTGGATTCCGCCTGACCATTTCCCTGAGGGTAATAATCCGAGGCATGTGCTAAAGTTATCCCATATTCATAGCAAAAACTAATAACTTCCCGCGAGGAGAAGTTAGAAGCATTATCAGCAACGATTTTGTTTGGAACGCCGAACCTGACAATGATATTTTCTTTGATAAAACTGCAAACCACCTCAGAAGTGGCATGCTTGACAGGTATGGCTTCCACCCACTTGGTGAAGTAATCCGTTGCTGTAAGGACATAGCTATGTCCAAAGACTCGATCGAGGATTGAGCGCTAATAAAATCAATTTCCCATTGCCTCGAATGGTTCATTGATAATGACCGCCTTAGGGGAAGGGCAGCCAACTTGGGCTTGCCGACAATTGCCGATGTGGTTCACACTTTGCCACCCTGTGCAAATGCATTGAAAGAGCGTTGGCCAATAATACCTGGCTCGAATGATCTTGTGTGCTGTCACGGAAGAAGAAAAATGGCCTCCACAGGCTGAATTGTGAAAACTTTCCAGCAGTTTTACTTGCTGGGGCTTGTCAACACATCGCAGGAAGACACCGTCTATCCCGCGCTTATATAAACCGTCATCCCAGATGACATATTTAGCTGCCCTGAGCTTTATAGTGCGCTTCTCCTTTGTGCAGTTAGGTGCATTGGGCATTCGCCGTAGGTAAGGAAGAAAGTGATGTCGGAGTACCACTCATCACTAGTTGCAACAAATAAAACTAGAGGCAGAGAATCAGGTTCCTCTAGAGGGCTTTGCTCTTCGTCGGTATAGTCCTCTTTTCCTTTAGGATTTTCTGAATCTTTGTTTTCAGCCATTAGCTGACACAGGCCCTTGCCCCTTACCAGCTTGGTTGGTTTAATATCCAGGTCATATTCCTGGACCTTTGCGATCCAATTCCCTCTCAAACTTCCTAACTCCCGCGCTGAGTTAGAATTGATTTCACCGCCGTGTCGTGACCAAGACCACCGTATGCGAGTTTAGGATGTAATACCTAAAATTCTTCACTGCTTTGACAACGGCAAAGGCATGCTTTTCCAATTGAGTCATCTTCAACTCGTGAGGCTTGAGGGGAGAACTCATGAATGCAATCGGGGATTCAATGTCTTCGGAATTCTTTTGCATTAAGATTGCAGCATACGTATGTTCCGATGCGTAGCTATACATGATGAAGTCCTTGGAGAAATCGGGACATACCAGGACTGGTGCACGAGCAACAGAAGCTTTTATTTCTTCAAATGACCTTTTCCCTTCTTCACTCCATCTGAAAGTGGGTGATCCTTTCATCATGTTCAGTATGTGGCGAGTCTTTTCAGCAAAGTCAGGAACAAAACGCCTAAGAAAGTTCACCTTTCCGAAGAAAGAATGAACACCAGTCTTGCTTGTAGGCAGAGTAAGGCTCTGAATAGCCTTAACCCTTTCAATATCTATCTTCGTTCCTTCTTTGCTAACCACATGCCCTAGCAACTTCCCTTCCGTGACTCCAAAAACGGACTTTTTGGGATTTAGGGAAATTCCATGTTCTCGGCACCTGGCCAATACTTGCTCCAAGTGATCACAATGATCACTTCGTTGTTTAGAGAACACGGTTAAGTCATCTAGATAAACTACAATGACTTTTCCCATCATACCTTTAAATGCGAAGTCCATGGCCCGTTGAAAAGTAGCACCTGCATTAGTTAGGCCAAAAGGCATTCTGCTGTAGGCAAATGTACCCCAGGGAGTAGTGAATGCTGTTTTGAATTGATCTTCAAAGCGAGACTTCAATCTGATCAGAGCTCGAAAACCATCAAGCATAGATAAGCATTTCGATCCAGCCATCGTGCAGAACTTGATCCATTATCTAAGAGGGTAGTTATCTTTCAAATGAAGCTTGATTCAAATTTCAAAGTCTACGCATATGCGTATCTCACCGCTTTTTTCGCAGACCGGCACAATATTCGCCACCCAAGTGTCATGTGATGGATAGGGAAGATGATTCTCGCATCCAAAGATCTCTCGAATTTCTGCCGGATGGTGCCCGAAATCTTGGATTATAGTGCCTTTTTTCGCGAAAGGCTTTGACATCTTCTCTCGGTATATGTCATGCCGAACGTCCTTTCGCTTCAAGGACTTTAGATCGCATAGACCATGCCAACACATCTATATATTTCTTCAAAGAACTTGACAAATTTCCGCTTTTCTTCAGCGTGCAACATTTGCCAATGTTTACAAATCATGGATGTGCCTCAAAACCTATATTGATCGGGTTCTGCTTTCTCGGGGACGAGTCAAGATCATCTCGCTTTTCTTTTTCATAAAACGGTCGTGCTCACAAACAAGCGCTCCAGAGAAACCAGCCCTTCGAATTTTATTTCCTTTGAGTGACATATGCCGTCCTTTTCTCTCTCGATTCATGGTTTTGATGCTGATTGATTCACGGCATGTAGAGGTGGATCCTTCAAAATACAACTCATCAAAATTTTTGATTTTTCTAGAAAGGCAATGAGGTGATTATCATCGTTGAATACCGCCAATGCCGAGAGTTTCTCGCACGCCGGGTGGAAAACCACTTCAATGGTGTATTTGTTTGTTTTCAAACCGGGTGTGGAGCATGAGAGATGCTGAAACGGCCAATGAATCGGCCATATCATTTTGAGCTCTTGGAATTGCCCCTATCGAAAAGGCATCAAATTCCTCAATGCTGTCCCATACTGCGTTACGGTAGTGCCTGAGCCTCTCATTTTTCACTTGGTAAATCCTTCTGACCTGATTTACAACTAGCTCAGCATCACCTTGAACTTTTAGATTTTTAATTCCTCTTTCCTTTGCAGCTTGCATACCGAGCAACAGAGATTCATACTCAGCAGTATTGTTAGTGTTGAAAAACTGCAACTTGAAAGAAAGAGGAATTACCTCCTCTTCGGGAGATATTAGCACGATTCCGGCGCCACACCCACTAGTCGCGCAACTGCCATCAAATTGCAAGGTCCAGATCTCATTAAGATCCTTTTCTTGAACAAAAACGCCCTTTGTACCCGTCTCGGTAGATAAGAAGTAGTTCCCCATCCCTGATGATTCAAAAAGGATTTGGGCTTTGGGGTCCTCAGAGCTAGTAACCAAGTACTTCTTTTGCGATTCTGGTTCTAAAGTCTGCATCACACCTTTGACGGGTATTCTAGCTTTAGACCAGTCCATGTGAATTTCTCCACCAACTTCGCTGCAAAAGCTTCTTCCCAGCAGAATTCCATAGGCTGCTGGAATGTCAGCAACGAGGACTGTCATTTTTACTCTTTTATCTGGGAAAGCCGCAAACGCAAATTACGCGTCTTTGATTTGGCCAACCAATGGCACTTGCTTGGTTTCCAATGAATAACATCCGCCGAACGGTTTGGTAAGAGTGAGGCCCAAAGCATGGGCGACTTTTCGCCGCATGACATTATCGTCAAGCTCCGGAATCAATTATACGCTTGCTCAACTTATGGCCGTTGATTAGAGAGAGAGATAGAAAGGTTCTATCTTACTCGATGCAGATGTCAAGCAACATTTATGTGGGATTCAGGGGAGTGGAAAGGATTCCTTTGGGAAACTCGTTTAGACGTAATGTACTTGACTCAATATATTTAGTCAATCTTACAAGCTGTTCGGGATTTGATCAAGGTACTCACTTCAGACATTTGGATCTTGGTCTTTTTGCATGATCTATAATATCAAACGCGCCAAGGGTTGCGTTGGTGAGGGAATGAGTCCTTCACTGCGCGATGGTGGAACAGGTTACCGATCTTGATAGGAATATGAGGGGGCTGATTCGGAGGAGAGATGGGCGGAAAAGACTTCTTTGGAAAAGACTTAACAGGAATTGAGTAGGAAGAGGATTACCTCTCTTTTAACAATGGTTGGAGGCACGTTTGACACGACCTTCTCTTTTCGCACATGGGCAGCAACTTCCGCTTCTTTTCTCTTGTGAGCGGGTAAAAACAAAGATAGGATTGTCCGCTTGCATAGCCCTGAGTACTCTCTTCTTCATCAGATTCATCCTCATCAAATTCCATGTATCCAATAGTAGAGTCGCCAGTCGGCTCACCGACATCTTGATCATCTTCGCCTTGAGGCGAAGGTTCTTCATAGTACTGCTCTTCCTCTTCAATTTCGGCCAAAGCATTGACCGGAGGAGCTTCAAGCGCCAACCGTGGAGCAGTTGCAGGTAGACGCGGTCTTTGTGAAACATTGTTGGGAACAAAACTCCTTCGTGGAACGTCCCGGTATGAGGAACTGGGAGAGGCCTGGGCCAACTGCTTCTTCAATGCGAGCAGATCATTCGCCATCTTTTGGAATGCCGGATCGATGAAGTAAAGAAAGCAGGGATCCAAGATTTGGACTTTGATGATTCCTTTTCAACTCGCCGATATTATCAAATTGTCTTCTATCCGAATGGCAGCAATTCGAGCGAAGGCAAGGTAGCTACTCGCTCAAGGAGCAAGAAGCTAACTTTTGAGCTCATGGCGTTCACGAAGAAACACTTCGATTCTCCTGTGTTGGAAGCATGGCAACAGGGACACGGTTGATTAGTGCATTGAACCGGGCGATAAAATCGCGCATGGTCTCGTTGGCCTCTTTCTTCGATGAGTGATCCGTGATAACAACGCAAATGCATCTCTCAAGGCTTCAGACTGCTCTTCAAAAGCCTCCCGCAAGGTGGCCTAACCGGTGATAGATCCACCTGGGCAAATGTTGAAACCATTCACCGGGCCCTTGTAGAGTTTTTCCAAAAGGCGAACCGACACATCTTCGCAAGGTCACATCAAAATAAATACCGCAAGACATGATAATGCAGATATGTGGGAATCCGTGCTTTGATTTCCGCTCCCGTCGAATTTGGGAAAATTCTTTCGGTTTCCGTGAGGGAGCGCGTGAACTGGATGTGGCAGTGCGAGAGGACCCATAGCATTTCCCCATGGTACCGCCATTTGAAAGGCTGGAAAGAGAACACGGCTGGAAGGGTGGTTCCACTGAGCAGCAAAGCGCTACAAAGGGACGTGGAGGCTCCTTGTGAAAACCGGCTCTTCCGTGGGGGTGAGGCGCTTCTGGTTGACCGATCAGCTGAACTTAGTGATGAAAAGCGCGTCGGTGCTACACTGAAATTGTGCCTTTGAAGCCGATCGAAAGTAGGATCGACTTCTCCACGAGCTCGCCTGCCACGCGTAAATGGCTCACCTGCCAGCGTACCTTCCAGATCTGGAACGCTGTGGTGCAGATTTAAAATTTATTTTTGGTTGTACTTGCTGATTTTCTGGTTTTTCTGTCAAAAACCAGCAGCAGGCACTTTTCTAAATATTTAAAACTATCCTCTTCAGAAAACCGATTGCGGTTAATGACAAATAACAACGAGGATAAGATGGCAGGGAAGAATAGCAAGCTGATTTTCGGATCTGATTTTGACTTTTCAGAGGGTTTCAAACTTTTTAGAAAATAGTCAAAAATCCAGATCTATGGCAAAATACTTGATTTTTATAAAAACTCAAATGAACTAAAGATCTCAGAATTAGGCCCGATCTATGGATCTCAGAAGAAAATTTTCAATTTTGGGCACTTTTGCAAATTTTTGGATTTTTATCAAAAAGTTCAGATTTGCAAACAGGCAGCAATTTTCTTATTTTTTTGATTTTTATATTATACCACCACCATAGATCTGACAGATCTATCCGTTCCCCAGCGGAGTCGCCAAAAACTGTTGGTCCGAAAATCTGTCGCGTGGACAGATCTATGGATAGACGAGCCAACAGTGTGCAGGGCTTAGCCCCTCTTTGAGACAGCAAAGCGAAACTGGTTTATTGCTATTTCTACTAGCAGGAACCTATGCAAGTCTCACAGATTCTGCCTTCGGGGTTGGGATCTCATCCCAGAGAGTGTTCCAGGCTGCGAAAAGAAAGGAATGAAAGAGGGAGAAGAGAAAGAACAGATCCGAAGGGAGAAAAGAAATGAATTCCAAAGCAGGAAAGGTCAAGATTTATGTTTTTAGTTTGGTAGTAAATGAGCCAAACCTACTTGCATAAATAAACAAAGCAATACCGATAAACAAATGACGGAAAAGTAGATATGAATCCAAGATTAAACACATAGATCTAACGTAAGAAAGATCTAATGTATAACACAAGCTATATTGAGCACAAAGTCCGAATAATTGTATTATCGTTTTTTCTCATATAAGAAAGCTCAAAGTCTTTCTCTCCTCACTTCTATTTCTATCTAAAAATGTTCACTCCCGAATACAACAAGTATTCCAAAGATTTATAGAAGATGAGGGAGAGAGAAGGCAAAATGGAGCCAACCACTTATCTACAAAGATATTTACAAAATATCTAAAAGTCATGTTGACTTTGACAACTTAGTGGATGACATCATCCCATGATGCAACATGGATGATGTCATCATTTGTGCAACACATTTTAGACATTTCAAAAGAAAGTCGGAGAAGAAGAAGAAGAAGAAGAAGAAGAAGAAGCTATTCATCATCATCATTCGTTGTTGACAAATAATGACGGGACTCCTCCGGCGAAGTGCAGGACACCGCCATTAACTTGTCCATCCATGGACTTCTCAGAACTCTTCGAGTCCTAACCTGAATTCCTCCATGTCAATGTGACCCACCCGAGTCTCGACATCCATACGCGCACACCGCTGATTCGGGCATCCCGACCTCCGATATTTGTATTTCATCTCTTCTTCTCAAACTTAGCCTTTCCTCTTGGTTTGGTGGGCTTCTTGCTTGACGTAGACATGTGTTCTTTCGAACTCAGTTGCTGATCTGCATGAAGAAGAAGTGAGACCCAATCCAAAAAGGTTGAATTAGTCATTTGATCTTCCATTGGAAAGCTAGCAGAAGAAAGAGTTAGAGATTTTAAGGCTCAGGGCGCAGGGCGCATGAAAAATGCAACTGGCAGGCCAAATAGATAAGGCGCATAGAAAATGAATGTTGCAGAGGTTATACTGGCGCCAAAGGCGCATGGCGCATGGATGAAGCAGGTTGCATTTTATAGCAGGGCGCATGGAAAGAGTATGTTACATGAAGGTTCGGTGCGCCCTTTGGCGCATGGATGGATTATGTAACATCAACAAATGGTGCGCCAAAGGCTTTGGCGCGGCGCATGAAGGGTTTACACAACATCATGTTACTGCAATGGAGGGTGCGCCCGCGCCTTGATAGCTTTATACTTGCGCGCAGAAGGCTTGTGTTGCATGGAATCAGGATGTAACATGGGTAAAAGGCGCGGGATTTACACTTGTAGCATGCAAAAAGGGCGCGCTTTGAAGGCGCATGAGTTCTAGATGTAGCAGGACAAAAGGCTGCGCCATTGGCGCGGGTTTTAATCATGTAACATGGCGGGTAGATGCGCCAAAGGGGCGCAACTGTTTTAAGTGTGACAAGACGCGCCAGTGCGCCATAGAACTAAACTCATTGCTCAATCATTTTCATTCTTTCTTCCATTTCAAAGATAGCATGGACATATAAGGTTTCATATAAAAAGTTTGGCAGACCAAGTCCTTTCAAAACAGCTCCCTTCCAGCAGATCCGGAAAGAGGGAGGGAAAGGAGGAGGAAAAGAAGAAAGGAAGACAGGACAACACGAGGGAAACTAGCTCAAACCAATCTTATTTTAACACCGGCTAGCAAACCACAAAGACCAAGAACACGCAAAGAACCGAAAGCACGAAAATGGAGAAGAGGGAGAACCTCTTACCTTAGATATATAGCAAAATTGAGAGCGGGTCCACAGGGCGACGAAAACGACGAAGCAGAGGCTGACAAGTCCAGAGTGATCACGTGCTCGACAAAAAGAATGAAAATGACATTGGGCGCGCACTGATATATATAGAAAAACTTGTCATCAATGCGCCAACCACTTTTGAAATGGCGCATGAAAGTTGCTGTCGACAGGAGAAAGCGTGCGCCCTTTGGCGCACCAAAACTTTGTGTTGCATCGAGATTATGTGCGCCCTTTGGCGCACCGAAAAGTGGAGCAACAAAAGCAATGTCAACAATAAGGCGCATGCGCCTTGGCGCACGCAAAAGAGACTCAACATCCTTTGGCGCACCGAAAGATGTGTTAACATGGAAAACCATGCGCCAAAGGCTTAAAAAAGACTAAGTTCGAAAACTAGATTTCCCGGGAAGGGATTTTACAATCTTTCGAACTCGAAGGATACACACAAAATTAGCCACATCTCATCTCAACATAGGTCAATGAAATCCGAAGTCCTCTCATGAGGATGATATAAGCTTGTCTCTAAAAGTAGCATGGATCTTCTTCAGTCCCCATGATGTGCTTAATAGATGGTGCACGATGTGCCTTGGTCAAGATGTCATGCCTCAAGCCTCCATCTCGGGAACATATATCCTATCTCTGTTCCCGAGAAGACCATATCCTCTAAGGTGAAACCATCAAAATTCCCCTCAAGGGGTCTCGTGACTCGATCTCTACCTATACTATCATGTAGAAGTTGTCAAGAGGAAGGTGTTGAAGAATCCTACTCTGCAAATCTGTGCTCACTTTGTAGTGGCCATAACCACATGTCTTCATCTACCGAGAGCATTTGCTACCACATTCTCCTTCCCCTTCAAATGCTCTATCTCAATGTCATTCTCACAAAGCAACTTCATCCAATGCCATTGTGAGCGTTTAGATTCATTTGTGTGAAGAGGTGGCGAAGACTCAAATGATCTGTCTTGAGTGTGAATCTTCATCCAAGAAGAAAATGTCTCCATATAACCAAAGCATGCACAATTGTTGCAAGCTCAAGATCATGGGTAGGATAATTAAGCTTGTGATCCTTGAGTTTGTGAGACTTAAAAGCTACTGACCCTGTCATCCTACATCAACACACCTCTAAGCCCCCTGCTAAAGAAGCATCCGTGCAAACAAATAATTCCCCCCCGTGGATCCGGCACTACAAGAATGGGTGTTGTAGTGAGGCACTCCTTGATGTCTTGAAGGCCTACTCACATATTTCCATCCAAACAAATTTCTTCCCTTTCCTCTAAAGGAAGTAATAGGAAGTGCGTAATTCGAGAGAAGTCTTGAACAAATCTCCGGTAGTATCCTGCTAAACCCATGAAGCTGGGCACCTCAGTCACCGTGTAGTGGGTGTTGGCCAATCCATAATGGCTCTAGTCTTGGAAGGATCATTGTGATTCCTTCCCCTAGAAATAATATGACCCAAATACTACACCTCTTTCTCGGAAGAAAGAACACTTCTCAAGTTCCCGTAAAGTTCTGCTCATGAAGAAACTAGAGAACCTATCAAAGGTGCCCTCATTCTCCTCACATGTATGTGAGTATATCAAAATTTCATCTAGGAAGATGAGCATGAAGTGGTCTAAAAAGGTTCGAATACCCCATTCATCAAACTCATAAACACTGCGGGGCATTTGTCAAACCAAAAGGCACCACTTTGTGAACTCATAGTGCCCATATCTCATGCGGAAGGTAGTATTATGCATGTCTGCCTCTAAAATCCTCAAGCGATGGTAGCCGACTTGAGATCAATCTTAGAGAACACTTGTGGCTCCCTTCATTTGATCAAATAAGTCATCAATGCGAGGAAGAGGATAACGATTCTTGATCGTTACCTTGTTCAACTAGTGGTAATCAATGCACAACCGCAATGATCCATCCTTCTTCTTCACAAAGATCACTGGTGCACCCCAAGGGGATACACTAGGATAGATAAGGCCCTTCTCCAAAAGGCCTTCAAGCTACAACTTGAGCTCACAGAGCTCTGTGGTGGTCATCCGATAAGGTGCCTGTGAGATAGGCTCTGTTCCCGGGACTAAGTCTATATGGAAATCAATCTCACGTGGGGGTGGAATCCTTGGTAGTTCCCCTAGAAATACATCGGTAAACTCTCTCAAGATGGGATGATCATCTAGTGATGGTCCATTGGACCCATCCTTTGACCTATCACTAACTGTAACAACATACGTCTAACAACCTCATCGCACACACCACTTAAGCTGCATAGCGGAAATGGTGCGAATAGAAACAAGTCTCTTGACCCCCCGATCACCGAATCAACTCCAATATCATCTACACAAGATATAGTCTTATGATAATAATCCATCTTGGCCCTATGTGCGAGATAGCCAATCCATACCTAAAATGACTCCATACGAGCCCAAAGGAAGAATACGGAGATCCGAAGTGGTGGTGAAAGGTCCCAAATCCACAATACAATCCTTAACTAAGGAGTCCACAGAGATCTTGGCTCCGAAGCCATCTTGACATCCTAACTAAGACCTTGCCTAACTATCATCAGCCTGCATCGCTCTACTAAAGATGGTGCAATGAAAGAATCAGAAGAACTAGAATCAAACAATATAGAGATAGGAATACCACCAATGCTACATGTGGTCTCAATGACTATGCTCTCGGTGCTCTTCTGGCGGTTCTCAACCCTTTGCATAGATCATGTGGTTATGTCCCATTTCACCAACTATTGATTCAAAACTAGTGCCTTACCCATGTTAGGGTTTTGAGGGCAATCTCTCCGGAAGTGTCCGGCTACTTCACATCCAAAACAACCACCCGATCCTCTCCAAGGAGTAACACCTCCAGTAGGTGCCTTGGAAGCTGTGGTGTGGATCACGATGATCGGCTGTATGTGCATTGTAGCCTCTGTTGGTAAGCTCCAACTGATTGAGCTCTAGTTCCACCATGTGTCTGATGGGACCCTTAGGAGGAGGCCCCATACTCCGGCCTCTCTTTGCATCAGCTCTTTGAGGAGTTCTATATGATGGGTGAGATTACTGTTGCTGCTATTATGGCCTAAAGGATGATCTGTCTTTGAATGCTGCCCACCACGAGGAGGTACTAAACCTCTCGATCTACCATCTGCATCTATTGAATGCAGCTCCCGACTCGATCTCTAGCACTGTTGGGTTTTACCCCAATTCTCCTCTACGCATTATAGGCCTTCTCTATGGCCTTTGCTAAAGTCTGTAGAGGCGGTGAATCAGCATTGCCCCTCTAATGTCCAAATTCATGCCCCAGAAAACCTATGAATCCGCACTTGCTCATCCTACATATACTCTACATACTGAAGTAGATCTAGAAATCTACTCTCATACTCTACTACTGAAAGGGTAGATTGTCGAAGGTCATGGAACTTGTCAA
Organism: Taxus wallichiana var. yunnanensis; assembly: GCA_018340775.1. Taxonomy (NCBI): domain Eukaryota; kingdom Viridiplantae; phylum Streptophyta; class Pinopsida; order Cupressales; family Taxaceae; genus Taxus; species Taxus wallichiana. Next base: position 978,925,401 of record CM031240.1, read on the forward strand.
TCCTCTATTGGATGAACCTTCGTGATAGGTACCTACTCCTGAATCTCTCCTCAAATAGCTCCCAAGTCATTGTCTCCAAATCTACGTGGAGCTTCTGCTCCTCTGTCCTCCACCACACTCCTGCTCCATCCCTTAGTAGATGGATCGTAACATGAGCTTTCGTGTTGCTAGAACAAGGAAAAAGCTTGAAGCAACCGCTCAAGCTCACTAGCTAGGCCTCGCACGAAATCCCTGTATCACCTGAGTAATGTGAGGGCCTAAGCTTCAGGATCTCCCTGATGTGATCTCTTTGTTGTGGTCTGTCGACCTCTAGGCCTCTCTGTAAGCTCATCCCTAAGCCTAGGGCTCTGAGACCTCTCTCTATGCTCTGGAACTCTGTCACCCTATCTCCTAGGTGGTGAATCCACTCTGACTAACTCCGCATGGGAGTTCTCTCCTCTATGCTCCTCACTGAGTGGAGGAGGTGCATGTCCCTCAATATAATTAAATCTGTCATGCTTACTGTATTCCCTCCTATGATCCTCCACATAGAGTGGCATTAACATCTGAAGGTGCAGCAGAATCCGAGGTAGAATGGCTACCACACCCGATGATCGATGGTGGTGGTGGTGGTGGTGGTGGTGGTGAGTCTCGGTCTCTGTGAATGTTTCTCTTACTCCGTCTATGCCTCCTGCATAGACCAGATCAAGAGTTAGTTCATTACTTCAAGCCTTCTTTAGTTTCTAAGTTTACTATCATGAACAATTTTCAAACAGTTTTATTTTCTAGATTAACAGGTTTGCTAGTTTTAAGGTTTCAAGTCTCAATTTTCTAGTGTGCCCAATGGTCCAAGATTTTGAACCACTACTCTGATACCAAGTGTAATTCCGCTTCAAACTACCACTTGAGACCAAGAAACAAACTAGGATTAGCTAGGAAAATTATGGATATTTTTTTTATTTATAGTGTTTGCAAAGAGGGTTACAAGATCACAGTTAGCACAAACTAGATAAGGATTGACAAGCAATACTCACTCACAAAAATTACTCTAAGAAACTAATAACAACAAGGCACAAGGGCAAAACAAGAAGTTAAATTCATCACTTGGGTTAGGAGAGTGAAATCCCTCTCATCTCTACCCAAATAGGCTTACAGGGTTTCAACTTGATTTTTCACATATTTAGACTCATCAAAACTTTTTTAAATCACACCCATTAGATAGTAAATTCTCTCATATTTCCAACCACATAAAGAAGTCCTCCTAACTCCTTATAAATCTCAAGTTATGGCCCGGCGGAGTTTTGGGAGATATTTTCCTTTGGGAGTCCGCAGGCTTAGGGAGAAAAATTTTCCCTTGAGCGGGTTTGGGGAGGAACGACACATGTTGCTTCCTGATTGGTGCAAGAAGAAGTGGACCGGTGGAACAAAGGGAAAATTGAGATTTTATGAGTTAAAATCTCAAAGGAGAGAAGATCTCTACACTCCCGCCGATGCCAAATTTGCCACGTGTCAACACGTGATTGGGACGGGCCACCTTAGGAGTCGATGGGAAAATTTGGGAATTTTTCCCAAAGTCTAAAACAAACTGAATTTTCCGAAGGAAATTTTTTTCTCAAGTTGGTGCAAAAGGCCACGTGGCGTCTTCTGATTGGATGCGGGCCTACGGAGCGGCGGAGTGATTTAAAATTTTATGCCAAAGGCGTTTAAAGGTCAAAAAGACTTGCAAACCCGCATGTCCATTGGGACATGTGTCAATGCCTGATTGGCTCTTTGGGGTGCAGTGGGCTGCAGAGGAAAAGTGAAAATTTTCCAAAAGAGATGAAGGTTAAATTTTCAAATGTTATCCACGTGCCATCCATGCCACATGTTAGCACGTGATTGTTGCGGGGGGACGCGGGCAAAATGGGAAAATTTTCCCAAGGTCAAATTTTCAAAAAGTTAAGTTTCAAAAAGATTCACCCCTCCAAAGTGCCACGTGGTGACACATGATTGGCTGAGAGTGTTGCGGGGCGTGGAATTTTTGGGAAAATTTTTCCAAAAGTTAAAATTTGATTTTTGTATAGTTAGATTAATTTTGGATGGCCATTTTGAAGTAAAACTTCAAATGGCCATAAATTTTGATAGAAAAGTCAGTTTTGGGCAAACAAGGACTTTCCAAAATCTCTCGAGTCCTCTTTGGACAAAAATATCAATTTTTGATTTTGATGAAGTTTTGAGGGTCAATTTTAAGAAATCGATCTACTGAGCTTTAAATTCAAAGCGCGCAATTTTCCAACTTGTCAATTTGATTAAATTTGAACTCCTCCTTCACTCAACATGTCAAACAGACATGGAGGACCAATCTAGGGAGGGTTTAGAGTGTTTTAGTGAAGTCAATTTATTCTTTTGCACAAGTTTGTGTTTTTCCAACATTTGATGGGAAAAATGACCGTGCAAGCTCCAATTTGAAATTCCTTCAGTTTTAGAGATTTATTCTTGACTTTTTTATGGATTTGGATTCCTCAAGTCTTCCTAAGTATAAATTTCAAGTTTCATAATTTATTGTTGAGTATAAAGTCGAAATGATCATTTTTATTAAAATGTGCATTACAGATTTGAGTTTTGAAATAGTGAACTGTTTCTCTTAAATTGATTTAGCAATTTTTATTTTGAATGTGCATATGATTCTAACTTAGTCAAATTCAATACTTAGTAGATCATCCATTCAATTCTAAATAAGAATGCACCTCTTATTTCAATTTTAATCTATAATTTTTCAATTAATATGATTATCTTTCATTTCCACGCATTCTTCCTTTTCTATTTGATTTCAAAATACATTACATACAAATTTAAAAGAAATAATACCATCCTTTATTGATAATTCAAATAAATTTACAACTGATCTCCTTTCCAATTTGAATTCAAATACAGTCTACAAGATACATATACATTCTTCTCATTTCTATACAAACAGAGATTTGATACAACTCTCTACATTTCTCAACTCAAATTCAAACATCTACTATCAATACAATAACTTCACATTACAATATGTATACATTCATCCACTCGAAGTGGGAAAGGTTACATTGAATTTTCTCCAAAGGGAAAATACTGTCAAACTGTAATTTCTTCTCCAAATAGCAACATGCTTATTTCTTCTTCTTTACAACTTTGATCACAACAAGGAAGGGGGAAAGGCAACGCTCTCCACCCAACCAAGACATCCAATGGGAAAGGAGAAGCCATCTTTCCCCATTGGCCCCGAGCCCCAACCATATTGGAATAGAGAATGAACATCAACACATGGAAACAAGGCTTCTTTCACAACAAACAACATTCTTTTCTCATGCATAGAACAACAAAATGCACAGTCCAAACAAAGACAACAGTTCACAACTGCAATAAGAATCATACACACAGCACATGGGCTTGATCAAGCAAGCCATCAAGAGCAAGAACTATGGGGAATCTCCTTATGCCTCCCAATTTAGAATTGGGCATCCACAAGAATGTATATCGCTAATAAACACATCAACCCTATAAACCTTATATCTCCTAATCCCTCCTTATGCCCCCCAAGTTTATCCCTTATGCCCCCATAGTAAGAAATGCAAGTAGTTTCTTTTCCAAGGTGGATCCCAAAACCAAAACTCCCTCCACAATAGAATAAGTGCCATCAGAAAATCCCTTATGCCCCCATATAAGATCCCATAGTCTTCTCCTACACCTTGCCCTAAGAAATCTACCCAACCAGCCAAGAATGCAAACACAAACACCATTCAAAATGCATGGAAGAGAAGGAAACATTTAAAATACAGCTCCAGATCATACCTCTCCATATTGAAGTTTGTTCCAAGCTCAAAAGATTTGCAAGATGTCCAAAATAGTCCCAAAACAACAAGGTTTAAGCAAGCACAAATAATTCCAAGCTCCTCCACAAGCAAGCTCCAAAACAGCTCCAAAAATGGGCCCCCAAGAATAAATAACAAGGTTTCAACAACCCCCAAATGACAAAGAAGCTTAACTTTTATAGGAAGGGAAGGAGAGAGGATGATGTGGATCCAAGTGGGATTCCACATCATTTTTCCTCATCCCCAAGAGGAAATCAACATCAACCAACAAATCACAATAAATTAAACATGACAAAATCACTTACATACTCCAATTCAACCCATACACCAAAAAGGAATGCATTAAAAATATGTAAGGGAAGTGCAATTAAAACTTACAAATGTCATTTCTAAATGCATTATAAATGCCTATATTTACCCTCCAAACTATAGGCATGTTTAGTGGATTATTTTAAGAGGTGTGGAACAAGTTTAACTTGTCCCACAAGCCTCCAAATTTGGCCTCAAGGTCAAATCCAAATTTCATAAAAGATGGAGTGTTTGACCTTCCAAAATCTACCTTACATACTCTTACATATTTCTTACACCTCCTTACAAATTAACTTACACACTCTTCCAACATTAATATCTAAGACAACAACTTTATTAATTACATTCCACATCCCAATTAAATTTAAATAAAGTTTCACATTAAAACTATCATATTTAAATTAAATTACAAGAAGGAACACTTTACTAAATAAAATACATACAACAATAATGAAAAGGAACACATAAATAAAACACATATCTCATGGTCACATATAATGGAAATCCCCCATAGGAATTCCTAGCAAAACACAACACACACAATCAACACACGGTTGCCATGGTGACCTTGTTGATTTCACCTGAAATTTCAATATGGTTAGTCTCAGGTCCCCGACATTGTTGTGATTTTAAAACGCAAAATGCAAATACCTCCTTCACCTCATGGCTGCATCAAACATCCAAAATGATATAAACAATATTTCAAAATCATCTAAACACACCAATCACAACAACATCATTAATCTAACATTATCATTTTTAATTAAATAAATCAACTATATCATCATCTAAATTCTACCATACCAGATCTATTCAAATATCCAATATTATAAGTCCAAATCAACATCTATAATGTGTCCATGTCACAACAAAGTATATCATCAACCACATATAGAAATGTTTCTAGTAATCCTAAATCATAATTACTAAATCCATATCAATACTAGTCCATGATCTAACATCTAAGCTCATCATGCTAAAACAAAATATAGTAGTGTCCATATTATGATCAATAGTATCAAAATCAGTATCAAATGTGTCAAAGGAAGTGAGCACTATAGCATTCACCATTTCATACAAGCATGCAAGAGAAAGAAACATTTTTAAAAGGCACAAGTTCCTACCTCTCCATAATGGAGTTTGTTCCAAGATCCACAAGCTTTCCAAAAGCCAAATGCAGTCCAAAATCAGCAATGCTCAAGCATGCAAAATGACTCCAAACTCCTTCCACAACAAGCTCCCAAAACAGCAAGAAAAAATTTGCCCCCAAGAAGAATGAACAAAGTTTCAACAACCCACAAACAAGAAAGGAATTCAAATTTTAAAGGAGAGGGAAGAGAAGAGGATGATGTGGATCCATGTGGGATGCCACATCATTCTTCCTCAACCCAAGAGTAAGTCAACATCATGCACCTAAACACAATAAATAAAAATTGCAAATTTACTTACACACTCCAAAATAACCCATACTCCAAAAGGACTGAATTTAAAATATGTAAGAGAAGTGCAATAAAAACTTACAATTAATCATTTCAAAATGCATTAAAAGGGTCTAAATTTAACCTCCACACCATAGGTATGGTTGGTGAATAATTTTAAGAGGTGTGGGACAAGTTTAACTTGTCCCACAAGCCTCCAAGGACAAATTCAAATTTCCCAAAAGGATGAAGTGTTTCACACTCCAAAAATCTATCTTACATTCTCTTACATATCTCTTACACCTTCTTACACATTTCTTACAACATTTCTTACACACTCTTACAACATTACATTTAAGATCAACAACTTCATTAATTACATTCTTATGACATATTGATTTATTTATTTTAACACATGATTATTCACAACATTAATACAACATATATAATAACTAATGAAAAGGGGTAACACATCACAAAATAAACACATGCAACATTAATAAAGAAACCACATTAATAAATTACACAAACCCATGGTCACATATAATGGAAATCCCCCATGGGAATCCTAACAACACTAACACACACACACACACACACACACACACACACACACAACAATTACCATGGTGACCTTGTTGAATTCACCTAGAATTTCAATATGGTTAGTCTCCAGTCCCCTGACATTATTGTGATATTTTAACCTACAAAATGCAAATACCTCCTTCAGCCTCGTGGCCATATCAGAACATCCAAAATGATATAAACAACATCTCAAGATCATCTAAACACATGAATCACAACAACATCAAGAATTCAACATTATCATTTTCAATTAATTAATCAACTATATCATCATCAATAATCTTCCATACTAGGTCTACTCAAAATATCCAATGTCACATGTCCAAATCAACATCTATAATATGTCCATGTCAAACAGTATATCATCATCCACATATAAAAATGTCTCTAATAACCATCATGCATAATAACTGAATCTAGATCAATAATAATCCATGATCTAACATCTAACCATCATACTAAAACAAAACATAATAGTGTCCATAATATGATCAATAATATCAAGATCAGTATCTAAAAGTGTTAAAGGGAAGTGGGCACTACAATCCTCTATTATTTTCCCATCTTTCCCCTTTGTTCTACATGCTCAAAAACATTTTTCTTCGAGTTTGGTGGTTTGCAAGTTTCCCCATCCAGATTGAATGCTTTAAATGGCTCATAAACCTATTATTTTGCCCCAACTTGAAAGAAAAATACATGCAGGCTCTATTTTATGCCCTAAATTTCCAAATCCATGGGCCTCTGTCATTTTTTCCATTTTTCCTAGCCTGTGGAGCTCAAATTTGCTCATTTTGTACTTATTTTCCCTCAAAAATCCTTCCCCATGGTCAAAAATTGCTTAAAACCACTTCCCATATGTTTTTTGACCAAAAAATCCTTTACCCACGATGAAAAATTTGAATTCGGGCATCCTTAGCAAATTCTATGTTTTTGTTCATCATATAGGTGTCATTTGACCATCAAAATTAAGCTCAAATGATGTCTCCTACGTGGCCACTTCTGGTTGGACAAGGATCGGTGGGGTTTCTTTGAAAAACTTAGCATTTTTAGCTTCGGGAAAAATTCAACATTACCCCCGCAACTCCGCAGGAAGACACATGTCATGTTCTTATGCCAAGGCGGAATGGAAGGTGGGTGGGGAACTTAGGAAAAATTTTCCTTTTTTGCGAAGGGGAAAAAGGGTGTGGAAAGGCCCGCAGGTCCACAATGGAGCAGGGGTGGACACATGGCAGCGTGGTGGCAGAGCGGGAAGTGCGGGCCGCGGAGGAAAAGGGGAATTTTTTCCCTTTTAGCAAAAGGAGTTAGAGTGTAAATTAGAACCGCAGTCCGTAATGGTGCAAAAGGAGACACGTGGCAGGTTCAGAAGGCAGGAGGGAGTGCAGGCCACTAGGGGCAGAAGCAAAAATTTTCCCTTTTTGTAAAAATGAGTTAAAGTGAAAATTTGAGGTGTGGCTCCGTGACAAATCAGAAGGAGACATGTGGCGAGGACAGGATCGGAGGCACGGGCACGTGGAGGAAAAGTTAAAAAATTTCCCTTGGTGAAAAAGGTGCTAAAACGTGGAATAAGCCCGTGAATTTTTAGTGATAGAGAGGTGACACGTGTCAAGGACGAGGAGGCAGAGGTGCGGGCCCATGGGGAAAAAATTGAATTTTTTCCAAATTCCAAAAAGGGTCAAAATGCATAGAATTGAGCCGCGATCCCAATGGGACCCACCATATGCCATGTGTCATCACCAAATTTCAAGGGTGGAGGGGCGGAGAAAAAAATTCAATTTTTCCATTTTTCCAAAAATGTTAAAAAGTCAAAAAGTGAGCCTGAATTCATTCCCAATCGTATTTTGACACGTGGAGGGCCCAAATTGAAGGAGAAAGAGAAAATCAAGGGTAATTGTACATTTTCATTTTTGGCCACCATTTTTGCTCCAAGAAGTGTGGAAATGCAAATTTTGCATCATTTTTCATCGAATTTTGGTGAATTTGTGTCCTTTGTGCCTGTAAAGATCAATGCAAGTGGTTTTAGGGATTAATTTGTAGATTTGAGGTGTTTTTGAAATAAATTTTTACTCAGGCCCATGTAAAACGTGAAATATCAAATTAAAAAGTTGCATAATCAAATTTTGGAATGATAAGGATGAAATGATGAAATGAAAGGGGTCTGCATGCTTGGAGAATGAAAAACATGCCTCCACAATGGATAATGATGAAGGATTTGTAATGATTCGCCATTTTTGAAACACCTGGCAACTTTGGTTGCAAATTTGTTAAATGTCCCTATCTGCGAATCATGTTGGAATTTTGTAACAAACTTGATGCTGGGCATATTCTTTTCTTGGGAAAGAAGGATCAAATGTAATTGAAAGTTATATAATGCATGTTTTGAGACATGCAAAAGGTCGGAGAAACTTAGAATTTCACGGGAAAATATGGGAAGAATCCCATTCTCTGAGAAACCACCTGAGAACCATTTCTAATTCCTTTTTGCATCATATTTGTATCATGTTGAGTTGGTTTCAGTTGTAAAGCCATCAACAAGCTCTGAGATTGTTCTTATAACATTCCCTTGCTAATAAATTTGGTCATTCTGGATTATTTTGTGTTGTCTCTTGGCAAAATTTGCATGCACTTATGTGTCGAATGTTTTTCAATTTGTGTTTCTTGCTCCTGTTGTAGTCTTGTGTTTAAAATCTCTCTTGATTATACATGGTTTCATTTCTTGTTGATAGTTTAGTGGCATCTGCAGTCTCACATTTAGAAGAGCTTTCATCTGATAAAGAGATAAACAAATTTAAAATCACTTTACCTTCCTTGAATTTTGAGATTGTTTGTAAACCTTTGGGTGCACCTTAGGTCATGATAAAATAGAGATTTCTGGATACTTTGTTGGTTCATCTGCTTCAAGCTTTTTGTGGCAGGTTGTCAAAGATTGTGTGGAAGAGTGTAGATATGGGCCTCCATTTGGTGCACATATCCTGGTTAAAGGAGTACCTTAACCCCTTTGAAGCATTCTATTGTTTAGGTGTTACAAATTTCTTGCAAAGGTCCTCAAAGAATCTAGAAAATTCTGGTTAGTCTTGTCTAAAATCTCCCACCAAAAATTTCATTCAGAATAACTAATCCTACCCCATACTACCCCTGCATTGCATTGTGTGTCAACAAAAGAACACAATCCATTTACAAAAATGCACAAAGAAAATTAGGATCATACCATGTCTCTAGCAGCCTCAGCCTTGTCTTGAAAGCATTTCCATCATTTAGTAGTGACAACTCTATTGAGTTTGAATAATGGAAAATTGATCATGTTTTCCCAAGGCCATCTCCATACAATATGCATAGTATAAGGATATATCCACCTCCTTCACAAAACAAAGGCTGCAATATAGGTTCTCTTACCTTGGTTGAAAGGAACAACCTAAAATAGTGAGGATTATATCAAAATCCTTTCAAGGTGCTACCCACTTCTTCAAATCCTGAGTGCTAACAAGTCAGATAAATTGCTTCCTGGCTACAAAATGACATATAAATCATTTATCTACCTTTGAGTGTCTTGTAAAATCCATGATGTTACTCAAGTTATGAAGGAGATTAAATCTAGGTACCAATAGGAGCATCCACATTCATCTTATCCATGTGTTATTGTTTCATTTTGTACTTAGCATCTTATATTACTTGTTCATACATGCTTTGACATATTGGTTATTGCTCTAACATGCTAATGGGTGTTCCATGTGCAAAGCACTTGTTTTGTAGGATTATACGTCTCCATGACTCCTTGTTTGTTTGTTTCTACTTGTCTCTCATTGTTTGTCATTATATGTGGGCTTTTCCCTTTGCTTGTTTGCACACTTGTTTTTTGTTTGCAGTTATGAAGGCCTTACATGTCTTACAACATCATGAGTTATTTCCCATGTTTATAACCTGCTTTTTGCAGTTTCCTTGTTTTCTTACGTGTTTACAATAATTTTTTGGCAGTTACTACATTGTCTACCTATTTTACACTTGTCTTATTACATGCATGTGTTTTCAGACTAACACTTGTTTAGCTATCCATCCCCTTTTGGTGTGTTCCTTGGTTTCTACTAAGCACTTTCCCTTTTCTCCCTACGGGGCGAGTTCTATAGATTAGAGTGCGATAGGTCCTCTTTTAGGGCCACATTCTTATTTCGAGTGATGTCACATGTGCCCCCAAATAGGGGTCATCATTAAGGGTTTTAGATACTAATACAAAAGTGTATTTACCTTTGGTTTAGTACAATGCACTTTCCACCCTTGGCATTGTGGGTTTCGAATAGTGAGTGAGTTCAAATTAGTATACAAACTCCATACACAATAGCCTCAATAGGACATGGTGTCCTTCGGTATTTATAAGAAGCGATTCTGAGACTTGGGGGTTATAGTGGGTGTGCCTCTCTACACTACTTTGGCCGGTCAGCATCGGATCGCCCAAAAAATTAGGACGCACTGAGAGATCTCCTCACACATTTAAGTAGAAGCAGTTAGATTTGGAGGACGTAGAGCATTTCCTCCCTAAACTTCTTCATCCAGAGTGGTGTGAGATCACCCAAAAACTCACGACATTACATGATATCCTTCTACACCCTTTTCTTGACATGGATCAGGTGCACATGTTCCATTTACTTTTTCATTTAGTGTATTTTACACATGCATATTTTACATAGCGTATTTGACATTTACATACATACATATTTGACTACTTGATCATTTTCTCCTTGCAGGTCCGACCGTATGAGAAACAAGAAATCAAATTGGGGTAACAACAACAATGATAATGATGACAATGATGTAATGACAACACACCATGATGAAACTTTCCTTTACTAACCATGCAGGTACACTACACACCACAGTAGCTACACACACATTTCACCCTAGGTCCACTCTCATCACTTTTTATGAGCATTTTCATCTGTAGAATTGACCCTCCATTTTTTCTTTTTTTCATTCCACTCTTGAGTCTAGTCCATCGAAGCATGTCTTCTAGTACACTCTACATGGATATCAGGTACGCATCTCTATCTACTTTATGTTACCGAGCATTCTCGCTCACCAACATAAAGTGGGGACAAAATGTAGTCACAAAATCATGCACTTTAGGAATTATTTAGCTTGGTCTTATACTACTATTTAGAAGGTTCTCAAGTGAAGAAAGTATTAATTAATCCCACCTTTTGGCCATCTTATTTTTACCTTTCATTTCATCATACCATGTATTTTCCTATGCATGCTCACCTATTTCATAACTTTCTCATCATTTTAGCCTAAACTGGGGCACCCATGCCTGTATTGGGGCACCTTGGTCCCACCTAGGGCACCCCGATCCATGTTCTACTTTCCCACCTCTTTTTGGTCCTCTTCTAGTCATTTTCATCCTTATCTTATTCCTAGTCGGTTGTGTCAGGGTTGATTACAAAATTAGAGCAAGAGAACCCTATAAATATAAAGTTATGAGACCATAATGAGGGTCCTAACATCACATACTACTATCACTCCATCTAGAGTTATATCCATTTCATCACTTGCATCCACATATTGTTATGCATCAAGGCTAGGAGATCTGCATAAACACACATAACATAGGGGAGGGATTCTATTTTATTCCATGCACACATACTATTACATTTTTCTATAGTTATTATTGCTCATTACTTTACAAAGCGTGACGGCACAAGAGTACCTAGGACACCACATGCACACACACACACCGAGAAATACATTTGAGCCTGAAATGTAGTGCAACGCTTAGATTAGTAAGCCCATTATTGTGGCAGATGAGGTCGATCGACCCATTCATTTTTCATCTTTTATTTTTATGGTTTTGATACTTATTTTTATTTTACAAGTCATTCCTTCATCTTTCATTATTTGACATACCCGACATAGTTCAAAAGATCCATTGCAACAAATAGAAAATATTTCGGGGCATATTGTGACATTGCTAAAACTAGATTATGATCTTTTACGAGACCAAGGTTCCTATTATGTAGACCGGGGCACCCTAAGGCACCCCAAGTACCTTCTTAGGCACTTCAATCTCCTTATATGTTCTATATCTAAACTTCGCGGGACCTCTGAGTGATCGTTCCTACTTATGGAATCCACAGTCAGACCTGCGACAACCTACGACAATCTCTAGCAATCAGCTAAGTCCTTTCCTTTTACATCCTTGCACATTTAGGGTTTTATTTCATTTAGTATAATTATTTAAAATCATTCCATATTGTCTTAGCATAGTTTACAATGTTTTAGTCCTCCTATATTAGATTAACTATTATTATATCTTTCTATAATTTAGTTTAATTTTAGTTAATCATATCCAAATGTCATATTGACTTTTCAACTTTTCCCGGACTCCAAAAATTATAACACTTGGTTAATTTCGTGAACCTCACGTCCTTCAGTGCATCTACTTAGGGGTTTCTAGAAATATGACATGTGTTCATTTGTTATTTTTTATTTTCATTGCGTGTCTTATCCATCTTTTCCCATGTGTCCTTGTTTTTACTATGTGCGCTTATTGTCATTCGTCACGACCTACAAAAATTTGAATGGCCATAGTTTCTCTAGAGAGCTCAAAATTACACAAACTTGGACTTGTTGGAAATATATCCTTGAGTTCTCAAAACCAATATGTTCACCATCACCAAAATGTCTTGCACATTCCAACATAATCATTTTAAACATGAAGAGAATCGAGCCACGTAGACAACCTTCTCCATACCTTCAATAGATGTTAACCTCATTATTTGAGTCCGTAGCACTCGAGACTAATACACACCACTATCGACACCTATCTACATGACATTTCACTCCTCTACCATCTCCCATTGTTGGTTTTTCATGAATCCCTCTACATCTCCTTGACCCATCTCATTTTCTTATGATTACTAGGCATGTTCTCACTCTACATTTACACTAGGTCTCCTTTACAAGGTTTCTGCATCCTTCACAAGCTTGGAGGGATATGACTTGGAGAACACTAAGAAACACTCCTCACACCTTTGAAACACCCTTATGGATACTTTAAACACATTTTTATTCATACCAAGCATTACAAGCTCACTTTGAGACACAGACACCATGATATATATAGGGATACTTTGTGAGCTCCAACTATCACTAAGAAAACACTACCAATCAACCGACATGCCTTTGACTAAGATTCACTTCACCATTCACACCTTTTTCATTAATTATACTTGATATCAATGAAAAAACCAATGATTGGGGTTCAATAATCAGCAGCTTACTGGAGAGGACATGGGTTCCTAGTGCTAGCATCCTGGTTGGGCGTTGGTGTCTAGAATGAGAAATGTCGAGGTATGAAAATACAAACTGAGATAGAAAGGGTGTAAGACCAAAAGTAGCAATAGAAAGAAAGAAAATATGGCCAAAGACATGGGTTAATTATTACTTTTATTACTTAGGAATCATATGAATAGTAGTATGTAATCAAGACTAGATAATTACCCAAAGTGTGTTATTTTGTGTCTACACAAATAAAAACCAAAATCACTATATAAAACTCAAATTTTATTTTCAAATTCAATCATGATTAACCTAAATATTCAAATGGATATCATTTTTTATCCCAAACTCTATAAAATGCATTGTTTGTTATGTCTTTCTCATATTATCATAGAGTTCATTTAACCTATTACACACATACTTTCGACGATCTCTGATTTTTTCCTATTTTTAACACTATATCACAATATGATATCTATGACATCATGACATATGTCTTATGGGCCCCTAGCTAGGTGATTTATACCTTATTTTACTAATGATCATCTAGGGTTTCCTTTCAAATTTACTTCTTCAGGGTTCTTGTAGCATTAATTACACCTACACATGGTAGGACAAATGACACTTTCATGTATGCATTTGTGGGTATATTTCATTTCATATAGTCCTTTATGATCTTACTTTTAGTATCTATTTTTTTATCATTTTTATGAACTATTCTTTTTTTTACCACCCCATGTCTCCCTATTGCAACATGTAGTGATAATGACTGGGACATATGTATACACCTAATTTTTCACTTTTCATCTTTCATACATATTACTAACAAATTCCTTTGTGTAGATAAGGGTCACTTGATGCATCTATTTCTTGATAGGATTCATGAAGGGGTGTGTTGGGAATGGGGAATAATTATTCACATAATCATTATGGGTTAGAGACAGTACATAGAGAGAAAATCACTATGTTTTCCCAGCTTTAGTTTCCTTACACTAGTTATCCTTGTCCCTTTATATCTCACACACGTTGAACTCCCAACATATTGTTAGCATCTCACCATTTGAAACTTTATTCATACATTTCCATGATATACGACACTTATTTTCAATTTTCATGGCACATTATCATCCTTGGATGAGTCCATCACTCATGGGCGATAGTGTTGGTGTTAGGTTTTTCCCTAGCCAACTCCATCGCCCATGTGAAATAATTTCATATATATACCTACCACATCTTGACATTTATGAAGGAAGGAATCTCAAATCATAGGAATTGTCATCTGCTCTACTCTTTGGCACAAACTTTGCATTTTCTTGCTCATCTTTTAGTTCATCTTGCACTTGGCTTCGATTAGATTGGACACTCTTCTTCTTGGTTAGATTGATTGCACTATTGGGTCATCTATAGTGATTCTAGGACATGAACGGTGTTCCCCTTCTCCACATATTAATGATTATCTCTCTCTATGTTGCTTCTTTGGAGAGATAAATGCATCAATGACCACCCTATAGGTAATTTCTCTAACTCTCTTTGTCATTTTGCATAGATTAGTTCATTTCCCTTCCCCATTACTCTATGTTAGCTTAGTGTTATATGTATATTGATGCTAGTTAACATAGTGCTCTTATTTCATCATCTCCCCTACTTTCCATCATTTACATTTCAATTATATTGTGTATGCTTTTCTTATCCATTATCAATCTACACCTCTTCTCATTCATTTACCGATATCCTGGTAGGTTAATCTCCTCTATATTGATTGCGAGCCTTAAAAACCCTAGGTTGACCTAGTGTAGGGATTACTACCCTCTAGATATCTGACTCTAGCACTTGTTGCAGCCCTTTTATATCTATCCACTATATGTCATTTCATGTGTGTCTCTTTCTTGTTGCCTCAATACCCTTGTAGGATGGAGGACTTAGGAGTGCAACTTATTGAGATACATTCTTGGTGCACCATATAATAACAAACATGAATATTAAAACAAGGATGTCAAATAGTGACAAATGCATCATACCAAGTAGAAAAGAATAATGTAAAGAAAGATATGTCAGTGTTACACAAGACATATGTGTTAGTCTTGTTAGATCAAAAGATAGCATGCACACAATATATTTAATCAAGTGTAATGAGGAAGTAGAAAAGAACTATAATGAAACAATAAGACCTATATAGAATGTATAGGACATGCCCTAGACTATCATGGTATCAAGGAAGGGATAGGCTGAAACCGACTTTATGTAATGAATTGTGTGTATTGCATCAAGCTCGGTATACCTTGTGAACACATGTATGTAAAGAGAATGTAGAAATTATATATTATCTATCAAACCATGGGGACAAACAACACATGTAATGTAAATTGCCAAAAATTCAAGCTCAGTATAGGTCCCAGCTTTTAATTTTTATAAATATTTGAACGATTTTATATTATGTGATTATTTGAATCTTTTTGTAGTGTTTTGAAAATAGAAATATATAAAAAAATAGGATAATACAAAGGCTACCCAAGAAGATTTTGATCATGGGGAAATATGAACCCCAAATGGTGAAGGAGAAATAGACCTCAAACATGTCATAGTATATGTACAAAGTTTAGAGGATTCACAACACAATATAAATCCAAAGAGGGATAGACCCATTAGAAATAATATGAGTAGAAGGATTTGAATTGATATTTTTAATTATATTGTGTTTGAAGAGATTGCAATTAATTAATTTTATTTTTAATTTATGTGTGGAACCCATTTTGATTAAAGATATGTGATATAACATGTGATCATTAAGGATAGTATTATCAATATTAGAAAACATATTTTAAGCATCCCCTTTACCAAATTTTGTAAGGGAACATAGAGTGCAAAGAACCCTATTCTTGAAAAAAATGAAGGGATGCCTCTAGGTATCTACGAGAAGGGATTATACATCAATATATTTAGCCAAAGATTGAATATCATGTGAAAATTGATAGACACCCACTTATAATATGTCATAAGAAAAGATATTAATAGTATCTCAAATGTAATGTTAGGTGTAGAAATGTTTTTTTAGTGAATTTACATAATATTAACACAAAGGTGATACCATAAGAGCTCATTAAGAGGGTGAAAAGGTAAATCCATTTGGATTATATATTTGGCCATTTGTATAACATTTTATACTTGGTGGAAAGATGTTGAGAAATATCATAAGCATTTACATTTTTAATGGGAGAAATATGTTTGAGGGAAGGGGGTCACCATAAGTAACATCCCAGAATCAAGAAAATCATTCGTACATTCAAAAATATTATCATAATATGTTTATCCATATTTTTCCTCTAAATTCCCTGGGAATAGTAAAGTAGGAATATTTTTATAATTCATTGTTGTGTTTCCCTAGACCATACTTATGAATGCTCTAAGTGCTTTGAGGTAGTTTGAAATTATTCATGCTCAATTGGCATTGCTTACATAGTTATTTTCTAAATAGTATGATGTAGTCTTGTCACTCGAGTGGCTCTTCTAAAGGAGGTATTTATTTATTATACTCTTTTTGAGTAGATGAGTCTTGTTATATATCGAAGGGTGTATCATTTAGTATTGTAGTATGCTCATCTAATATAGATTTTGGTACCCATTGAAATTTAGGGACTTGAGATGTTTACATAGTAGAATGTCATGTATAGAAGGAAATAAAGATCTTACAATCAATTTTTTGGATTATTCATTGTAAAGTATAACAAACACGGTCATGATGTCTATTAATTCCATGATAATTGAAAAATGGTTTACCTTTGATTTTTTCAAGCCGATAGTGGGGATAGTAATGAGTAGGTAACAAAGTGATTAATCACTTATCAAGTAGCTCATATAAGATATAATATTGTCTAGCATTCTTGTCAAGCCAAAGGGTGCTCTTGGGTGTAGTTTCCTTAGTAATCAAATTGATCATGTGGAACATACACATTGTTGTCTCTATATAGGAATTTCAATTCACTTATATGAGCACATGTATCATGTATAAAATTTGTATCACATTCCGTTTGGTAGCCTTAAAACTATGTTGATCATGATGTATAGAGACATCATTGACATGGGAATTAGAACTAGCATTTTATCCTTTAGATGTGTCATCTCGATCCTCGAGAGATTTAATTTTAGTACTCATGGCTTGATATGGGCTTGAATAACATGGTGTAGTGTTTGAATATAATCTAGGATAACTTTATGAAAGATCACATCATTATTAATAAGGAGCTAAAATGGCATTGGACATGATGGAAAAAAATATGGAAGAGCCTCCAATTAGATAAGAAATACTATTAATCAACACATGTAATGTAATGAAATTACTCACATAAATTTGAATATCAACAACAATGTTACTCCAAAGAACACAAAAATATAGAGAAATGATCACAATATGTAAGTATAACGACTTAGCCATGAATAACCCAAGGGCAATGGTACATCACCCAACTCGAGCCGAGCACCCACCCAAAGCATGCAAAGGTACCAGGCCCCTCTTTAGAGTTGTTTGTGCAGGATGTTAGTGTGAAGAAGATAAAGCATACATTCAGAACCATAACTAACCATAAACATTCCACAAAGTATATTCCAGATCTAGATATTAAAGATTCATGAATTAAAAAATAATCATAATGAAATCAACCATACAAGAACTAGTTACAGTCATGTTTAACACCATTATCTAGCCAATATACTCCATTATATTTAAACACAGTAAACACAAAAATTCTTACAATAAATAGTATCACCATAAGTCATGCGCGCATTAGATCCAACATCATAACTTTACAATAATCCACACACACTAACCTACATAGTTCACTACATATTTATAGGGGTGGGAAATTTCCCTTCACCGCTTACACACTTCCCAAAATATGTCACATGCAGAAAATAGCCATGCACCTTTACAATAATATGCACACATGCAAGTGTGCTAATAATAGATCTCCTATAGTTAATCGACAATATTAATCCTATTATTATCCCAAACGTATGCATGGTTATTAGTAGCCGCTCATCCTTAAAATAGCATTTTTGTGTTGTGTAAGTCTCCATCGTGTTGTGTGATCCACACACTATCTCGCCTGTAACTATGAAAATAGCTAAGTCCCAAATCAGCTTGTTCAAGCACGCTCTTCCTTTCCTATCCTTCTGTGCCTTCAAATATGCCATATTCCCACACACGAATCTTCTATGTTCCCTCTCCTTAGTATCATATTTTTTCTACTCAACAGCATTCCCACACTAATTTACATTTTCATCCAGGAAATGGGGTTCCACTTGATTGTACCAAAAAATAAAGAATAAGAATGGAAGGAACGTAAAGAATCATTGTACAAAGAACAAAATTCTATTCTGCAATAGCCTCTGTTTCAATTGGGAGGATCAACTCTGGATATTCTACTTTAATCTCAGCCTCCAATGTTTTCCAGTCATCCAACGTGGTTCTTGTCTTCTTTGGAACGTTTGTAGCTATGGCCTTCAACTCGTCTGGGTTATCTCTTCCTTTTTCATTTTGTAGTACTAGGACAACATTGGCTATAACATACATCCTTCCCTCCAGAAGATCCATCTTTTACACTATGATCTTTCCAATCTCATCTAACCTCTCCTTATGCGGGTTTTGTGTTGCTGCAAGGGCTTCACGCTTTTGTTTTACTAATTTCAGTCATTCTGTGTGCCTAAAACTCTCATCCTTCTTAGCCTTAAGAACTTAATTATCTTTTATTATAGTCTTGATCATGATCATTGCTTTTGGTGCTGCATATATATTTAGAGCTTGATCTACTTTCTTCATCTCATCTTGTAAAGTTTGTAGTAATGCCTCGTAAGAAGAAATCTTCCTAACACCCTTGCTCTTTCTACCTCCTGTTCAAGATCCTTTCACATTGGCATTTGAATCGGTCCATCTTCAAGCACCAAATCAACTAATGTGCACACATAGTGCATAGCCGAAAGAAAATTCTCAGGTACTTTAGAGTCCATATGTGGTATTGCTTTCAGGACATAGTCACCAATTTCTTTTTCCATGCTTTTGAAGGCCTCATTATTTTTCTGTTTCTAGATCTCTCTCTCCTTTTAACGCGTTATTTCTACATTTTTTACCTTGTTACCTTCAAGTAGCACTCTAATAGTGGCAAGCTTATCAACATTCCTTTGTGCCACCTTTGTAGATACCTTGACCAAGGCATTACTCACCTCCTCATCGGTCATGAGAGTGGGCTTTTTATTGTCATGTGTCTACTCGAGGTGCCTTCTTCATTATTCTTAATACACATGACTCCTCACATACATCAAAATTTGGCTCATCCATGTGATTCTCGCATGGACCATGAAAAATGTTTCCTTGTGCACCCATTGGCCATTTCTGGGTCCATCAGCTCCCACCCATATAACTCCTTCAAGCCCATTGTTCTCTAAAACTAGGCGCAGATGATTTTTCTTGTGTCCTTAGTATATCCCATACTTGGTACAACATATTCCTCACTTGTTCTTTTTGTTCTTGTCCCCTTAGGAACCTAAGCACCAAGGTTTGGAGTTGGCCCTTCAACATCTTGAGTAGTATCATGTGCATGAGGTTTCTCATGCTCCGATTCTTCTACCTCCTTCACACCTTCCTCTTCATCTTTCATGTCCTCATCTTTAGGATCCTCCACATCTTCTGGCTGCATTGGGGTCTCAGTGCGCTCTCTACAAACTCCTCCACCTCCTCATTCAGCTTTAGCTTTCTCCTCTTCTTCTCAATTGCCTCTTTCTGAGGGGAGATTCATGGTGATCTTCTTACAGGTTGTGGAGTTCCCACACCTTGGGTCCTTGTTCTTTTGAATACCCTCTTAAAGCGGTGCTCTTCATGGACTGCTTCCACATCTAAGTCCTCATCTCCTTCTTGCACTTGAGGTGGAGTATCCACATGCTCAGTCTCCACTCTATCTGTGGGATGCCTCCGACCTCTATGATCTAAGCCTCCACTATCTTTGTGTTCTTCTTCCTCCTCATCTACCTCTATAGTCATTGTAGGATTTAGAGCTAGCACGTTCTCCATTGTATGTTTTCCCTTAGGTGACCCTAGGAGCATGAACTCATTCTCCACATACTTTTTATTCTCCAGCCTAGGCTTAAGTGAAGATACATGAGCATGGCTCTATTGTCCCCAATAGCCAAGCTTACTGGATTCATAATTATGACATCTAAAATGATCCTCTCAATGTAAGAAGCCCAACTTGGATACACATATGTATTCCTAAATGTGTTGTGGTCACGGTCTACCTATTTGCATTGAAGTTCAAACAATGCACATCAAGTAAAATCTGTGAACCGAGGCCTGGAAGTAGTGTGTAGTGAAGTCATAGGTAAGTTTGCACCATGGGCTCCATGTCTCATCCCTCATGGAAAAACACATGATGTAGAAGTTTTGGTACACCGTGAACTATACTACCTTACCTACTATCAAAGGTAGCTCCTTGGGAATGAGCCACTCCTCAAACTCTGTGTGAAGTCGGTCATACCACATTTTTTCCCTTTGTTTAAACAACCCACTCATTGATCCTTCACATAAATATTTTTCAAACCTCTCCATGAGGGACTTATTTTCTAAGGGTTACTCCCAGATCTTGTTCTTTGGCCCATTAGGCACTCTAATTTCTAAAAACACAAGAGAAAGTAGGATAGCGCCAAAGCTTATCTTTTCTACCTGTGCACACTTCCTCAACAAGAGTGTCTACAATATAGCATATTAAGTTGTATACTACTCCTTGAGACATTTTATTTTCAATATGAAGCCACATGGTGTTTACCTGTGACCATCTCTCTTGGTCATTTAGCTTGGTGAGAAAATGTCCGCTACTACCGCACCACATGAAACTTCTTGACTTATCTATATCCATTCCGTGTGGAACCTTGGTTTTGTTTCTCAAACGTGCACCCACGTCTCAGATCTTAGAGAGGGCCAAGGTGTTTGAGACCACAATGGAATTGTCCCCAAGTTGTGGGACCTTACGAGCTTGGGACGGATCTCCAAAGAAGGTTGGTTCCTCTACCTACCTCTAACACTACTGCTACTCCTAATGCTGAAAGAAAATCCTAGACTAAACATGCTAAGGGACCAGGATAGAAGGATGTGTAGAAAGGGGAAATCCTAAGCTAAGGAAGGAAATAGCACAGAAGGAAAGGGTCGATCTCTCTCCACGAGTGGCGAAGGAAACAAAGAGGGTGTGAGAGAAGAGGGTGAACGACATGCGCCACAGATCAACACACATGATCAGCCTTCCAATGTGTGCAACACATGAACATGGGGACTGCAAGTATAGGAGTATGCACAACATGCTAGAAAATGCAAATAGAGAGGCAAGATGTAATGAAAACAAGAAAGGGAAGACAAGAGTTCCACAAAACATGATTTTATTACTTAAGGGATGCACAGTCATTTACATTCATGATAGGAGGCAAGAATACATTGTAGAGACCACGCCAAGGTCTAAGACTTGTGGGAAGTCGACCACCATTTTGGCATGGTGTTGTTACAATAAGGAGGGATCTTTTTACAAAGCATAACTCTGCTATTTATAGAAGAAGAAGGAGAGAAGAGAAGGAGAAAGGGAGGGAAACTCGGATTCAAATATTCAACCACCAACAACCAGTGATAAATGCTTGCAAATCCACCTATAAGGCTATCAGATGTGCTTCCCCATGTATGTTTGGTGTGTAGAAGAAGGAAGAAGGCAAGATCTGATGAAATCTAGTGGTTGAGGTTGATTGGATGTATGCATTGATGAGCTGAGAGACATTTCCCTATTTTTTGCCTAACAAATCCTACCTATATTTGAATTTGAATAGTCCAACATGTAGCTTATGTCAATAGATTTCTGACAAGTCCAGGCATGCATCGATTTGAGCTTTGTAGCAAAAGATACAACTATCAGAAGATGTCAAAGTTGTTGGTGCACACAAGACACATGGCATGCGTTAGTTGGATGAAATGATGGCCAATTGTTCATTTCTTTTTCTTTTTTTCCACGTGTCATGCACTAGTTGGTTTCCCAGATTGGCACCCTATTGGAGAGCTCGATAGGTTACATGTAGCACACTCAAGTCTGATAGAAGATGACTTGGCACAGAAGGGCACAAAGGAGGATGCAAGGCGTGGGAGTGAGAAGCAAGCACATGAAAGGGAAACAGAGGGGAGGCATGCACGTAGGGGGAAGGTAGAAGGAAGGTGAGAAAAAGCATGCGTGGATGGAAAATGAAATATACTAGTGAGCAAGGAATGTATGGTGAAGGCGCAACTATTACAAAGTAATGGGCATGGCACGCGAGGGCCAAGGACTTAGCTGATAGAAGTAAGTGTGAGGCACGTGGGAAGGGAAGAAATGGAAGGAGATAGAAGAATGAAAAGGGTGCAAGAAGGTGTGCAAGGGTGTGCAGAGGAACTGTAATTGTGCCAAGGTGTCAAAAGAACAATCTTGAGTGTGCGTAACCTAAAATGTGAAACACTAGAGTCAGGATGAAAATATAAGTTATCCAGATAACTAGGAGAGTTATTTGGATAACATTTTTGGTGAATTTCGGGGGCCATCTACTTGCTAGATGAAGAGACTAGTAGCCTTAGAAGTCCATTGGGCATGGAGTCAAGCACTTAATCTTTGAAGATCTGATTTGTAACTTGAAGAACACCTTGGAGTCACTTGAAGCTTTGTTTGAACTCTGAACTAAACTACTTCTCTCATATGAAGATATTATGAATTGGATTGATGAGAGTGAAAGCTATGCACTGACTGTTAGAACTACCTCTACCAAAATTGAACTGTCATCCCAAGAAGCAACAAAAGGGGCACGTAGATGCAACAGGAAAGGAAGGCATTAGAGGGAGCATGCCAAAACAGAAGCACAACACTATGTACAAAAGTTAAAAATCATACATGTCCCAAATGGAACATGCAGAGTGTGCATGGGCACTTATGTTACTAAAATCTAACCTAAACTAACCAGAGGCAAGGGGCACTCAAGTAAAACCTACAACAGTAAGGAGAAGTAGCTTCCCTTCCTCACAAATTGTGACCATGTAATTGATTTGGCGTTGGACATGGTCAGAAACAAGAGTGAAAACCCACCTTCTAGATGGTGTTTCACCCTACTCAAAGTATCAAAAATGTAATATACATACACCTTCTAGAGTTGTTCTATATTTAATCGGGAGGCACTACTACTCGAACTTTTGTGCACTTTGAAGCTTTACCTCATGCTCTGAAATGATCATGACCAGTGGCAACTCTATTATTGGCTCTAGGCTATCCGGATACCTCATTAGGCATGGTCTTATCCTTATGGTTTTCCTATTACTTTGAATCTCAATCCCACAGATGGGATTTTCTTGTAGACTTTCTTCCTAAAGGGGAGCACTTGTAGGCTAGGCGCGCATAGTTATGCCTCTACAAGTAATTTGGTATCCTCCTCCGAACTGCACCTCGGAGCTAACTAATTTTCATCTGGAACAGGCACCTGTATGATTTCCTCTTCCCATTTGGAGTTGAATTAGTCATGCCATTCTTCAATTGTTCTGCAGTTTTCGAACATGATGACGTTGGCTGGGAAAGGCACATTGGTAGGGGTTGTTCATTTATGGTATAGCTAGGTAGAGGGGACTTGGAATGAGGTGGGAGGATGGGCATAGAAGGGATGAAGGGCACATGCACTGAAGGAACAGAGGTACGCGCAGGAAGGGGAATGGAAGAGAAATGAAGGTGAGATGAAAGTGAGGAGGGAGAAGGGATGGAATTCTTAGTGGGGAAGCACGCAAGAAGCCAAGATCACACGCAGTGGCTGAGATGATGTAAGTTAGCATGGAGGAGTGGGAGGGTTGTAGGATGGTAGTGCAAGGTTGCCCCATTGATAGGGTTGTTGCGTGCTAGATTTTTGAGCCTCCATTTCTTCCACCCACTCTGTAATCTGGGGCAGCATCTTAGTGATGAAGTACAACTTCTATTGGGTGCTAAACCAGCCTAGTACAGGGGTCGACCCATGGACAAGGGACCTTGTAGCCAACTTCAACTACCTTTATGGAGCACTTGACTCTGAGATGCATCATGTCCATCTCCATTTTTGTCACCTACCTCTCAAAATCAGCTTCACCAAGGAGTTGCCACCATTATTTGCATAAACTTGTTCTTCATAAACATTTGGGTTAGAAAAAAGTGGGTTGTATGCATTTTCGGGATAATGGGGTTTATAAAACTGATTTGGAGGAGGATTTTGAAATTATGGGGATGGAGGGAAATAGTTCTACTACTACAAATGAGAATTCCATGGTGGGAAAGAAGTCGTGATTGCATAACTTCAAAAGAGGAATGTGGAATGAAGGAATGAGGGGAGGAGGAGTCTCGCACATGGGATAATGGGTGCGTTGAATCAGTGGAGTCGCCACATGTGTTGAAAAATGCCTCCAAAGGCTGGATCTCAGTGGTAACACATCGAACTTGATGAGATGAAGATGTAAAGCTCTTCACTCTGGGCCCACCCAGTGTGCCAGAAAATTTTGGTTGCTCAAACGTGCATCTGCTTCTTGGATCTCGGAGAGGGCCGAGGTGTTTGAGACCACAATGGAACTATCCCCAAGTCGTGCGACCTTGCGAGCTTGGGATTGTTCTATGAAGAAGGCCAGTTCCTCTACCTACCTCTAATGTTATTGTTACTCCTAATGTTGAAAGAAAATCCTAGACTAAACATGCCAAGGGACTAGGGATAGAAGGATGTATAAAAGGGGAAATCCTAAGCTAAGGAAGGTAATAGCTCCAGAAGGAAAGGGTCGATCTCTCTCCACGAGTGATGAAGGAAATAGAGAGGGCACGAGAGAAGAGGGTGGACAACGCACGACACAGATCAACACACAGGCTCAACCTTCTAGCGCATGCAACACATGAACGTGGGGACTACAAGCATAGGAGTACACACAGCATGCCATAAAACACAAACAGAGAGGTGAGATGCAATGAAAATAAGAAAGGGAAGACAAGAGTTCCACAAAACACAATTTTATTGCTTAAGGGATGCACAGAATTTACATTCATGACAGGAGGTGAGAATACATTGTAGAGACCACACCAAGGTTTGAGACCCATGGGAAGTCGGCCACCATTTTGGCATGGTGCCATTACAACAAGGAGGGATCTTTTTTACAAAGCAGAACTCTACTATTTATAGAAGAAGAAGGAGAGAAGAGAAGGAGAAAGGGAGGGAAACTTGGATTCAAATCTTCAACCACCAACAACCAGTAATAAATGCCTACAAATCCACCTACAAGGTTGTCAGATGCACTTCCCCATGTATGTTTGGTGTGTAGAAGAAGGAAGAAGGCAAGATCTGATGAAATCTAGTGGTTGAGGTTGATTGGATGTATGCATTGATGAGCTGAGAGATGTTTCCCTATTTTTCACCTAACAAATCCCACCTATATTTGAATTTGAATAGTCCAACATGTAGCTTGTGTCAAGTACATTTCTGACAAGTCCAGATGTGCGTCGATTTGAGCTCTGTAGCAAAATACACGGCTATAGAATATGTCATATTTTTCAATGCATGCAAGACAAGTGGTGTGTGCGAGTTGGATGAAATAATGGAAATTGTTCATTTATTTTATCTTTTCTGCTATGTGTCATGCACTAGTTGGTTTCCCATATTTGGTGCCCTGTTGGCATGCTCGATAGGTTGCATGTAGCACACTCAAGTCTAACAGAAGATGACTTGGCACAGAAGGGCACAAAAGAGGGTGCAAACGCACGGGAGCGAGAAGAAAGCGTGAAAGGGAAACAAAGGGGAGGCACACACACAGGGGAAGGTAGAAGAAAGGCATGCAAAAGTGGGTGTGGATGGAAAAATAAATAGACCGGTGAGCGGGGAACGTATTGTGAAGGTGTAACTATTACAAAGTAATGGGTGTGGCGCATGAGGGCCAAGGACTTAGTTGATAGAAGTAAGTGTGAGGCACATGGGAAGGGAAGAAATGGAAGGAGATAGAAGAATGCAAAGGGTGTAGGAAGGCGTGCAAGGGCATGTAAAGGAACTGCAATTGTGCCAAGGTGTCAAAAGAACAATCTTGAGTGCGCACAACTTGAAATGTGAAACACTAGAGTTAGGATGAAAATATAAGTTGTCCAGATAACTAGGAGAGTTATTTAGATAACACTTGGTATACCCCAACTCCTTTCTTATTTCTATGATTGTTGCTTTATCAGTCAAATCACTAACAAGGTCTACCCCTATGCCCTTCAAACCTATTAGTGTTGAAACCAATGATGTTATGATCATAACCCTTTGTCAGCGATTTAAATAAAATAAGTCCTTGTGGACTCACTCATCAGCCATTGGTATAAGGGTTCATATTTTCCAAAATATGGGAGCTCATACAACTGATAAACTCCTACCTACTTCAATAATTTCTCCCTAGCATTGTCATACACTGGCATATCCTCCACTGTGTGCTTGTTGGTCTTCTTACTCAAAGCGTATAAATTTCCCTTGTTGTCAGTGGTACGGTGGTTGTAGTCACTTTGAATTTTGGATGTGGGAATCCCACTCTTGTCTAACTATTACTTCTTCCGAGTACTACATCTCTGAAAAATTACTCTCGAGGAGCAATTTCAACTTCAACTTCTACCTTCTTCTTTCCTTTGTGTGCTGTTGCAAGTGCTTTCTTTGGTGCCATCATAAAAATTCCACCTTTTGTCATCTGTAATGAGTAAACTCAAACCATAGCTTGAATATACATGCCCTAGCTTGAAACCATGTGCCCTAGCTCCTTCTTAATGCTTCTACTTTTCTCAAACCCTTCACCAATGGGGACGCAAGCCTTTTCCACACACAAATCCACTCTCCATGCCTGATTTCAAAACTCTCTACACCTCAATACAATTCTCTTGGCTCGGTTGCACTTAGCTCACTTGAATACTTGTGATCGCAAAGGTAAAAATGAACCCACATCATGTCCTTATATATATTTTCAAAAAAATTACACATTTATTGCTCTTTTACCTACCAACAATCCTCTCATTAATTAACCATTTTTAACATTTCCACACGATACAATCTCGTGTCCCAGCTATAACCTTCTAGTGTGCCTTCCTAACCTTTGGCTCTGACTTCTCTTCAACACTCTTCCATGCACCCGAGTACCTCTCCGCTATGCCTTCCTCTGGTAGTTTCTATAGTTGTTGCTTACCTCGTGTTATATTATTCCCTCATTTATCTTCATTTATGGTCATCTTGTAGAGCAATCACCTTTCTAATGACTCTTTTCCACACTTAACTAACACATGTAATAGTTTTTCTCATGTGTACCTAGTTGTGAATAACAAATAACAACCACCTCACACTAATGGGATGTGCAGTCCTCTGCACATACAAGAATACTTGATTATAATTAGCTTCCAAAGACACAAATGTGCTTATTACACATAACACTAAACTAAATTGACAAAGCATAACGATGAAGAAGGAAATACATT
Source organism: Taxus wallichiana var. yunnanensis (assembly GCA_018340775.1). Taxonomy (NCBI): domain Eukaryota; kingdom Viridiplantae; phylum Streptophyta; class Pinopsida; order Cupressales; family Taxaceae; genus Taxus; species Taxus wallichiana. The sequence goes on from CM031240.1 coordinate 978,953,298, forward strand.
AAAGGAAATATAGAAAGGGAAACCTATGCTAAATGGAAATCGCCTTATTAAAAACACCAAGAAGAATTATTTATAGTAGGGCTTCACCTACTCCCATTCAAGTAATTGAGTAACCGCATTCCATCAAGTGCCTCTAAGCTGGAAAGTTCCTAATTCAAGTATATGAGTGATAATGTACGGTCTCAACCAATGCACCTTGATATTTCTTGGATGGCGTATAAACTTAGAAACATAAAGTAGTACCATCAGCCCAACCTCAAGCTTCTTGTCCTAGATCTTTCGGTCATGTCACTCCTTCTACCTAACCTTTTCCTATTTCTATCTTCAACATGTTATGGCACACCTCTCATCTAATCGTATCAACCTCATTTTAAATTCTTTATTCTAATGATTTCTCATCATCTAGACCTCTAGCGCATGTAATATGAAAAGAAGGCAACATAAATTCCATAGGAAGAACTACTTCTACACCAAACACCAACTGAAATGGTGTGGCTTTGTTCAACCTCTTATATGTTGTTCTATATGCCCAAAGCACGGCAGAAACTTTATCATCCCAATATTTCCTTCTAACATCACAAATTTTTGTCAATGTCTGGCTCAAAATCTTGTTGAAGGCCTCAGCAATCCCATTTTCCTGAGGATGATAGGGTGTAGTCTTATGGTGCGCAATCATAAATTCATCCAATAGTATCCTAATTGTCTCATTCAAAAATGTGTACCCCTATCACTTTTCAAGCTCAGTGGGTATCCATACCTTGTAAGAATATTTTCCCATAAGAACCTAGTTGTTGTATCTCGTTGTACAATCCTTGGTAGGTGCTTCTTTGCCCACCTTATAAGATAATCTATGAATCGATGATGTATTGTGATCTAGTTCTTTGTGTGGTTGGTGAAATAGGACCCACAAATTTTATAGCCCATTTCTCAAATGGCTCTGTACTAGGAATAGGTCGTAAAGTCATTCTATCTCTTTGCCCAAGTTTTCCAAGGCATTGAAAGTGATCACACACCTTACAATATGCTTTACAATCTTTGTAGAGGGTCTCCCACCATAATCCAGTGAGTAGAATCTTGTGTGCAGTGGCATCACTTGCATAATGCCCACCTGTAATACCACCATGAGCCTCTTCCATGATATTTGTGTGCTCGTGATCTAATACACATCGGTGCAATACTTCATCTCGACCTAACTTGTATAGGTCACCACTAATCAACATAAAAGGTGTCACGTGAATTGCAAGTTATTTATTTTCTAAGGCTTTCATTCCTTCTGGTGCCATACATATACGTAAAAAGATAGCAATATCCTCCAATTCTGAAGGTGTGTGTTGTAACCTATATAATTACGCATCTCGGCATTATATCTTCAATTATTTGCACGTCCTCCCTAATCGAATTCTTGATAAATGGTCTAGGCCAGAATTACTTTTACCTAGTTTTACCAAAACAAGTGAAATCAAATTATTGGAATAGAGCACCCATCGACATATGTGCCCCCGTAAAATGGGATTTTTTTACCAAGTATTTGAATTCCATGTGATCAAGTATAAAATAAAAATGGTGTTGCTAGCGGTATTGTTTGAATTTATGCAAAGTGCACATGATCATTGACAAATCTTTGCACTCAGTAGTTGTATAATTATGCTCTACAGAGTCAACTTTATACTAGTAAAATAGATAGGATGATCTATAATACCTTCATCAGGATGAGCTAACACCATGCCAACGGCCATGCTAGAGGCATCCACATGTACATGAAATGGTTGGTTCCATGATGGAAAATGCATAGGATTTGTAGTAAGTTTTTCCTTTAATGCGTCAAATGCTCAATGTTGAAGTTCTCACCAATAGAATGTCCCTTTTCCCTTTAGTAAATCTTCCAAGGGTACGGTAATCTTATCATATCCTTTGATGAATTTTCTATAACACCCTATGTGGCCCAAGAATCCACGCACCTCACACAATCGCAACCTTAGTTGGATCCACTAACAAACCTTCCTTACAGATGATGTGCCCTAAAAGAGTCCTAAAAGGTGTAGCAAACATGCACTTCTTGATGTTTAAAGAGATTCTTAACCGATCGCATCTCTCAAACATTAAGCGCAAGTTATCACAATGATCCTTAACAAGCCCATACACTGTCCAATCATCCAAATAAACTGCAAGAATTTGTCAATAAAATCTTGGAATGCTTGAACAACTATGCATGAAAATACAGCAGGTGTGTTTTTTAAACTAAAGGGCATCACCATATATGCAAAAATTCCCCATTTAATGGTGAAAGTACTATTTTCTTAATCCTCATGTGCAATCCTAACCTGATGATACCCAGAGAATCCGTTTATAAAATAATAAACTTCACGCCTGCAACGCCTTCTAATATTTCCTCGGTGAATGGTGTAGGAAAAGGATCAGTCACACATGCAACATTCAGCTCCATGTAGTCCACATAGATCCTAATCTGACCATCTTTCTTTATACTAATCACCATTGGGCTAACCCATTTTGATTCTTCTAGGGGCTTGATGATGCTAGAGTTCATCATTTTTCAATTTCTTCCTTGAATTTGACACGCGAGTTCGAGTTTATCCTATAAAGTCTCTTTCGACTAGGCACACACCTTCCTTTAGCTTAATCTTCATCTCTCCTAATGATTCATGTACTCCTTTTAATTCATGGTAGCCCCTAGGAATAAATCCTGAAAATCCCATAGTAACTCAATTATCTTTGCTACTTGAATCAATCCAATAACCCCCAATTATTGCCTCAGTTCAACATATGTACCAATGTTCACTTTCTTAGTCTTCATAGGTTCATGATAGGCATGCACGTTATTATCCGCACTATCTAACACTTCGCATGTACCTATTGAATGATCTATATCCATATTTTGTACTTCTTCATCATCCACTATGTAGACCATCTTCCCTTTTTCTTTCTCATAGCAAGTGCGCTTAAGTATTATGGCATCTGTTTCTTCTACTTCATCAAAACATGCTCCTGAGTCTTCCTCTCCAAATAGCTCCTGAACAATTTCTTCCACCTTTGCATTGTCTCCCATAGTTAAGTGCTTTATAATCCTTAATGCTTCTTTAACTTGAGAGGTTTAGTAGAGAAGTAATCAAAATTCGATTCATTCTTGCAATCAAGTCTTGCCAATTCTAGTCTCCTATGTAACTTTGCATAAACATCCTAGGATCGTGTGCACCTTGTAAAGTGAAATAAAATTTGTGCACCCAAAGTGAAGGTGGTAAAGCCACCTATCCTTCTGTCTAGATTCTCTCACACTTTTGAACGTGGTTTTGTCTTTGCCCGTTTAAACAACCACTTGAGACCAAAGAAACAACCTAGGGTTAGCTAGAAAATTATGGGATAATTTATTTTTATTAGGGGTGAACACAACCGAGTTGTCAGATAATATTTTTCCACTGGCAGGTTCCAACAAAACACATTTACCAAAACACAAATTTCCTTTATTAACTAATATCAAGTTCACAAGGTTCAAATTTTAGGGTTAGATGTTCTAGTTAGGTTTAGGGAGAAATCTACCCCTATACCCACTCTCTAACATGCTCAGAGTTTTAACTAGATTTTTCTCATACTTAATGCTTAAAAATTTCCCTAAACCATTCCCAATGGATTGGAAATGTTCTCACATTTTTGGTGATATAAATAAGTCCTCCTAACTCCTTCGAGAACTCAAGATATGGTCCGGCAGAGTTTTGGGATCAATTTTTTCCCAAGTGGGACACGTGTCAAGAGAAGGGGAAAACCCATTTGGTGGGTTGGCGGGTCGCAGGGCATTTTTTTGGAATTTTTCCCCATGTGGCGCAAAAGTAAAATTTCCCCTAAACCTCCGCCGCCACCCCCAGGTGCCACGGCACCCTCTAATTGTCGGGCCGAGGCGGGCGAAATGGAAAATTTTTCCAAATTTTTCAAAAAAATCAAAGGGCAAAAGTTTCCACACCTCCACCACTGCACTGTGAGGACATGTGGCAACCTCTGATTGGTTGTAGCCCGATGGAGGGAAAAGTAAAAATTTCAAAAAATTTCAAAAAAATCAAGGGTTAAAATTAATTCGCACCTCCGCCTCAGCCCCTGGAGGACACGTGGCGCCCTCTGATTGGCTGCGGGCCGATGGAGGCAAAAGTGAAAATTTTCCCAAGGTCCAAAATTTCTAAAAAATTTCCTAAGGCTGAAAAGACAGGAAATTTTTGGCTTCCGGGCCCGCCAGGGAAAATTTTCCCGCTCAAGCACAAAACTTTCAAAGTGCCATAACTTGACCTAGAAAGCTCGGTTTTGGGAAAATGAGGAATTTTTGGAAAGCTATCGATGCCCTCTTTGCACAAGAAGCATAAATTTTAGTTTTTATTAAGTTCTTAAGGGTAAATTTTGCAAAAAGGATCTGCATGCTTTTAATTTGTGAACTGGTAGTTTGCAACTTCATATTTTGGTTAATTTAGAACTCCTCCTTCACTCAACATGTCAAAAAAACATGGAGGATGAGTCTAGGGAGAGTTTAGAGTGTTTTAGTAAAGTGAATTTGTTCAATTTGTTCAAGATTGCATTTTTTCGGCAATAGACAGAAAAAAAACGTTGTGCAAGCTTTGAATTGAATTTTATTAAGTTTTGGAGGTTCTTTCTTAACTATTATAGTGAATTTGAGTTCCTTAGGTATTAATAAGTCTGAATTTCAATGTTTAATAACTTTTTTCTTGGTGTAAGTATGAACTGTTCATTTTTAATAAAATGTAAATTGCCAGAATGAAGTTTTAAATCGGTGAACTGTTTCTTTTAAGTCTACATGCCAATTTATCATTTAAAAGTGTGTATAGTTTCTAATTGGTCTCATATATTTGCTTATTAAATCTTCTATTCAATTCTAAGTTAGAATACAGTTCAGATTTCAATTCAAATATGTATTTTGCAAAGAATACAACATTGTCTTTCATTTCCATGCATTCTTTCTTTTCCAAACAGAGATCAAACTTCAATAATAATCCAAATCTAATATGCAATACACTTTTGAGAAAGGAATGCAATCTTTTAATGATCAAAAATTACATCCTTTCAACTTATCAATTTCCATTTGTTTTCAAATACAATACATAAAGTATACAACATTGTTTCTTATTCCTTTCCAAAATAGAAATCTCATTCTCTTGACAGCAATTTCAAATCTAGTATACATTACAATTTCGAAAAATAATTCCATCCTTTATTCATATTTCAATAACATTTTTACAACTTATCACTATTCCAATTTGATTACAAAATACAAAATACAATGCTTATAATATCCTTTACATTTCCTTTCCAAAAATAGAGAACAAGTATAATTCTTCTTTACATTTCTCAATTAAAATTCAACTTCCATCTACAATGCAATAACTTCACATTACAATTACTATACATCTCATCCACTCAAGGTGGGAAAGATTACATTAGCTTTGCTCAAAATAAAGAGACTCATCAAATCTGTAAATTTCTTCTTTCTCCAAACAACAAAAGCATGCTATTTTCTCCATCATTTCTTTTTTATCACAACAAGGAAGGGGGAAAGGCAATGCTCTCCACCCAACAAAGACATCCAATGAGAAGGGAGAAGCCATCCTTCCTCATTGGCCCCCGAGCCCCAACCATATTGAAATAGAGAATGAGAGACAACTCATGGCAACAAAGGCTTCCACAACAAACATACAACATTCTTCACATTGCATTCAACAATAAGGAAATACAGTCCAAGCAAGAACAGTAGTTCACAACTATATTTGAAATCATTCACACAACACATAGGCTTGATCAAGCAAGCCAATAAGAGCAAGAACTATGGGGAACTCCTTATGCCTCCCAATTTGGAATTGGGCATCCACCAAAAATCATACCGCCATTAACCACATCAAAACCCATAAACCTTATATCTCCCAACCCCTCCTTATGCCCCCCCAAAGTTTATCCCTTATGCCCCCAAAAGTAAGAAATGCAAGCAGTTTCTTTTCTAAGGTGGATCCCAAACCAAAACTCCCTCCATAATAAAATAGTTTCATTGGCAATCCCTTATGCCCCCATATGAAATCCCCATAGCCTTCTCCTACACCATGCCCTAAGCAATCTACCCAACCAGCCAAGAACATAAACATAAACACCATTTAAACATGCATGCAAGACAAGGAAAACATTTAAAACACACTCAAGATGCCTACCTCTCCATAATGGAGTTTGTTCCAAGCTCACAAGCTTTCCATAATGTCAAAGTGTAGTCTAAAACAAGCAATGCTCAAGTATGCAAAAGACTCCAAGCTTCCTCCACAACAAGCTTCAAAACAACCCAAAAAATGCGCCCCCAAGAGGAAAATAACAAAGTTTCAACAAACATAAACAAGCAAGGAGTTTCACTTTTATAAGAGAGGGAAGATAAGAGGATGATGTGGATCCATGTGCGATGCCACATCATTCTTCCTTAACCCCAAGAGGAAATTCAACATCCTTAACCAAATCACAATAAATAAAATGACAATATCACTTACACACTCCAAAATGACCCATACTCCAAAAGGACTGAATTAAAAATATGTAAGGGAAGTGCAATTAAAATTTACATATTGTCACTTCAAAATGCATTATAAATGCCTAAATTTAACCTCCAAACCATAGGCATGGTTGGTGGATCATTTTAAGAGGTGTGGGACAAGTTTAACTTGTCCCACAAGCCTCCAAATTTGGCCTCCAAGGACAAATTCGAATTCCTAAGGAGATGAAGTGTTTATCACTCCAAAATCTTTCTTACATGCTCTTACAAATTTCTTACACATTCTTACAACATCAACTTACACACTCTTCCCACATTAATATTTAAAATCAACAACTTTATTCATTACATTCCATATCCCAATTTAATTTAAATAAAGTTTAACTATAGGACTCTCACATTAAAACTATCACATTTAAATTAACTAAAAGAAGGAACACATTACTAATAAAACACATACAACAATAATTAAAAGGAACACATAATAAAACACATATCCCATGGTCATATATAATAGAAATCCCCCATGGGAAATCCTAACATAACTCAACACACAAACACATAACACAGTTGCCATGGTGACCTTGTTGAATTCACTCAGAATTCCAATATGGTTAGTCTCCAGTCCCCCAACATTGTTGTGATTTTTAACCTGCAAAATGCAAATACCTCCTTCAGCCTCGTGGCCATATCAGAACATCCAAAATGATATAAGCAACATCTCAAGATCGTCCAAACATATGAATCACAACAATATCAATAATTCAACATTATCATTTTTAATTAAATAACTCAACTATTTCATCATCAAAATATATTCCAAACTAGGTCTACTCAACATATCCAATGTCACAAGTCCAAATTAACATCCATAATATGTTCATGTCAAACAAGTATATCATCAACCACATATAAAATGCCTCTAGTAACCATCGTGCATAATAATTGAATCCAGATCAATAATAAATCTATGATCTACTTCTAACCATCATATTAAAACAAAACATAATAGTGTCCATAATACGATCAATAATATCAAAATCAGTGTCAAAGGGAAGTGGGCACTACATCCCCCTCCTTAAACTCGACTTCCTCTTGGAAGTCACTGGAACAAATGTGGAAACTGCACTCACAATACTGTGGCATCCTCCCAAGTGGCTGCAATCTCATCATATATGTCCCACTTTACCGTGCACGATCAATATTTCTTCCTCGAAGGCCTAGGGTACTGCAATCTATGATATGGATGGGATCCACTGTCACCTACCCCTGATCTTGCACTTGTAATGATGTCCAGTCCAACACATGAGAAGGATCTGTAATGTACCTCTTAAGGGCGAAACGTGAAACACATCATGTACGCGAGACAAGCTGGGTGGCAATGCTAGACGGTAGGCCAAAGGGCCGATATGCTCCAAGATCTCAAAAGGACCAACGAATCTAGGAGCTAACTTAGAACCTTTTCCATAGCGGATAGGGCTCTTGTGTGGCTTGACACAAAGGAACACCTTCATGCCCACATCAAAACTACGATCAATCCTATGCTGATCCGCATACTTCTTCTACATGTCTTGTGCCTCCTGTAATCTCTACCTGATCAACACTACCTCTTTTGCTCCATGTCCCGTGCAAAAGAGCTGGTCCAAGAGATACTCTATTCTCTAATGTGTCATAGCTAAGGGGTGTCCCTGCACTCTCTACCATATAATGCCCGAAAAGAGCCATGCCTATAGAACTCGAAAACTATTATTGTATGCAAACTCCACTAAGTACAGGTATCCTCCCACTTAGATCGCTCATCCATCATATACATCCTAAGCATATCCTCCAAAATCTGATTCACTCACTCGGTTTTTCCATCTATCTTAGTGTGATATGTTGTGTTGAAGTTAATCCTCGCCCCAGGACATACCGCATGGTAGTCTAAAAGTGTGACGTGTACAAAGGATCACGGTCACAAATGATCTTCCACGGAATCCCGTGTAACCTGAAAATCTCATCTAAATATACTCGTGCCACTACTCTAACTATGTAAGTGGTCTTCACAGAGAAAAGTGAGCCATTTTTGTCAATTTATCAACCGTGACCATGATGGTGTCATGGTGATATCTCAACATAGGTAGCCCAATAATGAAATCCATGGAAATGGTGTCCCACTTCCATTCCAGTATGGCATGAGGATAAAGAAGGTCTGCTGGATGTTGATGCTCAGCCTTAACCCTCTGGCACTCTAAACACCATGACACAAACTGAGCCATGTCCCAACAAAGTCCTCTCTAGTGGTATAACTATCTCAAGGTAGCGTGCATCTTCTTCACCCGGGATGGGCTGAATAGGGTACACAATGTGCCTCTACCAAGATGTCCTACCTCAAGCCTCCATCTCTGGGAACATATATCCTACCTCTGTTCCTAAGAATACCATTTTGCCTCTAAGGAAAAACCATCAAACTTCCCCTCAAGGGGTCTCTGTGACTTGATCTCTGCTCATACTGCCATGTAGAAGCTATCAAGAGGAAGCTACTAAAGGATCTTGCTCCACAAATCTGTGCTCACTGAAGTGGCCATAGCCACATGTCTCTATCTGTTGAGAGCGTCTGCTACCACATTCTCCTTCCCCTTCACATGCTCTATCTCCATGTCATACTCACAAAGAAACTCCATCCAACGCCGTTGACAAGCGTTTAGATTGGGCTACGTGAAGAGGTGGCAAAGACTCAAGTGATCTAGTCCGAGTGTGAATATCCATCCAAGAAGAAAATGTCTCCATCTAACCAAAGCATGCAAAATTGCCGCAAGCTCAAGATCATGGGTAGGATAATTAAGCTCGTGATCCTTGAGTTTGCAAGACTCAAAAGGTACAACCCTACCATCTTGCATCAACACACCTCCAAGCCCTACTAGAGAAGCATATGTGCAAACAAAGAACTCACCCCGTGAATCCAAGATTACAAGAATGGGTTTTGTAGTGAGGCACTCCTTCAATGTCCTAAAGACCTACTCACATCTTTCGACCAAAAAACTTCTTCCCTTTCCTCCGAAGGGAAGTGATAGAGTCTTGTAATCCGAGAGAAGTCCTAAACAAATCTCTTGTAGTATCCTGCTAATCCCATGAATCTGCGCACCTCAAGAACTATAGTGGGTGTTGGCCAATCCATAATGGCTCTAATCTTTAAAGGATCGACTATGATACCTTCCCGAAATTATAGGACCCAAGTATTGTACCTCGACTTAAAAAAGCACACTTCTCCAAGTTCTCATAAAGTGCTACTCACGGAGACACCGAAGAACCTATCGAAGGTGCCCCTCATGCTCCTCACATGTACGTGAGTATATCAAGATTTCATCTAGGAATATGAGCATGAAGTGATCTAAAAAGGTCATGAATACCCCATTCATCAAACTCATAAACACTACGGGGCATTCGTCAAACCAAAAGGTACCACTTTGTGAACTCATAGTGTCACCTCGAGATCCTCAATCGATGGTAGCGACTTGAGATCAATCTTAGAGAACACCATGGATCCCTTCATCCGATCAAACAAGTCATCAATGCGAGGAAGAGGATAACAATTCTTGATCGTTATCTTGTTCAGTGGCGGTAATCAATACACAACCACAATGATCCATCCTTCTTCTTCACGAAGATCACAAGGTGCACCCCAAGGAGATACACTAGGACGGATAAGGCCCTTTTCCAAAAGGCCCTCAAGCTGCAACTTGAGCTCACGAGCTCGGGATGGTCATCCGATAAGGTTCCTATGAGATAGGCTCTGCTCCGGGAACTAGATCTATATGAAAATCAATCTCACGTGGGGGTGGCATCCCAGGTAGCTCCCCTAGAAAGACATCAGAAAACTCTCTCAAAATGGGATGGTCATCTAGCGATGGTCCACTAGACCTATCCTACGATGTCACTAATCGTAATAGCATACATCGACAACCCTTTCACACACACCGCTTAAGCTTCATAGCGGAGATGGTATGAATAGATACAGTCTCCTAACCCATGAGATCACCGACTCAACTCCCAAATCATCTCGCACAAGCTATAGTCTTGTGATAACAATCCATCCTGGCCTGTGTGCAGATAGCTAATCCATACCTAAGATAACTCCATATGAGCACAAAGGAAGAATACAAATATCTCGAGGTGGTGATGAAGATCCCAAATCCACAACACACTCCTTAACTAAGGAGTCCACCAAGATCTTGGCTCTAGAAGCCATCTCGACATCCCAACTAAGACCCTACCTAATCGCCACCACTGCCTGCATTGCTCTACTAAATATGGTACAATAAAGTAATCAAAAGAACTAGAATCAAATAATACAGAGGTAAGAATACCACCAATGCTACCTATGGTCTCAATAATTGTGCTATGGTGCTTGGCCTAGCGGTTTTCAACCGCTACATAAATCCTGTGGTTGTGCCCCATGTCACCAACTATTGGCTAGAAATCGGTGCCTTACCCTTGTTAGGGTTTTGAGGGCAATCTCTCCAAAAATTTCCAGCTACTCCACATCCAAAGCAACCACCTGATCCTCTCCAAGGAATAGTACCTCCAGTAGGTGCCCTAGAAGCCTATGGTGTGGATCCTGATGATCCAACTATAGTCTGTTTTGGCCTCTGTTGGTGAGCTCTTATTGACTAAGCTCTAGGTCCACCTTGTGTCATGATGGGACCCCTAGGAGGAGGCCCCATGCTTTGACCTCTCTATGCATCAGCTCTCTGTGGAGGTCTATAAGGTGGGTGGGACTGTTGTTGCTTTGTGGCCTAAAGGATGACTGTGTTGAATGTTGACCACCATGAGGAAGAGGTACTTGAACCTCTCAATCTACCATCTTGTATCTCCGAATGTGGCTTTTGACTCGATCTCTAGCCCACTGGGTTTTACCCTGAGTCTCCTCTGCAATATAGGCCTTCTCAGTGGCCTCACGTAAATTTTGTGGACAGTGAATCCACACTGCACCTCCAATATCCAAATTCGGCCCCGCATGAACCTGTGAATCCACACCTTCTCATCCTATATATACCCTACATACTAAAGTAGATCTAGAAATCTACTCTCATACTCTTCCACTGATAGAGAAGCATGTCGGAGGTCATGGAACTCATCAATCCTCTCGCTAGATGAACTCTCGTGATAAATACGCTGCCTGAATCTCTCCTCAAATAGCTCCTAGGTCACTATCTCTAGATCTACATAGAGCTTTTTCTCCTCGTCCTCCATCATACTCCTACTCCATCCCTCGGTAGATGGATTACAACACGAGCTTTCATGTTGTTAGAACAAGGACAAATATTGAAGCAACCGCTCAAGCTTATTAGCTAGGCCTCTACCCGAAATCCACCTATATCACCCGAGTAGTGTGAGGGCTTAAGCTTCAGGATCTCCTTGATGTGATCCACCGATGTGGTCTATTAGCTTTTAGGTCTCTCTGCTCGCTCATCCCCGAGCCTAAGGCTCGAGACCTCTCTCTATGCTCTGGAACTCCGTCACCCCGTCTATTAGGTGGTGACTTTGCTCGTGGCTTTGACTCAACATGGGAGTTCTCTCCCTATGCTTCTCGTTATATTGAGGAGATACCGACCCTCGATAAAAGTAGCTCTATCATTACTAGCGCTGTCCTCCACCTAATCCTCCCGCATAGGCGGCATTAACATCATGAAGGGTTTGTAGAATCGAGGTAGAATGGTTGCCACACCCCTGATTCGGTGGTGGTGTGGTGAGTGAGTTTGAGTCTTTATGAAGGTTCCTCTCACTCTTTCTCGAGCCTCCTGCATAGACCAAAGCGAGAGTTAGTCCATTTGCTAAATTATACACAACTTCCATGTTTACTAAAATATACAATTTCTTGCTAAGTTATTTTCTAGGTTTAAGGTGTGCTAGGTTTAAGTTTTCATGTCTCAAGTTTTCTAGTGTGCCCAATGGTCCAAGCCTTTGAACCACTGCTCTAATACCAAATTGTAGTGCCCGTTTAATCAACCACTTGATACCAAAGAAACAACCTAAGGTTAGCTAGAAAATTATGGGATAACTTTTTTTTTTATTAGGGGTGAACACAACCGAGTTACCAAACAATAGTTTACCACTATCAGGTTCTAGAACAAAACACATTTACCAAAACACAAGTTTCCTTTATTAACTAATATCAAGTTCACAAGGTTCAAATTTTAGGGTTAGATGTTCTAGTTAGGTTCAGGGAGAAATCTACCCCTATACCCACTCTCTAACATGCTTAAAGTTTCAACTAGACATTTCTCATACTTAATGCTTCAAAAATTTCCTAAAGCATTTCCAATGGATAGGAAATTTTTTCACCTTTTCGATGATATAAAGAAGTCCTCCTAACTCCTTTGGGAACTCAAGATATGGTCCGGCGGAGTTTTGGGATCAAATTTTCCCCAAGGGGACACATGTCAAGAGGAGGGGAAAACCCCTTTGGCGGGTTGGCGGGTCGCGGGGCATTTTTTTGAAATTTTCCCCATGCGGCGCAAAATTAAAATTTCTCCTGAACCTCTGCCGCCACCCCCAAGGTGCCACGTGGCACCCTCTGATTGGTTGTGGGCAGGCGGGGTGAAATAGAAAATTTTACAAAATTTTCAAAAAAATCAAAGGGCAAAAGTTCGCGCCCTCCACCGTTGTCCCATGAGGACATGTGGCAGCCTTTGATTGGTTGTGGGCCGGCGGAGGGAAAAGTGAAAAATTTTCAAAAAATTTTAAGGGTTAAAATTAATCCGTGCCTCCGCCTCAACCCCTGGAGGACACGTGGCGCCCCCCGATTGGTCATGGGCATATGGAGGGAAAAGTGAAAATTTTCCCAAGGTCCAAAATTTCTAAAAATTTTCCTAAGGCCGAAAAGATGGGAAATTTTTGGCTTGCGGGCCCACCAGGGAAAATTTTCCCAAATTTTCCCGCTCAAACTCAAAAATTTCAAAGTGCCATAGCTTGAGCTAGAAATCTCGCTTTGGGAAAACAAGGAGTTTTTGAAATCTCTCAATGCCCTCTTTGCACAAGAGGCATAAATTTTAATTTTTATTAAGTTCTTAAGGGTCAATTTTGTAAAAAGAATCTGCAAGATTTTAATTTGTGAACGGTAGTTTGCAACTTCATATTTTGGTTAATTTAGAACTCCTCCTTCACTCAACATGTCAAACAGACATAGAGGATCAGTCTAGGGAGATTTTAGAGTGTTTTAGTGAAGTGAATTTGTTTAATTTGTTCAAGGTTGCATTTTTCCAGCAATAGACGGAAAACAAAGACTGTGCAAGCTCGAATTGAATTTTATTAAGTTTTGGAGGTTCTTTCTTAACGGTTATAGTGAATTTCAGTTCCTTAGGTATTAATAAGTTTGAATTTCAATGTTTAATAACTTGTTGCTTGGTGTAAGTATGAACTGTTTCTTTTAAGTTTGCATGCCAATTTATCATTTAAAAGTGTGTATAGTTTCTAATTGGTCTCATATATTTTCTTATTAAATCTTCTATCCAATTCTAAGTTAGAATACGATTCGATTTCAATTCAAATATGTATTTTGCAAAGAATACAACATTGTCTTTCATTTCCACGCATTCTTTCTTTTCCAAACAGAGATCAAACTTCAATAATAATCCAAATCTAATATGCAATACACTTTTGAGAAAGAAATTCAATCTTTTAATGATCAACAATTACATCCTTTCAACTTATCAATCTCCATTTGTTTTCAAATACGAAGACATAAAGTATACAACATTGTTTCTTATTCCTTTCCAAAATAGAAATCTCATTCTCTTGACAGCAATTTCAAATCTAGTATACATTACAATTTGAAAACTAATTCCATCATTTATTCATATTTCAATAACGAGTTTTACAATTTATCACTCTTCCAATTTGATTACAAAATACAAAATACAATGCTTATAATATCCTTTACATTTCCTTTCCAAAAACAGAGAACAAGTATAATTCTTCTATACATTTCTCAATTAAAATTCAACTTCCATCTACTATGCAATAACTTCACATTACAATTACTATACATCTCATCCACTCAAGGTGGGAAAGATTACATTGACTTTGCTCAAAATAAAGAGACTCATCAAACTATAAATTTCTTCTTTCTCCAAACAACAGCATGCTAGTTTCTCCATCGTTTCTTTTTTTATCACAACAAGGAAGGGGGAAAGGCAACGCTCTCCACCCAACAAAGAAATCCAATGAGAAGGGAGAATCCATCCTTCCTCATTGGCCCCGAGTCCCAACCATATTGAAATAGAGAATGAGAGACAACTCATGGTAACAAAGGCTTCCACAACAAACATATACATTCTTCACATTGCATTCAACAATAACTAAATACAGTCCAAGTAAGAACGGTAGTTCACAACTATATTGGAAAGCATTCACACAACACATAGGCTTGATCAAGCAAGCCAATAAGAGAAAGAACTATGAAGAACTCCTTATGCCTCCCAATTTGGAATTGGGCATCCACCAAAAATCATACCGCCATTAACCACATCAAAACCCAAAAACCTTATATCTCCCAACCCCTCCTTATGCCCCCCAAAATTTTATCCCTTATGCCCCCAAAAGTAAGAAATGCAAGCGAGTTTCTTTTCTAAGGTGGATCCCAAACCAAAACTCCTCCATAATAAAAAAGTGTCCTTGGCAATCCCTTATGCCCCCCCCATATGAAATCCCCATAGCCTTATCCTACACCATGCCCTAAGCAATCTACCCAACCAGCCAAGAACACAAACACAAACACCATTTAAACATGCATGCAAGACAAGGAAAACATTTAAAACACACTCAAGATGTCTACCTCTCCATAATGGAGTTTGTTCCAAGCTCACAAGCTTTCCATAATGTCAAAGTGCAGTCTAAAACAAGAAATGCTCAAGTATGCAAAAGACTCCAAGCTTCCTCCACAACAAGCTCCAAAACAGCCCAAAAAATGTGCCCCACGAGGAAACTAACAAAGTTTCAACAAACATAAACAAGCAATGAGTTTCACTTTTATAGAAGAGGGAAGAGAAGAGGATGATGTGGATCCATGTGGGATGCCACATCATTCTTCCTCAACCCCAAGAGGAAATTCAACATCCTTCACCAAATCACAATAAATAAAATGACAATATCACTTACACACTCCGAAATGACTCATACTCCAAAAGGACTGAATTAAAAATATGTAAGGGAAGTCTAATTAAAACTTACATATTGTCACCTCAAAATGTATTATAAATGCCTAAATTTAACCTCCAAACCATAGGCATGGTTGGTGGATCATTTTAATAGGTGTGAGATGAGTTTAACTTGTCTCACAAAATTTGGCCTCCAAAGACAAATTCGAATTCCTAAGGAGATGAAGTGTTTATCACTCCAAAATCTTTCTTACATGCTCTTACAAATTTCTTACACATTCTTACAACATCAACTTACACACTCTTCCCACATTAATATTTAAAATCAACAACTTTATTCATTACATTCGATATCCCAATTTAATTTAAATAAAGTTTAACTATAGGACTCACATTTAAATTAACTAAAAGAAGGAACACATTACTAATAAAACACATACAATAATAATTAAAAGGAACACATAATAAAACACATATCCCATGGTCACATATAATGGAAATCCCCTCATGGGAAATCCTAACATAACTCAACACACAAACACATAACACAGTTGTCATGGTGACCTTGTTGAATTCACTCAGAATTCCAATATGGTTAGTCTCAGTCCCCGACATTGTTGTGATTTTTAACCTGTAAAATGAAAATACCTCCTTCGGCCTCGTTGCCATCAAAACATCCAAAATGATATAAGCAACATCTCAAGATCATCCAAACATATGAATCACAACAATATCAATAATTCAACATTATCATTTTTAATTAAATAACTCAACTATTTCATCATCAAAATCTATTCCATACTAGGTCTATTCAACATATCCAATGTCACAATTCCAAATCAACATCCATAATATGTTCATGTCAAACAGTATATCATCAACCACATATAAAATTCCTCTAGTAACCATCGTGCATAATAATTGAATCCAGATCAATAATAAATCCATGATCTACCTCTAACCATCATATTAAAACAAAACATAATAGTGTCCATAATATGATCAATAGTATCAAAATCGGTGTCTAAAAGTGTCAAAGGGAAGTGGGCACTACATCCCCTCCTCAAACTCAACTTCCTCCTGGAAGTCACTTTGGAACAAATGTGAAAGCGCACTCGCAATACTATGGCATCCTCCCAAGTGGCTGCAGTCTCATCGTATTTGTCCCACTATACCCGTATCTCGATCAATCTCTACCTCGAATGCCTAGGGTCCTATGATATATGATATAGACGAGGCTCCACCGTCACCGCCCTTGATCCCGCACACTGCAATGATGTCCAGTCTAGCACATGAAAGGATCTGTAATGTACCTCCTAAGGACAGAAACATGAAACACATCATGTACGCGAGACAAGCTGGGTGGTAATGCTAGATGGTAGGCCAAAGGGCTAATACACTCCAAGATCTCAAAAGGACCAACGAATCTAGGAGCTAACTTAGAACCTTTTCCATAGTGGATAGGGCTCTTGTGTGGTCTAACACGAAGGAACACCTTCATGCCCACATCAAAGCTAGGATCAATCCTATGTTGATCCGCATAGTTCTTTTTCTGTCCTGTGCCTCCTGCCGCAATCTCTACCGATCAACACTACCTATTGCTCCATGTCTGCAAAAGAGCTGGTCCAAGAGATACTCTATCCTCCAACCTATCCCATCTAAGGGGTGTCCTGCACTCTCTACCATATAATGCCTGAAAAGGAGCCATGCCTATAGAACTCTGAAAAATATTATTGTAGGCAAACTCCGCTAAGTATGTGTACTCCCACTTAGACTGCTCATCCATCACGTACATCCCGAGCATATCCTCTATAATCTTATTCACTCGCAGTCTATCCATCTGTCTTAGGATGATATGATGTGCTAAAATTAATCCTCGTCTCGAGGACATACGCATGGTAGTCCGAGAAATGTGAAGTGTATAAAGGGTCGCATCCAAATGATCTTCGCGGGATCCTATACAACCCGACGATCTCATCCAAATATACTCGTGCCACTACTCTAGTTGTATAAGTGGTCTTCACCGGCGAAAAGTGAGCCACTTTTGTCAATTTATCAACCGTGACCATAATGGCATCGTGGTGATATCTCAACATAGGTAGCCCAACAATGAAATCCATGGAAATGGTGTCCCACTTCTATTATGGTATGGCATGAGGATAAAGAAGACCTGTTGGATGTTGATGCTCGGCCTTAACCCTCGGCACTTAAAACATCGTGACACAAACCGAGCCACGTCACAAATGGCGTGTACATAAATCCTATTCAGATCTTCCTCACTCAAAGGCTCAACATAAGGCGCAGATTTCCCATCCATTAAAGGGATAATAACGCTCTCTTCCTTGTTCTCAAAGATTTTATACCCCTTGTTGAACCATAAATCAACATTATTTTCATAACACCAATGGCACCCAAGCAGAGCTAGGAAGTTGTCTGATTCTACAAGTGTTAAGACCTCAAAGTCCCCGATGAATTTGGCCCCTTGTATAGTAATGAATGCACCATTTAAAACTCTTATGGGAGTGGCCTTAGTTCGATTAGCCATGAACAATACATTAGAGGATGGTTGTAATGGAGGTCTACCCATATATACCCATGCATCTAAAGTAAGTACATTAACTTTCGTACTGATCAATCAATATATTACTCAAGAGTCACCCATCCACAATAGCATTCAGAGTGATCTCTTTGTCGTAATCCAAACTATGAGGGGGAATATTTGCATGCAGGATTTGATGTTCATTCTCAATACACTCACGCAGAGTGTTTCCTTTTAGCCAATTCCCTAGTAATTGAATGATATTCTCCTGGAGCAACATTTTGCATGCCTCCTTCAAGTCATCAATATCTGACTGGAACATCTCTACTACCTTCTTCTATTCCATCTTCTGTGATTTATCCTTTAAATATTGTATTTCACCTTGAAGATTTCTAATTACCTCCATGGTCTCCCTATAAACCTCTTTTTGGTGTGCGGGATCCAGATACCGTACATGTAAAACTTCCTCCTTAGTAATGGTAGGCTTCTTCTATAATGTATCTATGGCATGTGCAGCTTCAAAGCACATGTAGTAATCTTCATAGGTAATACCTCAGGTTCTGGTGCTAGCTTTGGCATCCACTGATTCTCCACAGTGTGTTGTATTCAAACCATCCCCGCACCTTTGTTCTCTTGTTTATGTTGTTTGCGAAGATGCTCATATAAGTCTAGTAATTCCTCATAGTTGTGATTCTTCCCACAAAAGGAACAAGTAATACTCTGAGGACATTTGTGCATGTAATGGTCAGGAGATCCGCATGTAAAGCATGTTCCAGGAGGGAACTCAACTCGTCCACCACCATGACCTTAACCCCCGAATCTAACACGGTATCCTTAACCTCTGCTATGACCTCCTTCATAGTGCCCTTCATTCCGATCATAGTGCACTTGATTGTTATCCCAATCCTGGTGCTCACCTTTACCTTTAGAGTTATCTGATACTCATGTATTTCACACACCAATATCTAGAGCATCATGGATCTAACCAATCAACCCGCAGTCTTATGTATCGTGAGTCAAGGTCCATAAAATTTTACATTAACAAGATACATTCTTCCTTATCACACGTTGTAATAATGGGCAATGGCTTGCATCATGGTCCAAATGACATATCTCACAGTCCAACAAGTAATGAACGTACTTATCTGTGAGGAAAACTATCTTTAGTTTTCCTTCCACTTCACAATCTGTACACCAAATTCCAGTGTGCGTCTCATGTGTTGAACTTTCTAATAGTTTCTCCAATTGTTTTGTCATGGCTACAATTTTTGCTTCCAGGAATGGGCTTACTCCAATGTCTATACTTCCAACTGCCTCAGCACACAAAGATAATTCAAGTGCTTCACTTGGGTTAGTGTATGTCTTATGAGACAAAGACCCTTCTAAAATGTGTGATCAATCCTCGAATGAACCATTGTGCATGTTGGCTTGGATGAATATCATACGAAAGCTTAGACAAAAATGTTTTGAATCGGGCATCATACTCCAACATACTCTCAGTAGTGCCTTGTTTAATATCCTTGAGCGTGCTTATACTCTTATGCTCAAACTCAAGAATATGAAACTCCTTAAGAAAAGCATCCTTTAATGTTGCATAATCTACACAAGTATGATCAGGGTAAAACTTCTTATACCAACTATGTGCGCATCCCTGTAACGTAGTTACAAACTAACTTACCTTGCGCTCAAAATCCGTAACTCCTTTTGCATGCCACAGTATCTCACACATGTGCACATTCTCAGCAACATCTTCTATGCCCCTATACTCTAGAAGATGGAGAGACATCTCCATGTAAATATTTTGGGGTTGGTGCAGACCCTGCCCACCTGATCTAGAACCTCCTGTGTTACCTCCGCCTCCGTAACCACCAGATCCACCAAAACTAGAGCCTCTTAAACCCCTAATCCTCCACATGTAGATGGAAACAGACTAGAAGAGGTACTTCCTTGTGTCCCAACAAAGTAGTACTAAACTGAAATCCTATAGTCTGTGTGGTGGTACTACTCCAGAAGTGGGTCCAAAATTTTACGCACTCGAATTATGTGTTGATAATGCACCTAAAAATTTACCTCCAAATAACAACGAAGATATTTGACCTGCCATGGATGTACTTGCTATGTGACTTACTCCTACTTTCCTACTACCCAAATTATTTTGTTGACTATTGGATGTAATAGATCATTGAAAAACCAAGCGCAAGGGCTAGGTTACTGTAGATTTAGATGTGCACTCGCGGCCTAGGTCGTCTCTACTAGCACACTTCCATGTGAGGCCGAGGAGGGTTCCCCATCATGCTTTGCAAATGGGAGAGTTCCAAATGCTCTACCTCCATGCTTTTACATGAGCTCCAAATCCTTCACGAGTCATCTCTCTCCTCAATACCATCCACTCTATAATATCACATTATTTCTTTATCTCCCTCTCGCACACCTCATTATACTTAAGCCACCTTTTTCTCTTTGCCTCGTTGCCACTAGATCTCGCTATCCTTCACCAAACCTGCTCCTTCCCCATGCATTGTGGATTTTAGTTGGCCATCGTTTGTTTTCTAATTTCATGGTCACCATCAAGATCTTGATCATCAGTGGAATGCCTTGCAAGTAATTTCCCCTGGGATAACGTAAAAATGGAATTCTCGCTACATCTAGGCAAGAATAAGTGGAAATTGAGTACTCGAATATAGTTGTTCAAAACACCACGGAACCAAGTATCCACAAAGTGCATGTCCAAATCAAATCAGCATCATAAAGGGCCTGAAATTCTTCATGCATCCAAACAAGTGTGCGATACCTCCAATTCCATTTAGACGCATAAGCAACCAGCCACTCGTATAGTTCTACTAGGAAGATAGCAAAGAAGCTCTCATATAAATGGTTATATAAATTTTGTTCCACCCACGTGCGTGCATCAAACTCAAATCTAGTGTTGAACCTCCATGCGCACTCTTCTTCCAGATCTCGTTATCCACTCTTTAACACTTGCTAGGGTCAACTCTAAGACGTCTTCATCATGAACCATCCTTAAAACAAATAAAAAAGAGGTCTCGGCAATGAAACCAATGATGCACCCAAGAATCTACCACGAATAACCCAGTGCACACTAGACATCACCCACCTAAGCCGAGCATGCACCCAAAGTGGGTAAAGGTACCAAGCCCCTCTTTAGAGTTGTTTGTGCGGGATGTTAGTGTGAAGAAGATAAATCATACAATCGAACTATAACTAACCATAAACATTCCACAAAGTATATTCCAGATCTAGATATTAAATATTCATGAATTAAACAATAACCATAATGAGTTCAACCATAATAGAACTAGTTACAGTCATGTTTAACACCATTATCCAACCAATATACTCCATTATATTTAAACACAGTAAACACAAAAGCTTCTTACAATAAATAGTATCACCATAAGTCATGCGCGCATCAGATCTGATAGCATAACTTTACAATAATCCACACACACTAACCTACATAGTTCACTACATATTTATAGGGGTGGAGACTTTCCCTTCACCACTTATGCACTTCCTAAAATAGGTTGCATGCTAAAAATAGCCATGTGCCTTTACAATAATATGCACACATGCAAGTGCGCTAATAATAGATCTCTTATAGTTAACTGGCAAGTAGTAATCCTATTATTATCCCAAACTCATGCATGGCACTTAGTAGTCACTCATCCTTAAAATAGTATTTGTGTGTCATGAAAGTCTCCATCCCATTGTGTGCTTCACACGCTATCTCCAAAAATAGCCCGTAACTATGAAAACAGCTAAGTCCCAAATCAGCTTGTTCAAGCGCCCGCTTCCTTTCCTATCCTTTCGTGCCTTTAAATGTGCCTTGTTCCCTTGCATGAATCTTCTGTGTGCCCTCTCCTTAGTGTCATACTACTGTCTACTCAACAGAAAAAAATATGGAAGAGCCTCTAATTAGATAAGAAATACTATTAATCAACACATGTAATGTAATGAAATTACTTACATAAATTTGAATATCAACAACAATGTTATTCCAAAGAACACCAAAATATAGATAAATGATCACAATATGCAAGTATAACAAATTAGCCACTTTAAGGGGGCAACCTCCAAACCATATAATAAGGCTCAAGTGATCAATATGATGATAATACCCTACTCTCTAAATTTTATATATACCCTACTATACTACGAAAATCTCCAAGATGGCCCACTAAACATATGAAAGCATAATTAAATATGATATGACATGATAAGACATTATGTTAGCCATAGGTCGAATATCTATGTCCACATATATGACATAGGGTTAAGTATATAACATGCCCCTACCCTTCAAAGAAACATTATCCCCAAAGTCGGTAATCTATGGATGATTCTCTCATAATGTTTCATTATCCCATGTTACATCTTCAATGTCCAAATTCTTTCATTTTATTAAATACTCGTGATGACCCTCATCCTTAACTTCTTAGTGTTTTTCTAAAGGATTCCTTCAGGTTCCAAGATGATGTGTCCCTCTTCATGAAGATTTGGTAATAATTCTTGAGAAGACACCTTCTTCCCAATGACCTTATTTAGGTAATAAACATGGAAAACTGGATGTATTTTACTTGACTAATGAAGCTCAAATTTATATTCCACACTACCAATTTTTTGCAACACTTGATAAGGCCCATAGTATTTGGGTGAAAGCTTGTTATATTTTTTATTTTATTCTAAAGATAGTTTATTATATGGATGCAATCATACAAAAATCAAGTCTCCAACTTCAAAGCTTCATTCACTATGGTGTCGATCAACTTGTTGCTTCATGCGGTTTTGTGTCATGACCAAGTTATCTTTCAGGCTAGAGAGAACCTCCTATTGGTGTTGAATGTGATCTTCAATTGGTCTTACTTTAGGTTGGACCCTTAAGTTGGAAGTGAGGGATGGTGGATGGTAATAATATAATGCCAGGAATGGGGACATTTTGATGAACTATAAAAAGAAATGTTATACCACCATTCTCGCAAGTGGTAGCCACTTAACCCATCTCTCATCCTTATATAAAGTAAATCACCATAGATTCCCCTCTATATTCTTTCCTTTCCCAACCGAGTTATGTGCACTAGCACTTCATCTAGACAAGCATGGAAGCTCACCTGAGGCACATGTAACCACCAGGTCCCTCCTTTTCTTTTCTTATCAAGATGTTAACATGCGTGTTCATATTATCAATCAAAATAACCATTCATGCATAGGGAAAAATAATACCATAATGAGATGGCAACACATATAATAAGGAAACTAATCCACATACACAATAATAAATAATACTTGAATAGCCAAAATACCATATTCAGATCTAAATACTTTAATAACCCATACACACTTACCCATTAAAAAACACCATTGATTACATAACATAGAAGATGAATACATCACTTAGTACATCCAAGTACTAGACCATGTGCACTCTCATACAATCTCAAGAACAACTTACATCAAGATCTATAGAACAAGTCTCTAACTCATAACCCTCATAACCCCAAACTAAGAACTAGTCAAAACTAAGATACATACACACACACACACTACACACACACACACACACACACACACACACACACACACACACACACACGGTGGGGACTTTCCCTTCACCACCTATATGCACATTCCTAATAATAGGCATGCTTACAATATCTTGTATGTTTTTTACAATCGGTGTTAATAATAGATTAAGCTAAATATATAACATGATTTAATCTACTCTAATTCTATTATTATACCTCTTCCATGTGTGATCTTTATCTTTCTTTGCATGGGATTTTTTCCAATTTCTAGCTCCTTTGTGTGTGTTCCAAGCCATCCTGCCTTTATCTATTTTTACACCTTTCTTGGACACTACTCCAACTCCAATTTTCTATTTTTAGCCATGACTTGAAAAATCGGCTAAGTCCCAATCTCTTGTATTCTCATGTGTGAGCCTTCGTGCATTGATCCTTCATGCATGTGTGTGCCCCTTCACGCACCCCTTACACGTGGTCCCTAACCTCCACATGTGGCTAGTACTTAGCCATTTTCTATGCTCAACATCACCCCACACTAACGTCATTTCCCGTCCTCAATAATGTTTCATCATACTTATCTCTCCATTTATGAATCAAAGAATCTAAAAAATAAAGAATAGGGGCCAATTTTTTTAATCAAATAATATCAATTCACCAATTTGTGTGTAGTTGTAATCATGCCTTAGGCGGTTGGAGGAGCTCTAGGAAATCTTTTTCAACACTTTTTCTAAATTTCCCCACTCCTTGAGTTCCTCTATGACTTTCCTAGCTGTTGCCTCTACAATACATGATATCTTATCAAGTGTGAGCTCGTCAAAGTTTTCCTTAAGTTCATTCACAATCGCATCTAACTCTACATTCACTTCCTCCATAACATCCATTCATTCCATGACTAAGAGTTGGATTTCCTTTATTCATAATTAAAGTTTCTCCTTCATGGCTTTGATTAGATCCCCTCTGCGCCGATGTTTCTATCATGACCTTTTTCGCTCAAGCTTGTTACTTGGTGTCTTGGCTTAGATAGCTTTGAGATTTTCCTCCTCCTTTGTAATGTGTGCTCAAAATGGAGTCGTAGTTTTGGTATCTATCGAATGTTGATTCAGCTTTGCTATTCACCTCCATGACCTTGGCAATTAAGGCCTTATATTATGCTATTTTTACCTCTATGGAATTTTTTTATCTCTTTTCTTGGCCTCGACCAATTTTTTTGTTGGTCTCACACCACTCTTGATATTAAGGAGCTACATCCCAACCAAGTATTCGAGAAACTTCATCTCATCGGTGTAATATACTCTGGTTTGACTCACCAATGTGGGGCATGCACTTAGAATCTACTTTACAAGCCCTCTAACCTTGTCATATGCTTCTTTGGTCGCTTCTACTCCCCTTTTATATCTTCCTTCAGCTTTTCAATCTCATGCTCCTTATCCTTTTTATCTTCTACCATGAGTCTCATGGTATCCTCTTGTCCAAGTTCCTGCGTGTGACTTCAATTGTTATCTTGTTCAAGGTGCATTTGCAATCTTGATCATCAGCTAACTTACTAGGATCGGTGATATTGAACTCTTTCCTGTGCTTCTTCTTCAATGTTAACATGGAATGTGACCTTTATCGATCTCAAATTCTGGCTCCTCAAAGATTCGTGTGCATGTTCCAAGATAACATATTTTTGGTGTGTGATATCCCTCTTTCTTCATTCAATAGGTCTCAAGAAACAACCATTTTGTAGGGAAAGTGATTTGAAAATCGACCCTTAACATCCTCAAAGGATCATAAATAAAAACATATAAGGTGACTATGATGGTATTTGCTTCATTACCACCTTTTCCTTGGTATACGCCTTCCGGGTGTGAAAGGTCTTGCACTTGATTCTCTAGGATCACCCTTATCCTCCTTGATGACATAAGCATCATATCATTCTTCCTTGTTATCTTTGGGCTCTTCCTTTGTATTACACTCCTCTATGTTCACTAGTATTTCCTCTCGCACGGGATTTTATTTTTCCCACCTTCACCTTCCTCCATGTCCTTCTCTAGACTTAATTCTACATGAACAAAGTTGTTCCTCATCCCCTTTATCCTCGCATTGCACTCCTCATGCTCTATTTCCTCAAAATTCTCTTCTTCACCTTCATCTTCAAAAATAATACAAGCTCTCTTGTGCCCCTTCTTAGTCCTTAATAGACTTACCTTAGTCGTTGTCACCGAGGGGGATCCCTTGTCCCGGCTTAGAAGAGCTTGGGTCCTTATTTTCCTCCTCCTCTTATCATGCATTTCTTTTATTCAGCTTTGATCTAATGAAGTGTCCTCTTCTTCTTCTTCTTTGTGTGGAGGTGGTGTGTCCTCTCGCTTCCTCTTGGGGACCTCAATGAACTCTTCTTTTGTTTAGGCATATGACAGTCACATACTATTATCCAATTTTTCCCCAGGAAAAATTAGCTAACTTGGAAAATTTGGACTTGGGAAATTTCATGGGATCTTGATGGAGAATCTGGAATTTCAAGTATTTTTCATGTTTTGGGCACTTGAATTATCTCGGGCATTTCTCTCCCTCTCTAAGCTTCGTAAATCCACATTTAGCCAAAATTGGATAAAATGGTTAAAATGAAGAAAATTAGCTTGGGGGCACTCTATTATTCCTTTCCAAACTCCTCAACTCTCTATTTGGCCAAAGGACTAAGAAAAAATTGAGAAATTTTTTTAAAAGGGTCATTTCTAGTGTATTGGGTTTGGTGGGTCTAGAGGAACACAGGAATAAGTTCTGGCAAGCTTCATGTTCCTTGATTTGTCGATTCAGCCACATAGGCTAAATTTGGCTAAGTCGTGTGCATCGCGAAAATGTGGGTCTCGGTGTGGAACGAAGGAACAAGTTCTATTGGGTCATGGGTTCCCCACATCTTCAAAAATCCGTAAATCAAACAAAGGGGAGCACCAGAGGCAAGTGTTGTGCAAAGCTTTAGAGTGTGGAGAGAACAAGGTCTTGGGGAACACGCCCCGTGGAGGCTGGAACCCGTAAAGAGAAGGGCGAGTGTGTTGCGAGGATTCATGGTGCGGGAGGAACCTAGTGTGGACGAACCGGGGCAAGGCGTAACGGCTTCTATCTGGGAAGATTTCTTCGCATCCAATGTCGACCGATCCACAAACAAACGCTAACCAATGCGGGTAAGGCAGAGGAAAGTGGAACACAAGGAACGGTTCCCTCATTCACCAAGTTCTTTTCAGATCACTAATATATCCGCATAACAAAGGAAATATTGAGTTTAATGTGGATTGTAGTTCCCTGAGCCCGTGTGGAACTCCCCGACTCCTCGAACTTAAAATGGCCATAAATTTTGCTCCACAAATCCAAATTTGACAAACTTTATATCGTTGGAAATGTATCGGAATCCTCTACGCCATGGAAACCATATTTATTAATTTAGGTGGGGGTGGGTTGGTGAAAAGGGGGAAAATCTCCAGCATTGAAATTAATACTCCAGCAGCCCAACTACGTAATTAATGAGGTATAGTGCCCATTCTTTCTCCCGTAAGAAATATACAATGGGGAATGGTATTGCAAGGTTGCCCATGTCTCTTTTCAAAAATTTAATGCACTTTTTTGGTGGGTGAAAGAATAAATTAAATTTTCCCTCTTCTCTCTATCATCTTCTATATATTGTAAAAACCTCTCATTTGTGAGGGAGGGTGTTCTTTAATGTAATGGAACTTTGCCAAAAGTGTTCCAAAGCAGTGGTGAGTCAGTAAGCCTCGATTTAGACATCTTGCATGGTGATGTTTGCCTCTTCTCCTTTGATGTAATTGGTCAGTGCATACTTGAAGCAATAAAATTCATGTTTTGTGGCTTTCTTTTTCCCTAGCAGTTTTGTATTGCATTTTTATTTCCTTTCATTGCATTTTCAAGCGTTTTGTCCATCGCTTTCTCTCCGCAGGTCTCAAATGTGTTGTGCTCCATGGACGAGAAGGTGGCCTGAATATTTTTTTGGACTGCTGCACTCAAGTTTGGTCTCTCCTTCATCATTTTCTTCCATTTCCACTCACCTAAGAGTGTCTTTGTCCCATTTCTTGATGTTATCACCTCTATAGTTTAGGATTTCTAATTATGCATCTCCTTCTCACCCTAGTCCCTTGGAATTATAGAGTAGAGTTAGATAGTTGCATTTCAATTCCTAGGAGTATTTTAGCACTAGGAATAGGTAGTGGAACCATCCTCCTCTCGGAGGTTTGTCTCACAGTGCAAATCCCACAACTTTGAGACAGTCCCATGTTGCCTCAAAATCATGGGTTGCCTATGACTTGGGGAAGGGTGCAATTTTGAGCACCAACACTCATCTTGGTTTATTATGTAAACCATGTTTTGATTTTCCCTTATTTTTAGCATGTGTATGTTTTGAATTTGTTAAATTTTTATGTACTTGTATTTAATTGTGTGTGCTTTGTTTGTTATCATTTCATCCTCACATCTATCTCTAACAATCATCATACACCATCACAAATAAATGATAAGCTATCAACATATATGCTAAGCTACATCATCATCATAAAATTAAATCATCTATTCTATACATCACATGACATCATATCATCTACTCATAGTAAAACATGTAACAAGTACAATATCTCATAATCACAATAAGGTATAACAAATGTCCATCATATATAAATATCAAAAATAAAATTTCCATATACCAATGTATCTCGAAAAAATCATATACATGTCAATATACCACCATGGGCATTGATAAAAATGTTCATTCATCATGAGGCATATACAAAAGACTTATACATATACATCATTTATCACCCTCTAACTTAATTCATCATGTGTGACTCTCTCCCATACCAGACTTCATGGCCTACCACCAAGTGGTGGCCTCATATATTTGCTACCAAATATTTGGGTATATGTAGGAGCTCTCTACCCCTTTAGTACAACCGCCTAGTATAATCCCTGTAATATTCTTCCTTTCCAGACATCATAATAAGCTTTTGTATGAGATCACCTAGGCCGCTAGCTTTCATTACGCACTAAAAGGCATCCCATTGTGTTGTGATATGTTGTATATAGACCATCAACTGGTCCTCTATGCATCCACTTGTCTCACTTTGTTGTATCATGGTGTCTCTCGTAATATGTTGTTGTACTTGCTACCTAAGGGTAGCCTCGCTCTATAACCTCTCGCTCCAGCTTCTACTAATGTCGAACTATAATAAGGGTTATATCCCCCGTGGCATGGCCTTGTACCTCTCCACTGTAAAATAGTCACCGATTTCCCGCCTACTAGTCTTGGGACTACTCTCTGTGGTGGTACATGTAACACCTTCACATCATCTCCACTATCTCCTTCGTCCCCTATCCTACCAACACACCTGGACTAAATAGTCTTCAATGGGATGGTGACATCGTAAAGGTACTTGTCAGTGGTACCTACCTCGCAAAACTAGTCTTTGTTGGTATATGTTGTGGCACTTGTCAGTAAAACTTGTTGTAGTAGTATTTCCATTGTACTATATGTTACACAAGAACTTGTTGAACAACATGTGCCTCTCAAGATCTGCAATGCATGTGACACCGGAATACCTTCAGCCTCCTCTGGTGGCCCCTACATTTCCTAACCTCGTACCTTAGGACCTATCCTTGGGCTTGATGATGTGCGTGTGCCTCTGCCTCCCTTGGCCAATTTGCCCCTGTCCTCAACCTCTATCCTCTATCCTCGTTATTGTTGTTATTATGTATGTTGTTATAAAAGCCCAAGGAATAGTGATCCTCATAGGTGTGATCGATGTGTACCATGTTGCGTAATATGTAGTAGTCCCTAGATCTATTACCTACGCCCGTGAATCCCAAGCTTGTGGGATGACTCCAAATTATCTTGCTCGCGATGGGCACTCTAATCCGTGGCCCGAAGTCAAAATTCTCATGTGATACACATGCATACCACTACTCACCACTCAAGATACCATGTATGATGCCTAGTTGGCATTGTACACAAGCATCCCTATAAACCATCATGGTGTGGCTACGAGTACCTATGATAAAATGGTCCACCTATATTGTGCTTAACTTGAAAACATCTCGTAGGCCATTGATATAACCTATATGGCCTCCATGTCACCATTTGTAAGTACAAGTCATCAAAAACTTGCTTATAAAAGGTGATAAGTCCCATATGGCCTTTGGCCTGCCCCACTGTCTCCCATCCTCTATAAGATGGCTCATCGGTTGTCGGCCCTCAATACACCTAATGACTCGACCAATAGCAATGTGGTCCTATGACCATATCTCGTAGAAGGTCACATGACTCGTGCTCATCATCTCCATGTATGCCATCAAGTGTAGATCCCTAGAAAAATGTGCCAGTATACATTAACCCCATACAAAAATCTCTCCCTCCATCAATATGGCCACTACTCCTATCAATCTGCTCGGTTGAAAGTGGTTACCCATCTTATAAGGAAACAAGTAACCACTAACAAGATCCATCAAATATACGTGAAGCCGACGTATCCTCGTGTCATCGAAACATCGACAAGTGCACTATCATCCGCTCTCTATGTATCTCATCTAGCAATAAAATATCCATATATATGTCTGCAAGATATGGATCACATTCTCGGCATACTCGACTAAAATCCCATGTATCGATAACTCGGGATCCAATACACATCCTCTAAGGTCACTACCATCTCCCCATTTGGAATCCTAAATTGTTGGCTCTCATTGTGTCATTGCTCTTCCAATGCCTTGAGTAAGTTTTGATCTAATATTAAGATAACCCTTTTGCCTCTAGAAGTGCAACCAAATATCTCTCCTTTCGTCGAGAGAATGTCCTCTCGAAAATTCTGCACCACCCATGGTGCTCTCGCATGTCTAAGGCTAGTGGTCTCTCCTAAAAATCACTCAAACACATCAATTAACACTCATTCCTTTCCTTTTAAACTTCTCAAAACTTCCTAAAAATCAAAAATGATGTAAGTGCGCCATTTGGTACGTTAGCGTGTGAAACTCGATGCTTAGCGCATGTACTTTGACGCTAGACACCTACATCTACACTAGTGCATGCACGCGGGCACGTGGACCTTAACGTTAATGCTCACACTTTGACGCGAGCAAGTGCAACATGCTAGTGCACATTCCCTTAACACATACACTCACACTTCAACGCTAGTGCATGCACTTGCATGTTAGTGCATTCATCATTCTATGTTAAGCACACACAAGTGCATGCGCTATCATTAAAAATTGATTTACTTCTAGCTAAAAAACACAATAAATGCACCCAAATGTAAAAAAATTTGAAGTACTTACATGACACCGTCACCTGGAGTCCACCCATACTCTCAAACACGGTCCGCACAATGTTTCCTCCGCAATTGTCGCACCATCTCTCTCATAAACCGAGCTCAAATCTCTAACAAATGGCGAAAAAGAGTATAACAACACAAATGGGTCGCAATAATTTTTACCCCTCCCCTTCTATATATACCCTATCTAACCCTAACTACTCATTTTTTCTTCCTACCTAGTAACAATTCCTAATCTTTCTTTGTCGTTTATGTTTCCTCTATTTTCTCATGCACATTACTTTTGTTTTTCGCCACAATGGTTCATTTATCCCCACGGTTATTTCTCTGCCATCTTTCCACTCGCAAGGGCATATTAATGCTTCTTCGAGGCAAATTTGGTGTTACGAATACATCATTTTCCTCTTTTGCAACACATTCTCTTCGAAATGCCATAAAAATGAAAAAATCCCATACTTCATAAAAAAAAAAATTAAAATCACAAAATTACTAAAAATTACAAAATAAAAAATCAAATATTCCCAAAAAACCTAAACATTGCTTGTTTTTCAAAATTTAAACATATTGACGCAATTTTTGCTTAACTTCCATTTTTATCTATTCCTTGGTGCTCGTTCCAATCTTACAATCATCCCTCAACTCATTTACTCCGCAATATAACTTCGCTTGGGGAAAATTTGTCTATCGAGATCACTTTTCAACGCGGGTCCTACATGAGTTTCACAAGGAGTTTCTAAGTATACACCGCTCTTCATACTGACCCTATTCCCATGTATTTCATAAGTTTAGTGTTTGGGAGCATTTACATCTTCTTGTTTTTCATTGTGGCATGTTCTAGGGCATAGATAAATAGTATTTTTACAATATTGTGTTGAATTGTTGAGATTTGTATCTTAGACCAATTACAGGTAGTGTGATAGCATCTTGGTTCCTTTATACCCCGATACCTACACTTACTATTCATATTGGGTTTGTTTTCTTTCCTTTGTGTGTGTTTTCCTTACGCGCATTTGGGTTAATCGTGGTACCAAACTCTATTGTGCAACAACAAAACAAATTTTGCTCTTATATTCACATTCTCCAAATAACGCTCATGCTACAAGCACACTCCTTTGTATCTTCTATTTTCCACCTATTAAGCGGTTGTCCATCGCTTTGTTGTGTCGTCAACCCACTTGAGAGGGCGTTCCTTTATTATCCTACTTGTTGGGGCATCTAAATGCTTCATTTCTTTCCGCTCGCTAATCTACATGTGTCTATTATCTTTAAAGCACTATTACTTCGCAATAGCACTTTAAAGAGGGGCAAATGTAGACACCCTAAAAATACATACATATTTCTATCTTGTTCTATCCAATTAGAATTAATTAAATTAATTCTATCTTACAAAGAACATCCCCTTCTAGAATTAATTAAATTAATTATATTTCCTAAGTCACATTCCCACCCTTTAGAATTAAATAATTTAATTCTACTATGTCTTTGGAATTAATTAAATTAATTCTTACACCCCTAGCTAATATAATTAAATAAATGGTTAATTATTCCCTCACAATTAAATACTAATTAATTTAGTTATTTAATTAAATTATTTTATCCACTCATACTCCACTTCACTCTACTTCCGAAGCCTACAATGGTGGGGGCAACAATAATGTACGTGCAACCACTTCTCGGATGAATTCAAAGATAATGATTTCCCTACAAAGTTGTAACTACATAGACATGGTCATCTTACTATTTCAGGTAATTATAATTATTACTTTTGGAGCCAATTCAACCCAAGATCCACTTCTCATGGCTTCACCCTCAACTATAAAAGTTGGTCATTTCCTTTGTCAATCCATCCATAGATCTTTGAGCAAATTGCATCCAACTTCTGTTGAATTTGTTCCCGCATCCTTGTGAAATCTGCTCGTAGCATCTACAAACACATTTGGAAAACAATATTAAAGAGCATCCACAATCCAAACTTTAACAAGATTAAACAAGCTTAAAGCTTCTACGGTCTTATCTTGAGGTTTACAAGAGATCTACAAGTGAAGGTAATCTATATTTGTTTATTTCTCTTTTGTTGTTTGTGATTTTACTTGTTCACATAGATCATTTAGATTATCATCTATAACAGTATCAACACACAAGAATCGTTGAATACATTCCTTTAATGACCATGTTTTCCCCAACTTTGTCGATTGGGTGAAGTACTTCTCGACCATACTACTATCATAGTGCATTTGCATATCCTCTGTAAAATGACCCAATTGACATTAAGAGCCTTCTTCTTTTGAGCACACAACCATCGATACCAAGTGAATTGTTCAAGTTCTAGATATAAAGATACCATAGTAACCTTCTGCCCACATGGGATCGATTTAGATCAAGGAAATTATGCTTTTCATTCCTTGCCATCAAACTTATGCATGTCCACCTTTGGGAGTAGAGTATGCGGGCGAGAATTAATGTTGGCCCCGGAGGCATGTGCTGTCGTATTTGAATCACGAAGAGAGTGTCTGTTAGATCCTCCTTGAGTTAGTTGAGAGGATAACAACTCAATGTTTGTGCAAATCTCAATCATATCTCCCTCAAAGATTTTGGACATCTTAGCCATATATTCTTCAATTCTTTTGGAAATATTTTTATATCATTTTTCGACGCCTCCACCTCTCTCCTTGCATGTTGTGATACATCAAATCGACCTCTCCTTTCATAGTTTTCCAACTCTCCTTCAAGGGTTGTATTTTTTTCACCAAGGAAGATGTAGCATCTGAAGCACCACCCCATTCCAACTCGATTCAACCTCCTATATGTTAGGATTTTTCCCTACAAAGAGTGCAGAATCTTTCCTTGGCCTCTACTCGATCTCCCTACAATGGAAATTAGAGTTTAGGTCATTCAGATTATGTCACCTCAAATTAAAAACTACAGAGAATAGAACCCTTTTAATTTTTTGAAAATATAGACAACTCGGAAAATTTCTAATAAATTACTACCTCTGGAGTGAATTTGTGAAAAGACCTAAAATGCCAATAACTTCCACAAAACAAATCGAATAGCCGAATTTGGTGTGTAACTTCCACTAATTATTTCCAAACTCTAGTAAAAAAATGTAAAAAAGTTGGTGTGGTTTGTGAGATATAGGTAAATCTTATAAATTAGGGTTTTGACCTAATTTTGGCCCAAATCGAAACTTTGATACCACTTGTAAGAAAATTACTTGGATATATCTTAGTTTCAACATCAATAGAACACCAAAGAACAACAAAATATAAAGAAATGATCATAATATGCAAGCGAGAATGACTTAGCCACTTCGAGGGGGCAACCTCCCAACCATACAATAAGACTTAAGTGTTCAATATGTTGTTCATCTAGTAGTTACTAACTCCTATATATATCATATTATGCTATATAAATCACCTAGGCTAACCTACTAAGTACATGAAAGTATAAATAAATGAGATATGATATATTAAAAGGATTGAGGGCATAAGAAGAGGACAACCTCCCAACCATACAATAAGACTTAGGTGCTCAATATGTTGTTCATCTACTAGTTACTAACTCCTATATATATCATACTATGCTATATAAACCACCTAGGTTGACCTACAAGTATATGAAAGTATAAATAAATGAGATATGATATATTAAGAGGATTGAGGGCATATGAGAAGAGGACAAATAGGAATTTGTAATCAAGTCATCTTTGTTGAGTAACATATTGCCCAAAATCATGGTGGTGTCATCGGCTTGTCAAACCACCAATCCCTTCTCAACCTAGTTGTTGACATCGCATCATGAAACCACAATTTTTTGTCAAACCATCTTGGGATATAGGCTTCCCGCCAAGCCCAGATTTTCAATGGTGTTACTCAACACCATTATGTAGTACGTGAAGCGAGAATAGCTCTTTGGTGGTAGCGCTTTTGTTAAAAGAGGAGCCAATGTATATTTTATGGTTGTTGAGCACATTTGGTGTGGGTAAGGCCTTGCCAATGGTGGATGTCTTTGACAAAGTGGTTATACAAGGGGTTGTATTGGCGATGTCAAATGGTTTGGGCCCTGAAGTTCTTGGTCAAACATGATACAAAAATGCACGTTTGTTCAACTAAGACAACGTGGCTAATGGAATGTTTGGTGTTTGTCGTCAAGTTTTTCCGAGAAAGGTTCTCGGACTCTCAACTTAAGGTGGTCAAATCATTGTGTGTGTGGCATTGATTATGTTTATTTGTTTCTCTTTTGTGTGTGTGTGTGTGTGTGTGTGTGTGTGTGTGTGTGTGTGTGTGTGTGTGTGTGTGTGTGTGTGTGTGTGTGTGTGTTCCTCTTAAATCTTTCACCAACGTTGAAAATCCAATTTTGTAAAGCATTATCTTCTACAAAGCAACCATTGGTTATCGATGTTAAAATCCCTTGTGTTCCGATGTATTCAATCTATATCTTAGTAATAATATTTTAACTCATTGAATTTACTACCACCCTTCCAATATGTGTTGAAATTTATTCTTAATATATTATGTTTTTCTCTTTTGAAATATTTTTATTTTCATTGTGTTTAAAGTGTTTTTTTAAATAGTTCTATGCTTATGTTATTAAAACATAAAATAATGTAGTTGTTGAACTCCCAAAAAGTTATAAAGCTATTCGAAAAGTAAAGCTTTTTAGGTTGGTTGGCGGCTATTAAGAAAAATCTACTACTCAACAAGCATTGTATTAAATAGGACAATTGGTTGCATCAATTATTAATATCAAGTTTGTAACTACACGGTTACAATTTAATTTTAATTCGCCGGTAGGCATCCACCTTTGAAGATGTCTTGGCTAGAAAGTGTCAAATTCGGCACTTCAATAAAGTTGCCAGATTTTAGATATTTTTTACAATCCTAAATATTTACTATCTTAGATATTTATAGATTTTAGATATTTCCTATAATAATATCTAACAATCTGATTTTCTACTTTAGATTTTTTTTAGGCTACAATGTTTATCTACTTTTTGGACTATACAATCTTTAAATCAGATTGGCCATTCTTGACTTGGTAATAAGAGAAATCATTTCTAGTTGCAGTTTTGTAGAGATGCACAAAGTGCATTCTTTATTTTAAAACAAAAACAAAGTGTTGTGCTTTACTCAAGCGAAGGCATTATTGTTATGAAACACATCACAGAAAAGGAAGAAAAAATTGGAGCGTGGTGTGCCTGTCATGATTAATGTCATAGGCACTGAGCGACTTCCTTACCCTTCCAGTGTTCACCTTGTTTGATTCCTTGGACTGCAAATGGTAGGGGAGCTATTCACAATTAAAAATTTTGTTTGATGTCAATTTTTTCAGTTACAAAAGGACCTTAGGTTAACTATTTTGATTTATATACTGATTTTCTTTTTTGTTTATAGATGGGCTTTATATAATGGAAGTGGACCGAGTTTCCTGAACTTTCTGGATCGGCTAATGCTCTCCACGTTGTAGGCGGAGTGCCCAAGTCCATGATGGGTTTGTTTCCATCTCTTTGTTGGGAAATATAGTTTTGCAGATAGGAGGTAATATAATATATTCATTCCTATGGCAAGCCAAGTAGCCTCATCTACCTC
Organism: Taxus wallichiana var. yunnanensis; assembly: GCA_018340775.1. NCBI lineage: Eukaryota > Viridiplantae > Streptophyta > Pinopsida > Cupressales > Taxaceae > Taxus > Taxus wallichiana. The sequence continues at coordinate 978,989,935 of CM031240.1, forward strand.
TTCCCGAGTTTCGAACCCGAGACCTGCAAGAAAACGATGAAAGAGGGCTCCAAGTGCGGAGTGAAAATAAGCCTGATTATTTTGACAGCCTGTGCGGAAGCCGAAGGGCATGCTTTGCAAAGCCAGGTGATAAAAATTAGGAAGGAGGATCAACACCTAGGGGAGGATTTCAAAGAAGGGTTGAGCCGCAAAGACAAAATCAAAATTTTGCAGATAGCGTGTTAGATGGAGGATGTGTTTTACAGCTGCTCCAGGCACGCGTATACATGTTCGCCTCTTGGTAATGAAATGTGTTTGTACATTAGAAAGGGGGTTCCTGCGTTTTAAATGTGTCTGTATATATTCAGCTTAGAAGTTGTGTAAAGTGTAGGTCATAATTCTGAGAGCCAAGTAGTAGTATATTCCATAGGCTTGTTTCATACGGTGTAAATGTTTGCATCAATAAAGCCTTTCGCAGGCTTTTTTTAATGCTACAAAAAAATTGTTCCATTTTTCTCTTTGGGGCAGTTTGGGGGAAGCTTTTATATGGGCCATTTTAAACAATAGTAAATACATATCTTAAATTTTTTAATTTTATTTTATTATTTAAAAAAAAATTCAATACCCCTAAGATATCAGAAAATTTATGTGCCTTGTGTAAGGTTCTACAATTTACACACGTCTACCAGAGCATTTGCAACTGCAATATTTGAAAAAAATCCTCCATTCTTTTATACTTTGATGGATGTTGACACCATGTTCCAGAGCTCATATTTTGGCACAGGTTGGGAGTACGTTGTCAAATGTAAATTGAGCAGGTTGGAGACTTGTTTGTTGCATACGACGAAGCAGTGATTCTCTCTTGAGGAAACCCATGTCAAAATAAATATATAAATATTTACATTTTCTCCGACGTAATTTGCAACTCATGTGCAATTGCTAGTTTAAATATTAGTGTGCACACGGCCAAGAATGACCAATTGTAATAGAAATCTTAAAAAGGAAATAAAGACGAGGTTTTCGAGTCCATTATGGTATAGCCGTGGGTTGCTTTATTTTATACATCTCCAACAATCTTGAATAACCTTTTCTCCTTTGAGCATGGAGACAATCACATACATTTCCTCAAACAATCTCACCACCCTTGAAATTCTCTTCCTTCAATCTTCTTCTTTATCACCCTTCTACGATATTACCCCTTCACTCCTAACTTCTAACTTCTTCAATGCCTCCATATTGAGATCCCCAATGCAATCGCTCAAGTCCAAATTGGTATGTCCTATTGAGCACCACCGCCATGATCAACAAGACACACAAATTTGAGATTTATTTGAGCAATTTTGAACAGAGGTTCCTTGTTGACGACCAACATCAAGGAGGCAATGTCGTATGGCTCAAGGGTGATGGTGGTAGATGTGCAAGAGGTGGCAAAGTTGGGCAGCACTCAATGTATGTCCATTATGATGTGCAAAGTGAGGATAGTGTGGAGGCAACAATGAATTACGTCGTGGTGGTGGGGCACCGCTTGATAAAACCACCAAATGGGGAAAGGGCAGAAATTTAAGTTCGGGGTGGTGATTATGTGTACACAACTTTCCTTGTAAATCTTTGAGCATCACTAAAGATTAAATTTTGCAAAACATTTCCTCTTCTGCAACAGTTTGCTTTGTCAAGAGTTAATGTCCCCTACATTCCACAGAATTTGAACAATTTCGATCACGGAGTTCCTAGTCGGTGGTTAGCATCATGTAGGTGACGACATACAACACAAGGGTGGTGGTGGCGGCCGTGCAAAAGGTAATGTATCTGGTCAGTGGCTTTGTGTTTGTACATTGCGACATGCAAAGCAAGGAAAATGTGGAGGTGGCGGTGGACCAGGATGTTGCAGGGTGGCGATTTAATAAGGTAAAGCATTTTCTCTTCAACTGCCCTTTTCCCCTACAATAAATCACCTTCACTCAACTTCAACTTCTTCGCCACCTCCCTATTGGTGTCTCCATTGCACCTCTTTAGTGCAATTAATAGTTTACATTGTTACAAAATCTGAGTTATCCCTTGATCATTTAGGAGATAATTCATTGAAACCTTAATGCCACTTCAAAATGTATACTCTACATTTTACGTTCTTGCCATGATGTTTTGTAATCTCAAGGGAAGATCTCCATCTTCTATCACGTAGCTTCCACTCAGTGGCATTGCATTTCATGTAGAATTTTAAAAGCTTAGCTAAACATCCTTGGCAAGTCCTATAACCAATCTATTCTTACTTGTTAACTTGGCATGAAAATAGGAGCTTCTCTTTCCTCAAAGAAATGTATCTAGGACATCCCTTCACGAGAACTGTAAACAATATCACTTCTATGCTGCACCAAAGATGAACCGTTCTGGCTTTTACCACAATGTATCAAGCAATTGAATATTAACCTAAACTGCAGACCTCCAATATTTCCAAGGAAAAATTACAACAATCAAGCAGTTACATCATATAATATCCAAGCTCACTAAATACGATGCAAGAATCACAACCGTACTAGTTATCCTAACCCAATACAAGAGTACAATTGGATTTCATGGAAATGACTGTAGGTAGGAATCCAATAGCACGGTACTATAAAGTGTAGATGGATACATTTTCTGGGAAGTAAATTGTTAGAAGCTGTTGCCGGCTTGTGCAAGCAACACCCATTAAAAATACAAAGCACAACCTTAAATTTAGGTGCTCCTACAAAAAGAATCTTGTGTTAGTCCAACTAAAGGCTCTGATTGATGAGGGAATCTACTCCATGCATGGTCAGTTTTGTTCATGCTACAGGCCTCTGGTGATATTGTTACTAAAGCAGGCCGTTGAAGCTCTACAGATGATTTTTGAGATTCTCTATAGCTTCCTACCAATATTGTATCACCTCTACCATGCCATACACCATCTTGGACATTATTCATTTCCAATGTCCTTGCTTCCTGTGTGCATTCATGGAAATGAATAATCATTAAAAACTTCAAAAACACTAGTAGCCAAATATGAAACAACAAAATTTGGAGCATACCTGACAGAGAGTGCAGGATGAACACAATAGATGATGCATGCAGTCATCTAGTGCACTATCACTACCCTACATGAATGGGAATAGAAAAAACAGTTCAGAACACATTATTAACACTGCATCCATTAGAATCACAACCAGTACGTACAATAATATTGAAAAAATAATTGCATATATGAAACAGACACGTTTGTCCATGCCACAATTCATGCATGGAAGTATACAAAAAGCACCATATGCAGAGATTCTCAAGTACACAAAAAGTGTTCCATTTGTTGTCATCCATGGAACTGTCACAGTGCTTATGATATTAAATTTGTAAAAGGACTTTAAAATCTCATTACCTTAATGTTGAACCTTCTTCGCATTTCTGTACGGAAATAGCCAGTATATAGAGCCAGTAGAACGGTGATAGTAATAGCAAGGTACAGAAAGGAATACACTTTGGTCACTCCAAAGACAATATAACAGACTAGCGCAGATATGCCAAAAAGAAAATGGGCAATACCCTGAATAGATGAACTGTCGTGTCAACAAATAAAATAAAATAAAATACAAATTTAAAAACTCTAAAGCCTTCTTAAACTATTAAAGGAAAGAGATGCAGAGCTGCAGGGTGTCAATAAGAAACAGCATCTTGAAGATAACTCCAATCAACTCACTGTTATAGGCTAGAGTTGCAAATGCTGAAAATAGAGATAAGAGGAGGCATTGGCTTCATCTAAGCAAAATGTATGCTTGCTAGTGTGCTTGTGTGCATTTGAATATGAGAAAGGTAAAAATGAGTAGTGAGCAATAAGTTTCTGAGAATATCTCCCTACCTTGAGTTTTTGCTCATGATACATCAGGGAAGAAGATACAAACTAAAATATTGTTGCTTAATTAGAAACAATAATGAAACTACTATACCTGACCAACACATGTCCCAAATCCACCCCTTCGCATGTTCTTTCCAAATGTGGAAGATGGACAACTGCAATAACCAAGAAACTGTGTTAAGGATGGTATAGTCAGTAAGTCGCACTCAAACAATAAGTTCTTCAAGCAGCCAATAAAAGGACTCTATTTCTATTCTCATGCCCCATGTTAAGAGATGATAATTTCATATATGTTAACTGCCATTGGATCTCCATACATGGATATCCTGCTCCATGATTTTGTTTTTATGTTTTTAAATCACTTTTTGGGAAGTCATGTTTAAGTGGATGTAGAGGGTATACTAATGGAGCCCAGGTTGACTGCACACGCCTTGAAGAATTCAATCAAGTTAAGCATGTATCATTTAACTGATTGGTTTTAAAGGCCTCTCAAATAAGCTGAACTACGATGTCATTAATCAGATAAGAATCCCTTGTCACCTTTGAACATTAACAGATATGACACTCTACCTCCTGGGATTTACAGATATACCAGAAAAACGGTAACAATAAGAACCATAGGAGGTGAATGAAGTCAAGGATGAGATGTCCCTTCTAATCTTCCACCTTTACAGCCTTTCCCCTTTATTGGAGTGGTAGTTGTTCGTCTCTAGTTGATTTTTTGGGGCTTTTTACCTTTATTTGTTATAGCATGTGGAGAAAGCACCAAAGAGGCACTCAATAGATAAGTGTGGGGCCTGAAGTTGAATGATGATTATCTTAAGATTAACCAAACTATTTAATACAAAACAACATACGAGTAATCTGAAGTCTTTGTATTCTAGTCCATGCTTCTTTATAATCTTACACAATGTATTGTTCTACTTGTTTAACAGAACAAGTTTCTCTTTGAAAGTCATTTATAATGCATGTAATATCACCATTCTGGTTGAAATGTCATTCAATTTTAATGGCATTGCAAATGAAACAGATAATGCTATCCAAAAATGGAAAACATAAAGATTTTCAAGATAGAATTGAAAAATAGCAAGTTCAACTTAAACAAATGCTCAGAATGGATAATAATATTAAGTTTTAATACTCTCCAAACGACGAGTAGGAAGTAAATCAAAATGGCTGCAAACTGGACTGCGAAATTTATTCATTTTCAGGGCTTCTTAAGTATAGCCCATTTAATTCCACTGCTCTTGAAATGAATTGCTCATGGTTGGTACAGTGTCAAAGTGAAAAGCAATCTCAACAGACCCTTATGTTGTAAATGTGTTGTATATTTTTCATGAGTTACATTCTTCTAGACTGTACAGTGTGGCACGGCCGTGGGGGTGCAGGCATCACCCCGACTGGGGGTTTGGGGGAGGGCAGCACCTGCCCCAATCAAGGGTTCTAAGGTTGGTCCCCGAGAAAAAAATTTTGGGGTCCCCTATTTTTCCAGGCACATTTAGGTATTTTAAACCTATTCTAGTTATGAGTGGTTAAATCACTCGTGTTTGTGGGGAGCCGTTATGAGTTGTATTCTTGGCCCATGGTTTCGGTACCCATTGTTTTGTAATACCACTGCGACAGTTACCTACTGATGTGCTTACATATAGCTGGACATGCAGTATGATAAAGCAAAACTGAGAAGTACATTATTGTATGGTAAAACAGTTGAGTTAATACAATAAGGAGATAAGTTCCTAAGCTGGGTTTTTTCCCAAAAGGGTTTCCCAGGATATATCTTATATGACGTGTTATTTTGTGTATGTCATTTCTCTATTTTTGTTTATCTTAAAGATTCTGTGAAGTATTTATCCTCTCATATTTTTGCTTATCGGATCAAATTCTCTTCACCTTAAAGTAGTCCCCTGCACAATGTCCAAAGGCCATACAAAATGAAACAGATCAATCTTATTGCTATTTCAACAGTTTCACAGATCAAAAAGTGTAGAAGAACTTACGTCATCTTATATGGAACTGCAATTCTATTTGAAAGTTCCTGCAAAACAAATGGATCTTTGCAGCAAAAATCTCACTGCTTTCCAATTTCAACTGGCAAGATTACACAAAAATCATATTTGTTGTTGGCATATAACTGTCGTTCAAATTTCAAGGCCTTACAGATTTAATGCAAACCCTTGTTCAGATTCCTAAATCATAATTCAAGCACACAAAGCAGTTGAGGGTCACTGTTTTGACCAGGCTAACTGAAACTCAATGTTCCAAGGTCCCCTTAGGATAATAATGGGACATGTCTGGAAGCCTGGAAGTGGCCCCCAAATTCTAGGAAAAGGGAAATGGCAAAGGGGACAGATGTATTAAAAGAACATCCAAAAAAAATGCAAATCACAAAACATTTAATGGTAGACAACTTTGAAGTGGATTCCCTTTGTTGCCCCCTTGGACAAGTTACCATGGAATCCTGCCAAAATTGAGGTAGATGAGGTTAAATTCATCGTTCATGAAACCCATTTTCCAACTAAAGGTTAGACAAGTTCACTTCTACATTGATGCTGTTAAAGAATTGCCTGATCAGAACATTAACATTTTGTCAGTGGTTGAATAGGGCAATCCCTAAAATTTTAGGGAAATCTGGGAAAATTCATTAGGCTGTGTATTTAATTATTATAAGTAGCAGATTTGTTTTGGGTACATGTATGAAGAATCGGATATACCAGTATGGAGATCAGTTTTGCCCTAGATACATTTTCAGATACAGCCATAGAAATATATATATATATATATATATATATATATATATATATAAGTTAACCACATATTATACATAAAGTGAACACAAAATTGAAATTAAGATACATTTTCAGATACAGCCGTAGAAATATATATATATATATAGAAAGTAAACAAAAATTTGAAATTAAGCTAAATAAACACAACACATACTGATAATTTAATGCCAAATGTCATGTTATTCAGTGATTGAATTTAGATTAGTCTTCAAACAAGTACGTAATGCAAATTTTTTATTGTTTTTGAAGTCCACAGTTGACTTTTTATTGTAAAAATTTAATTAAAAATAATATGTCGTTTTAGAGGCTGGATACAGCCATCATACAGCGGGAGGCCTGGCATGAATCTGGGAATATCTGCAGGCCTGCTGCAGTATGCAGGCCAAATCCAATGCCAAATCATCCTGTGTCGATACCTGCAACGAATCGTATCCATATTCCCCCACCCGTACAGGCAAATCTGGTAAGTAGCATTTGAAGTTTTACGCTTTAACAAGTTCTCGAGAATAATTTTTGTTAGTAAAATTCTGTTAAACAATGGAAAAAGTTCTATACAACTACTGTCAAATATTTCTTCTTTACACAAAATAATGTAAAACACTTAACTGATAGGGTTTATGAATGAACATGTGTGGTACTGGTACCCCCGCCCACAGCCTGGCACCTCTTTCGAAGGCCCTGACGGATCACCCCCTGGATTATCGTGGAAGTATTCAGTCTTCCTTGAGCTAGTGTGAGCTGCTTATATCATGATATAGACTTGCAATATTATGTGACATGGGCATATTGTAATATTGCAATAATCTCATGTGTTTACCTTGACGTGGCATTCGTTAGCTTAGCACAGTTTGATTATATCATAAATTATAATGAATGATGATTTAACTTATTTCAATTATAATGTGATTATCAGAATTTATTTTTATTTTAACTTGTCGTACAATAGGGCACCTTGATGTGTACAGTTTATGTGCAGATAACCAGGTTTGTAGTAATGTTCAGATAATTATGGAGGGGGCCCTCAGTTCCATAAGGAGATACCATAGTCAACCCGGCAGTGAAGTGGCTCCAACAGTATGCATTTTCAGTCAAAAAGGTGTTCAACATTAGGTTCCTTGTGGAAAAAGTTATCTGAGGACAATAAATATTGCATGCTTCAAAGACATTGAGTCCTGATTAAAGTGGTGGTCCGAGATGACGCTAAGGTATTAAAACCCTGTACATATTAAAACATATAATTCATGAAGCAAATGTGATAAAAGGTATTGGTATTGATTACTTCAATTTTATCAGGATTTTATCAGTGTATGCTATTGGTATTGATTGCTAAAGGAATGAGAGATGATCATATATATTGTTTAAGTGTTATAAACGAGTATCAATAGCAATAAGGGGGCTTCAATAACTTTTGCATCCAATGTTTGATTTGGATAGACTTAAAAGTCCAGCTTTGGGTTTCTGGACATCCCAGAGTCATTGGTAGGGTTGCTGCAGACCTTAGAGCAACCTAGACCAAGTTGACTGATTTGGGAAATTCTTGGATCTGATTAAAGTTCACTGAACCCAGGATCGTAACCTGGCTCGTTTTGAGACATGTTGTTTTGAGACCTAACCTTGTGTATCGGATCAATATTAATCCAGGAGGATTAATTATGAATGTGATCTGCTGTTCTATTTTTGTGTATTGGTATCAGTGTATTTGTGTGGTGTAGTATTATAATCAAACCAGTGTGTGGGGTATGGAGAACAAAAGAAAAGAACTTGTTTTTGCATCAAATTTGAAATGTTTTTCAGTAGCACCAGGGAGGGTGTTTCAGCATGATTCACCACACAACAGCTTCCTTAAACATTACGAGATAGTTAAAACAAGACATCCAGAAAATTTTCTATTTCCTTTTATTTACAATCACTCAAACTTTTAGTTCGATGCACCATCAAATAATAGCTGTCTTTGGCAACTCAGAATTGTGGTCTACAGTAATTTGTTGTAAGCAATTTGGAATCCAGATCCTCATTCTTCAATTGGGAGGGTGTTTCCTGATTCACCACACAACAGCTTCCCTTAAACATTACGAGAAAATTAAAACAAGACATCCAGAAAAATTTCTATTTCCTTTTATTTACAGTCAGTCAAACTGAAAGATCCCCAAATGGATCTCTTTACGCTCCAATGAGTTTTAAATCAAACAGAACAACAAATACAGATTTTTCGTATGTTATGGCACTTTCCCTAATGCAGATCTGAAAAAATGCGGCTAGTTTGGTATATAAAATTCCCACAACAGCAATCAAACCAAATAAAATCTGACCTGTGCGTATTGGCAGCGTAAAATACATATAAAATCTGACTTTTCTGAGTTGTCATTAATCTGAAATTTATATCAGAAATCTACAGATCTAAAGAGGCTGAAACAATAATATAAATCCATCCGCAGTATTGAAAATACCTTCTCCTGAGTTGTAAAAATAAATACAACAGATAGCAGCAAGGATCAGACCTTAGAATGACTTCAAAACATCACATAACAGCCACATTTGAGTCGCTCCATTAGAGAAAATTAGTACAACACTGCTGCAACTCTGGTAATCAACTTTTTATTGCAAAAACTCCATAATTACCGCTGAAAAACACTAAAATTCTGTGTAAGCTCTATGGAAAATCCAGTGCAGAAATTCCTCCTAAACTCTAAGAGGGTTTTCGTCCTCTAGAGGCAATATACTAAGGGTTTTCGTCCTTAGAATATTTTTGGTGAAAGCTTCAAGCTTCAACACAATTCAGAATATATCAAATGAATATGGAATGCCTCTCAAGCAAGTCTACTTCTCCTTTTAAAGGAAGAAGAGACCCAAAACAACCTTCAAGACCACCAATCAGCTTGTATGATTCTTTCGATGCATTTTCCACCCTCCATTTCTCTTAGGGAGAATACAAAAGGTATTTAATAATTATTTTCTTCTCTCCCAAGGCTGGTCGCTTTTCCCTAGAGGGAATACACAATAGAAATGTTTTATCCTTTCTAAGTTCCCATTTTCCCCTTAAGGCAAGTCGCCATTTTCCCTAGAAAATACAAATTAAATAAGTGCTTTTCTTTTGATGTACTTTTCTAGGTTCTATTTTAATGTTAAGTTTATTAATTTATTATATGTGCTATTATATTGTAATTTTTTGCACAATATAATAAAATTAATAAAACTTAAGTCACCCTTATATTTTTCCTTTGGCCGTCGGGTTGACAAAATAGGCCAAAGGTCTTCGATTGGAAAAGGGGACATTACAGTCCTCCCTTCCCGAGATTGCTTGCCCTCAAGCAATTCTGATCTTGTTTTGTCCAAGTGTCATGCACAAGAGACAAAACATGCTGAAATGTTCTACCAGACTGGCCCCTGTTCCTGTCAAGTGAGCTATAACTTGCCACCATATTCCCTCAACAAGTTGCTCATATATTTGGACCAATGGTTCAACAAACTCCAAAATGAAGACTTCATCTTCTACCATATCATGCATCCTATGATGAAAATAGATTGGACTAGGCAGCAATAAATAAGAACCATTATTATGTTTATCATACCTTGGAGTATCGCCAACATCCACGTCAATCTTGGACTTCACAATGGCTTGACTTTGTTGCACCAATTCCCCTTCATTCTTGTCTGGAATGGGATGAATATTGTTGTGAACCAGCTGCTGCGATAAATGAGACGGCATATCTTCTTCCACGCATTCATCAATCCTTTTGTTCCTTGCTATGTTGATGAGATTGATCTTTTCTTTGACTCCTTGAAGATGTTGTCTTGCATTGGCAGCCACTAATCTAGCCTCTTTGGCTTTTTGTGACCACATATCACACAAAAGTTGTGTCTTTGTCACATCCTCCCAAGTCTGATATAAAAAATCAGAGTTCTTATGACTTGAATTCATCACACAAAACCCATTTTTAACACCCAATTCTTGGATGCCACCTATGGAAGACCCCATGGCATTGTCATCCTCATGTAAAATGAGCATCCTCTCATGATGGGGTAAAGAAACATGACTGCTGTCATAAAAATCAGAATACCTATCATACTCTTTTGCCATGTCTTCAAGCTTCACAAGTGCATCTTCCGTGGAATTTTCATATCCAACACATGTACTTTGAATGCCAACACTTGTAGATTCTTCTTCATTCTTTTCTCCATGTGTAAGGGCTGCCATCTCATGAGAGTAGGGAGATAAATTAATGCTGTCCCAAATCAGACTCTTGGGATCCTCCTTCACGCTTTCATTGCAAGCATCAACCTCTTCCCAAATCATAGGCCTTTGTTCAGAACATCCATGGCTGTTATAATCAGATTTTTCTCCATGTGTAGATGATATGACCAAATTCAAATCAGCACTATCAAATTCATCATATAAATTTTTGCATACCTCTTTGGAATTTGAAGACACCAAAGCCCTCTTGTGAAGAGTTGTATCATCCATATGTGAAGTCTTTCTATTCCTTCCACGTATCAACCATTTAGAAGCTATGGTGTGATATTCCTTCCTTGCCTGCTCAGTCTTGTAGCCAATACTTGGGTGCATGTCCATGTAGTTCATGAAAGGAAAATTCTCCTTAACATCTTGAGGAAGAATGTTATACTCCTCAAATATGCTAATCACTTCTGCTTCCTTGTCTTGAGGTGTTAGAACTTTGTGAATAGAAAATGATGATGATGATCTAGGCCTCCGATCTTGTCTGACCCTCAAACTGTCTCTTCTACCTCTTGACCTATCCACATTCATTCTCTGCATAATCTGTTGCATGGTCCGTATCATCTGCTGATGGGTAGTAATCATAGTCCTAAGAAGATCGCTATCCATATTCCATGGAAAGCTTTTCTGTCTAACTTCCATGATTCAGCTCTATCACCAACTCTCGTGGCTACATCAAATCAAAAACCCTCCAGGTGGGAGGAACATTGCTCTGATACCACTGAAAGATCCCCAAATGGATCTCTTTACGCTCCAATGAGTTTTAAATCAAACAGAACAACAAATACAGATTTTTCGTATGTTATGGCACTTTCCCTAATGCAGATCTGAAAAAATGCGGCTAGTTTGGTATATAAAATTCCCACAACAGCAATCAAACCAAATAAAATCTGACCTGTGCGTATTGGCAGCGTAAAATACATATAAAATCTGACTTTTCTGAGTTGTCATTAATCTGAAATTTATATCAGAAATCTGCAGATCTAAAGAGGCTGAAACAGTAATATAAATCCATCCACAATATTGAAAATACCTTCCCTTGAGTTGTAAAAATAAATACAACAGATAGCAGCAAGGATCAGACCTTAGAATGACTTCAAAACATCACATAACAGCCACATTTGAGTCGCTCCATTAGAGAAAATTAGTACAACACTGCTGCAACTCTGGTAATCAACTTTTTATTGCAAAAACTCCATAATTACCGCTGAAAAACATTAAAATTCTGTGTAAGCTCTATGGAAAATCCAGTGCAGAAATTCCTCCTAAACTCTAAGAGGGTTTTCGTCCTCTAGAGGCAATATACTAAGGGTTTTCGTCCTTAGAATATTTTTGGTGAAAGCTTCAGGCTTCAACACAATTCAGAATATATCAAATGAATATGGAATGCCTCTCAAGCAAGTCTACTTCTCCTTTTAAAGGAAGAAGAGACCCAAAACAACCTTCAAGACCACCAATCAGCTTGTATGATTCTTTCGATGCATTTTCCACCCTCCATTTCTCTTAGGGAGAATACAAAAGGTATTTAATAATTATTTTCTTCTCTCCCAAGGCTGGTCGCTTTTCCTAGAGGGAATACACAATAGAAATGTTTTATCCTTTCTAAGTTCCCATTTTCCCCTTAAGGCAAGTCGCCATTTTCCCTAGAAAATACAAATTAAATAAGTGCTTTTCTTTTGATGTACTTTTCTAGGTTCTATTTTAATGTTAAGTTTATTAATTTATTATATGTGCTATTATATTGTAATTTTTTGCACAATACAATAAAATTAATAAAACTTAAGTCACCCTTATTTTTTTTTCCGTCGGGTTGACAAAATAGGCCAAAGGTCTTCGATTGGAAAAGGGGACATTACAATCACTCAAACTTTTAGTTCGATGCACCATCAAATAATAGCTGTCTTTGGCAACTCAGAATTGTGGTCTACAGTAATTTGTTGTAAGCAATTTGGAATCCAGATCCTCATTTTTCAATTGGGAGGGTGTTTCCTGATTCACCACACAACAGCTTCCCTTAAACATTACGAGAAAATTAAAACAAGACATCCAGAAAAATTTCTATTTCCTTTTATTTACAGTCAGTCAAACTTTTAGTTTGACGCACCATCAAATAATAGTCTGTCTTTGGCAACTCAGAATTGTGGTCTACATTCATTTTTTGTAAGTAATTTGGATTCGGGATCCTCATTTTTCAAGAGCTGACTGATCGCGCTGAACATAATTTTGAGACTAGGCAAGTCTTGGCAAACTCACCCGAGTCCCAAACCAAGTGAACCACACTCAAGAAATCACAAAAATAAAGATTAAAAACAATAAAACCTGTAAAATTAAAAATTTCATGTCCCTCCCTCGTTCAGGCATCTAAATTTTTGTTTTGAAGCATTCACATAAGTTAAACATTTCTTGCAGCGTGGAAAACTGATTTATGGTGATCCTGGGTATCTTTTGGGCAATTTTGACAGATTTAGCTTGCCCAATTTTTGGCCGAGTCCAAGTCCAGCCTAAATATACACCTCTGGAGTCTAAATCTAGATACTGTTGCTAAGCTGGGTAATTTTGTTCAATTTTAGTGATTTTGATTGAGCTTTGACTGATTCAATTTGCTGAGATTTTTTTAACCAAGCCCAAGCCAAAAACAGGTCTGCAGAGACTGATTCAATTTTCTGGGTATTTTTGCTCAAATTTTGGGGGATTTTGATTTAATTTTCCAGAATAGTTTATCTGAGTCAGATTTTGAGCCCAATGTGGGCTTGCTAAGTCCAACTCTCTATGTTATGATGTCAAACCTGGTGCTTAATTTAATATTCCGCATTTCTCTTTTTGTGAATGTCTGTCTCATCACAGGGCTTGAACACTGACCTTCACTATGGTGATAGTTCCATCTTACTAGATTCCTTTTTGCTAAAATACCTGGAGACTAAAGAGCTGTCGTTCCTTTACTTGGCAAGCTTGTCTTATTAATAAGAAGGCAGGCACGAGGCATTAACCCTGACCTTTACTATGGTGATTGCTCCACCTGACTAGATTCTTGTATGCTAAGATACTTGGAGACTATGGTCTGCAGTTTCCTTTTGGTCACATGCCCATCTTATCCAAAGGGGATGGACACTGGGCCTAAACTCTGACCTTCTTTTCGGTAAGCGCTCCCTCTTACCGGTCACCGCTGGACCTAGTCTTATTTTTTATCTACAGACTGTAAACATAAATGAATGAATAAAACCCCATCGGGCTGGGCCAAATGGTTGAGACGAGGCGTCGCCACAATGAATACAAGTTCAAAATGTTTACAGGAAGAATTTGACCTCAGATACTGCATATTATTTTAAAATGAAGGAATGAATAAACAAAAAAAGACAGCATACCAGGCCGTTTCCAGCAAGATCTTGTGATCATCGCAGCAATCCACCAATCCACCTTCCCACATTCTCTGCACTCTGCCACCGCCTTCCCTGTCAGCTAATCTCCGAAACTCAAAAGACAAACTCTCGCTTTGCATAGCCACAGTTGCACATAGAACATCGAAATCAAGCACTGCCATACCCTCACCATACGCCTCTGCACCAAAACCCTCACAATCACCGCTAGCCTTTCCATCCTTGCGCTTTTCTACCCTCCCTTCCCTTAAATCGTGGTCTATTACATTTTCCCCTTCCATTTTCTCAACCTTCAAGCCTTCAACCTCCATAACCTCTAAATTTCAAGAAATTCACCAGACCAGAACTCCAATATTGAAAAAGAAAGAACCAAGACGGGGCTACGCAAAGGTTAACTCACATAAAACCTCATATTGAAAAATATTCAATAATGAATAATGCAAAGAATACAGTTACTCCACATCTGCTGTTTCCTCTACGCAATGCTTCTAGAACCGCTTGTCTTCCCAGTATTTATCGAAAACCAAGAATATGTATGCAAGCAGCACACATTTAAAAAAAACTGACCTCTGAGAAAGCACTCGCCAAAAACGTCGTTTTCTCTAAGCAACGTCTCTGGAATCGCTTTCCTTCATGGTATTTTGCCAAAAACACGAATATTCACGCAAGTTTCACAAATCCTCTAGGAATCTCCTACAATACCTCTTTTTACACAACAAATACATCAACAAACACAATCCTCCCGGGTTCGAAACTCGCTGCACAGGATTTCCAACCTTAAAACCGCCAAAGAAGTTCCCACAAGAAAAGCATCACCGACCTTTAAAGAAGCCTCAATGTACCCTGTCGCAAGCAAAACTTCTCCCTTCCGTGAAGCAACCTACAATCGATATTTTCAATATGCAACACACCAAATATAGCATTTCCGGCTCTATAGAAAACCCGAATGCCTTGCACCGTTGTCGTTTTTAACGATTCCACGGCCGTTTTCCAACATTCTTAGTTCATATTAAAGCTTTAAAAAAATGTAACAGCACCGAGAGCTACAATTTTTTTCCTTCGCCTTCTGAAGCGTTAATCTGTGTATGCAATCGGAGGGTTCCGTATCGCAGCAGGTCTGTAACAATTAGAAAATTAATACCAGAGCTTTTAACCCTACGAACGCGCAACGTTTCAAACTTAAAAAAACGGATTAAGTAAAATTTTTATGTAAGTGGTAAATCCAACTTCGTATCTTTAGCTTTTGATTTTGAAGTGGTCGGTATTTATTAACGGGTGGGTGCGCCACCTGCATATGACAGTGCGTTTGTAACAGAGTTTAATATCAAAACAAAGACGAATGCTTTCTTCCACCTGTCATGTCGAGTTGTAGTTAATTACTGAGGTCGGTAGGGTAGCCTTTTGCTTGTTATTAAATTTGAGTTGGATTTTGCTTCTCCAATTTGTTTGTTTTTACTTAATATCGATTGGCTATATGGACCTTGAAACTTGACCATTGCAATAATATTTCTTTTTTTTTTTTATTAATTTCTTATTTTAATCTAATTTACTCGTTCTCATGAATGTGGAAGGTTCGATTGTGTGAGTGGGGTTTCAATGTGTCTTTTCAAATGGACCCACTCTCTTTATATGGCTACAGATATAACTATTCTGTAAAAGATTTAGTGAATAATTTGATAATATAGAATTGTGAGCCCCATATACATACACACATATATATAATTCATATTTTAATTTTATTCATTATTATATATATACTATTAAATATCTTAAATATGTTTATTTTAGGCTTGAATAACATGAAAAAGGTTTCAAATTCTATAAATTCAAAATGTTATGACATAAAATAGAAGACTCTTATATTAGACTCCACCTCAGTGTCATTATGGAATGTCTATCAACATAATTATTGTATTTTTTTAGTGATATGATCATAATTTTTAGTGTAAATGCTTAAAAAAATAAATTTTATACTTCAAAAATTATTTTTTAAAATTAATAATTTTTATAACTAAATAAATTTTGTAATTAGTGTACAAATAATAAAATAGGGACAGAGGCTTCATGGTGAAAAGCCAAAAAGGTTGAATTATATTCCCATTCAAGTGTCTCTACTTACAAGTGTTAGTGGCCCAAGTCAAATATGTCAAATATGCCTCTTTAGTGCATCTTGGAATTGTCTTTATCCTTCTGTTGACCCCAGAATAGAAGTGGTCCTCTTCCTAATAGAATGCTTATGCATCTTTGGTGTATCTTTGAATTGCTTCAACAATTCTAAATAGGTGTGTTAAGTATGTCACCTTCATTATTATGTCATTATGATAATGACCATTGATCAAACTCAAACAATGACTACTCAAAAAAAAAAGAATAATGACTATAAATACACAAATGAAAATCCCAAGGAAATGGATAATATAACTATTAACTCAGAGGAAATCAGGGTGTGTCAAGTGACTTGGAGCTTTCCAATATATTATATATTACTATTTTAAATATATTTATCTAAAAGTATTAATATGTATTATTTGTTAGGGACTTATGTTGCATTTGTCACATAGTTTTGTTTATTGAAGGGTTCCACATTGATTAGTCTCTTATTAAACTCAAAATAAACAAGATGTGTTTTTATTTATTTATTATCTTTGGATTAAGGGTTAGAAACAAGAGATATATTCATATTATTAATCTAATATCAATGTGTAAATTAGAATGTGTTTGTTAATTTAGCAATATGTAAGATCATTATATTGAAATAATTGTTAAATGTGGCAAGGTGCAAGAAGGGGGCGTGTTTAGGCGATTAGATGCTCAAAAGGTTGATCTAGCAATGACATGAGGATAAAAGGGCATGAAACAATATGTAGGTGTTTTGTTTCTAATTTGGGAAGTGCAAACCGAGAAGGTATGGAACGATCGAATGCATATAGAATCGTGTGCATGATTTGTTTAAACTAATGCTAATGCAAATAAAGACTAACACCTAGTAGCCTTAATTAGCAAAATTAAACAAAATACAAAGCACCATCAAGATGAGAATTAAGCAAGGTTAGACACTAAATAAAACTTTGACAATTAACATGCTAAGTGTTTAAATCCTCTATTCTTTTTAATTAACAACAAATAAATGAACTTATGTAAGCTCCATGATAATCAAATAGGTTGCTCTTGATATTCCAAGAACCTAGGAATGGGGCTTATCAAAGTTGGGCTACAAGACCCTTTGACACCTCCTATATGACCCGAGCACTTTAGGCTAGAAAAGAGGCTTAATTCTCAAGTGGTGAACTCTCAAGAAAACAAAGGAAAGCTTTTAGTCTATTTTGTTATATGCTTTGCATTTGTCTTCTCAAGAAGTTTAGGTGTAGGTATAAAGGTAGAAGGAGGGCTCTTTATATAGTTCAATGGATAAAGGAAACACTTCATCCCTTTACATGTGGGATAAAAGGTAAAACAAGATTAGGAATGGATAAGGTTGCTTTATAAAAGGTAACCTTATTTTAGAATGATTTATTTTATACTTAGCAAGTCATGGGAGTTGGGGGTGTTTTAATTAATCAAAGGTGATTACTAATAGGTAGATGTAAGCTATAGAAACTAATTAGAGGAATATTAGTATGATTTAGGCTATTAGAAGGGGATTAAATCAATTAAATATTGATTTATTGGTTAAATGAAGGGGAAAGCTAATTAATTAATAATAATTAATTAGTCAGATATAAGAGGTGATTAATTAACGGAAGGTCGTTAATTAGGGTGTTTGTTGGATAGGCGACTTAATTAATTAGCGTATTGTAATTAATTAACAACAATAAGAGAGAATATGAGTGTTTTTTGACAATATGTTGTCAATTTGCAAGAAGGGAGATAATTAGCGTAATTTAAGTATTTAAATTGCTCGAGCATAATTATGGGTGTCTACATTTGCCCCTCTTTGGGGTGGCGTAAGTGACGCCACTTCAAAGATAGTAGATGGATGGAATTTTGAAGGGATAGAAGAAAAATTAGTAGGAGGGAGAGATGCCCCCTCGAGTGTCGATGGGGTGATGAAGGAAGACGATCGATGATCGAAAAAGGTGAGAAATAGATAGAAGAATGGGAAGGGGCAGGATGCCCTGGTAAGATGGAAGATTAGGGGTGAGAGAAAAGTGATGTAGAAGAAATATGGAGGAGTGGAGAGAAGAGCTTAGCCTCTAGCCATTGTTTATTGGAACAATTTTAGTGTCATCATATTGCCATAAGAGCTACGTCATCGGTCCTTATGAAAAATATAAGCATACAACAAAGGTAGAATGACATGAAAAGTCATATTACGAACAATTGTCCATTGCTAAAAATACCAACTCCATGCAACATACAAAATGCAATGCAATACGAGAAAGTAAAAGATGCTTAACTCCATGCAACATACAAAATGCAATATAATATGAGAAAGTAAACAAGCTAACCTAACAGAGAAACATAATGTAATGTTTTGTTATCAAGCTTGATTCGCCTCCAACTGTGTGAATTAACAACAAGGGTTAATGATGGTGCCCCAAGCAAGGATACATGCAAAGGGAATAACGAAGGACACTTGGGTCCAATGAAAAAGCAATGTGCACTACGAAATAGTACCAAGCAACTCGTTGTGCCCCAGAGTATCAGATGAAGTAAGCAACCTAGCTTTTATTGATGGAGGTAAATTAATATGATTCGTCAGTCGCACACATGAACAGGTGAGAACCAAAGAGTGATGTTTTGTAGGATGATTTTCAATTTTTAGAAGTTTTCTGAAATATATTTGAATGTTTTTGTGATTTTTCTAACATATTTGAATGTTTTTTATTTTTTTGAAAGTTTTTTTGAAACTATGTACGTATGGGAAGACGAGGAAGCGTGGATGTCCTTAGCGATAGATGGGATGTACAAGGGCATAAGGTCACGTGCGTACGAGAAAGGTGAAGATGCAAAAATGCCCCATGATTAGGTGGGAGTATTCAAAGGCAAACTCTTCACAGGTAGAAGTGGGACCCAAGGCCATTATGGATAGGTTCAACATGATGGTGAACGTAAACCAATGAAGTGTTGGGAAGGATCAAGGATGCCCCCAGCGTAAGTTGGCCTAAAAGCACATGATAGAAAGGAAGTAGAAGATTGTTTTTGTGAAAGGTGACAAAGGTGTCCAAAACATGGAAAAAAGTAATCTTATACACATGGATGTTTTGAACAAGTAGAAGAGCTATGTGAATGATATGAATGTAGCTTAGAAGCCTCGCATGATGAATAAGTGATTAGCCAAAGGCACAAATCGTGAGACAAGATATGGACTAGAGTAAGAGTCTGAACAAGGTCCAAAAAAGACACTTGGTAACATACTAATCATGTTTACTCATAGAGATCCAGTGTGTGTACGTGAAGTTTATTACCTCTTGAAGTGAAGATTTAATAGACAATAAGTGAAGAGACCCTAACCAATGTGTAGGAATGATTTATTTTGATAGGTGATAGGTGATTTGTGAATAAAGGGTGGAAGGATAGCCATACATTGCTCCATTGCCAGCCAGCATCCATAGCCCCGACGGAGATGCATTTGATTCTAATCACAACATTACTCTACTGCCAGTCAGCGTCCATAGCCCCAGTAGAGATTATTTGAAATACCCCAAGAGAGAGTAATATATCAATTTGCTTTTGCTTTTAGCTTTTAGCTTTTGATTTTTGATTGATTTTGATTCTTTTGCTTTCTAAAAACTTATTTCAGCTCTCTTGTTTGACAAGGGGTTAAGAACCACTGATGGCTTGATGGAAGGAGGTGGAAGTGATTGTGATGACGACATTGGCTAGTGTCAACAAATATGTCCAAAAGTTCTTCGCAAACAAGTTTATTAGATGTTGAATGTGATAGGATCTCTAAGAGGTCAGTCGTTCTTTAATTTACCAAGGTGATAAAAGACCAGGGTCAAACAAATACCATAGAGATAAATGTCACAAAATGCATGTAAATAGGCTAACCAAAATATCACCGAAAGGATGAAAATGGTAGAAATACTTGCAGAATAATAACAAGGAAGGGAAGAAAGAAACATCCATGTGTACACAAATACATGATTGCAATGTTTGATCCTTGTACCTTTGATTTTTGTTGTGTTTTCTCAATGTTTTTTGTATTTTGAATTGTTTTTTTATTTTTAGATTTTTGATAGTTTTAAGAGGTTGGGACTAACAAAGTCACTCTATGTGGTAAGATCCAACAACAATGTTTGCGACTTCCTTGATAAGGGAGACTAGGTGCATTTGTTTATCGAGAGTGATATTATCCCCGATCTCGATGATCGAGGTGAGTTCACACTCAATAAATGACTGTGATTTGTTTTGAAACATGGATTTGTATGTGGGAGATTTAATTCCCCATCCAGAGGTTTACACACTTTGTGCCATACTTGATGGTTACATTGGTGTGCATTCTTGAATCACGCTTGATTTAGAATTTTGAGATTGTTTGATTTGTTGGGAGCTATAGAGCTCTTTGCAGTTTTGATCTGA
This sequence comes from Taxus wallichiana var. yunnanensis, assembly GCA_018340775.1. Taxonomy (NCBI): domain Eukaryota; kingdom Viridiplantae; phylum Streptophyta; class Pinopsida; order Cupressales; family Taxaceae; genus Taxus; species Taxus wallichiana. Next base: position 979,010,692 of record CM031240.1, read on the forward strand.
GATTGATTAAGAAACTGTTTGGGTTTCTTATAAGCTAACGTGTGACTTGTCTGATCCCGAGAAGGAGAAGAAAGTGAATGTGGACATTTAGAAATGATGCGAGAAATGGCAGTGGGCTTGCCACAATCTTTGGTAGAAGAATAATGTGATGGATGAAATGGATACGGTCCAAGGATTGAAGAAGATGGGCTACTAGGAGGTGAGCCATAGATAGAAGATGAAGGGATATTAGGATGTGGCCCAAGAATAGAAGAAGAAGGGCTACTAGGACGTGACCCATAGATAGAAGATGAAGGGCTACTAGGATGTGGCCCAAGAATAGAAGAAGAAGGGCTACTAGGACATGACCCATAGATAGAAGATGAAGGGCTACTAGGATGTGGCCCAAGAATAGAAGATGATGGACTACCCGGGGTGATCCATACCTAGAAGACAAGGGGCTAGTTGGGCATGCCCCAAGAATAGAAGATAGTGGACTACTCAAAAATGTCCCACAAATAGCAGAGGGAGGGCTACTAGAAGGTGACCCACACCTAGATGAAGATGAAGGGCTACTTGGCATTGACCCCATAAGAGATTGTGATTGAGGAATTATGATAGACAAAGAGTTATTGGGTGATGAGAAGATAGGCCATGGATCAATGCAAGACCAAGGAGTTTCATCACATAATGAAGAATGGGAAGATGGAAGATTAAGAGGAGGATCAAGTTGCATGATCTGAGGCTCTTCCTCTCATTTCTTGATAAAAGGAATCAACCTTTTCCTCACAATATGTAGATGTATCAAAGTCTAAAGAGAATCCTTTTCATAATCTGCTAAAGGAATATCTTCATATGCCCCTATAAATGCCCTGATTGTTTCTTCATTCTGAAAGAGATCAATCAATATGAGTTTTGATCGACCACCAGGGGTTGATTGGAAGAAAGAGGTTCACTTGGTGTGGAAGACTTAGAAGATGTTTGATGATGATTGATAGAAGAAGATGATGTGGGGGATGAAGAAGATGTGTAGCTAGATGTCTCAGGAGTAGAAGAAGGTGGTGTGGACCTACCTATATGATGGTATATCATCTGTAAACTAGTAGGATTAAGTCCAAAGTCTTGTAGATTGTGATGCATGGGTCAATTCATATGTTTGACTAGAAGGACTTTGAGTCACACGAATCTTCAAAGAAGGAAGACTTATTGGGGGTGATTGATGAAGAAGGTCCTGTGAAGAAGGGGAGGACCATGATTCAAGAATCGCATTAGATGAATAATAACAAGGGTCCTGTAAAGAAAGAGAGGACTGTGATTTAAGAATTGTATTAGATGTTTGATTGGAGGGATTTGGAGTCGCACATATCTTCAAAGGAAGAAGACGTTGTTGAGGTGACTGATAAAAGGGGTCCTATGAAGAAAGGGAGGACCGCATGACATAGGAGTCATATTAAATGTATGATGAAGAGGTTCCTGCGAAGATAGGGAGGACCATGACATAGGAGTCACATTAGATGACTTAGGAGTCGAATTAGATGAATCCGAATAGTAGTTTGGATCTGAATCATCAGAAGATTCAGAGGAAATATTTGGATTGGAATCCTTAGAAGAAGAGGAAATGTTTGGATTGGAATCCTCAGAAGAAGAGGAAATGTTTGGATTAGAATTAGAAGAAGAGTGGGGGAACTCAAATAATAATTTGGATCAAGAAGCATCCAAATCATACCACCGACTATGAGATGAAGGTGGGGAACGAGTTACCCATATGGGCTCTCTAGCACGAAGAACCAAACGAGGTTTAGTTGTAATGGGAATCTTTTGATTTGAATTGCTAAACCTAGGTTCCGTATTTTTGTAAGTATGGGGAACCACATGATAGTTAGTCATTTTTGGTGGTTTTAAGCACAAATGTCTAGATCTAGATAGTGTGATGGAACTCCTTCAAAGGGAAGGAAGTGACATGTCGATTTTGGTAGCATAAGGACAACCAACTAGACATTTCGTAAGTATTGATATGTGTGCGTGATTTTTCGAAGGTCTAAGGAAAATAGACATCGTGATGACACAATATCGATGAGATAAAAAGGGATTGTCCTAGAAAATAAGTTTTCTGAATGAATAATCACAAGGAACAATCATGGAAGTGTGAAACACAAAGCCAATCAACAAGGAAATAAACCCTATGCAAATGCGTGTGCAAAGTGATAGTTCGATGCAAAAATGATCAACACAATGTCAATATTTACGTCAAGCTCAAAATGAACAAGGCGTAAATATTAACAAAGGGTAGATACGACTCCCAATCAAAGGATACCATGACAAGTTCAACAACCAACAAGACCTAAATGTTAAAGGGTTGAGGTTTACAAATGTAAGCCACGTAACCACACCAATTGGACACGTCTATCAAGCTTCACGAGAAGTGAGATATTAGTGTTAAAGTGGTATCGAAATGACGTAAACAAAGTAAGCGACACCTTTCAAGATTTGGGACAATGTTTGAAATCAAACTAAGTCAAAGTATACTAAGGATGTGTTAAAATGTGGGTAGTGTAATGCCACAATGTGGACACTTAGATCATGTTTATGAGAAACATGACATAAGTATCTTAATTATGTCGAGACAATGCAAACGAGGTAACATGTCAAAGGGAGATAAAATGATGAATCAATCCTAACTATGATGATGATCCTGACGTGGGTATCAAGATCACAAAGGATACCAATGATATAAATACGCCTCCGCACACTTTAGACGTTTAACTTACCCAACCACAAACATGGATGGGCGTAAACGGACAAAAAAGTGGCAAAAGCAATCGATTGGTAACACAAAGGTAGTCACCCTTATTTTGATCAACAAAGTGTCAAAAGAATGTGAAGGAAGTAGATCAAAATGGGGATGAAAAATGTTGGCTTCACTTTGGCAGAGTTTCACCTCACCTGCCCTAAGGCAAGTGAAAAACTAAGCTAAAGTAACGCGTCACACGTTTCATGATGAAAAGATGACTCATAACATCAACACCATTTTGAATTGGTCAAAGTGGGCTCTGGCCAAAGTATATTTTCCTAGGTGGTTCTCTCGTCCTAGGTGTTACAAAGTTGTCCACGAGCGGGGTGATTTACCCAAATAGTCCCTTGCCTATCTTGGGAGTATCTCGGCTTTGCCCCCTTCAAGTACAATGGGCAGTAAATGCATCCATCGTGTACTTTTAATAGGGTCGCGATAGGGAAAACTTGTAATGCTATCTCACAAAGGAATCACTAGTCAAGTAGGTAGTGCAGAGCACTTCCCGTTTCATCCACAAGGTTCCCTCTTGCGTGGACTACTTTGGGGTTCCTGGAACCACCCCCATTGTTGTAGCTTAAGGCGTTATGCCAAAGGGGTTATGTTCTAGTTGAGCAGAGAGGGATGTACCCTTTTTCAAAACCTGCAATATAGTGTTTTGAATATGTTGTTCTTTTTATCTTGTTTAATTAGGTGTGGTTTGCTTGAACACCTTTTGACAACCTGTATAACAACTGTATTAGTAGTTTTTGACTTCGTTTTTGATTCCTCCTTTCTTTGACAAGCATGGTGTTTTGGTCCTGTATGACGATTTTAGTAGTTTTCCATCAAAAGAGTAAACATCATTTCTAATTCTCCAGATCATCCAAGGACGCAAGAGAAGAGCATACGTGATGTTTCCAAAATCCAAAAATATATCAAATGGAAAAACACTTTAATTCAAACACACCAAGTTAACCAATTCCAATTCAAATATTTCTAACAACCTCAAAGCATCAAAAGGACCTAAGAATCATTTTGATTCCCAAGATCACCCAAAGGGATGCGAGGGAAGAGCATATGTGATCTTATTCCTATAAGTAAACATGTAAAGTTTATCTAATCAAGTAAAAGCATGTAAAAACACCCTGTAAAGATGAGTATTTAATTAGATAAAACTTGCAAGAATGTTAGCACCTCAACACATTAGCTTCAAGAAAACAAAAAGACACATGCGCCCCTATTTTGGCGTCTACGTGCGGGTTAGGGCGGATACACCACTCTGTGTTTTTCTAATTTATAGTGCACTTGTGCCACCCGAAGAGGCGTGTGCGCCACCAAAAAGACGTGTGTGCCACTGTGTTTCGGGCTTATCGTGTACCTATGCCACCCGAGAGGCATGTGCACCACCAAAAGAACATATGCGCTACCTTCGATAAAAACAAGCTTAAATTCGCATAAAATGCTTGACTATCGAAAAGTGTGTGCCCCATTAGAAAATTGTGTGTGCGCTACCAGAAAAGTGTGTGCGCCACCGCTTTCAAAAAAGCAGTCTCGATTCTCGACAAAACGCTTACACACGTAAATGTGTTTCGCCACCAAAACAACGTGTGCACTTGGGTTAGTGGTGATATGTAACCGATTTGAATTGTAGTGAAGGTACAATATGAAATGATGTCTGTGCCTAGGTTAGTGCACCTACATGTCGGTTAGGGTATGTGCGCCGGGATTAGTGCGTATGCGCCAGGGTCGATAAACAGAGAATCAGGTTCTGACAGTGCACTGCGCCACCCGAGAGGTGCCTGCGCCACCAAAATGTACATGCGCTTCAATAGTGTGCCTGCGCCACCCCTGTAACCAAAATATGAAAAAAACACAAGAAAGCTCACAATACTTCAAATTTTAGCAAGTTAGTTTTAAAATGGCAACAACCCATTAAAATGATGGCTATGAACAAGAACTTACACATATAAAATTAGCAAAAATTCCAAGAAAATGGACATTAATTACTACATGTGCATATCAAAAGTTAGCCAAAACAATAAAATTTAAACTAAAATGCCAAGGGACTAGGTCCCACCAGGGCGTGCCAAATGTGTGCATGATTTGTTTAAACTAATGCTAATGCAAATAAAGACTAACACCTAGTAGCCTTAATTAGCAAAATTAAACAAAATACAAAGCACCATCAAGATGAGAATTAAGCAAGGTTAGACACTAAATAAAACTTTGACAATTAACATGCTAAGTGTCTAAATCCTCTATTCTCTTTAATTAACAACAAATAAATGAACCTATGTAAGCTCCATGATAATCAAATAGGTTGCTCTTGATATTCCAAGAACCTAGGAATGGGGGCTTATCAAAGTTGGGCTACAAGACCCTTTTGACACCTCCCATATGACCTAAGCACTTTAGGCTAGAAAAGAGGCTTAATTCTCCAAGTGGTGAACTCTCAAGAAAACAAAGGAAAGCTTTTAGTCTATTTTGCTATATGCTTTGCATTTGTCTTCTCAAGAAGTTTAGGTGTAGGTATAAAGGTAGAAGGAGGGCTCTTTATATAGCCCAATGGATAAAGGAAACACTTCATCCCTTTGCATGTGGGATAAAAGGTAAAACAAGATTAGGAATGGATAAGGTTCCTTTATAAAAGGTAACCTTACTTTAGAAGGGTTTAATTTATACTTAGTAAGTCATAGGAGTTGGGGGTGTTTTAATTAATCAAAGGTGATTACCTAATAGATAGATGTAAGCTATAGAAGCTAATTAGAGGAATATTAGTATGATTTAGGCTATTAGAAGGAGATTAAATCAATTAAATATTGATTTATTGGTTAAATGAAGGGAAAACTAATTAATTAATAATAATTAATTAGTCCATATAGAAGGGTGATTAATTAATGGAAGGTCGTTAATTAGGTGTTTGTTGGATAGGTGACTTAACTAATTAGCGTGTTGTAATTAATTAATGAAAGTAAGAGAGAATATTAGTGCTTTTTGATGATATGTTGCCAATTTGCAAGAAGGAGATAATTAGTGCAATTTAAGTATTTAAATTGCTCGAAGCGTAATCATGGGTGTCTACAAGAACCATTTGGTGGTTTTGTGCCTATTTGGCATTTTGTATGCTTATATGTTGGAGCTTTGTAATTCCATGTGCCTATGTGAACCTCTGTGATATGTTGTGTTGTGAAACCCCGGGTGTTATAATGTGTAAAACCCTTTGTATGAACTAAAATAGCTTCAAACCTTAACCATGGGTAGGAGACCCTATAAAAGCGTTTAGTGGCTAGGTTGAAGTGTAATGTGTATATCTCTTACATTGACATTACTCCAAAGAGGCCTTAAACCACAAATAATTCTCCATCTAGTATGTGATATCCATATGGAAGCAACTAGTTTTAGAAATTCGATCACTTGATAATGCAAACAATGGCTTGGTGTGCTTACCTTCACTTGACTTGGTTGACATCTAGCTTGAGAAGCGCGACTCTTCAATTCCACAAGTTACCCTAGTTGGTCACGTGTCATTTGAGCAGAAATATTGTCATTAACAATCACATATATAAGTACATTCATTTAACCCATTTTAAGGGCCTCACACTTCACATCTTTGAACTACCTAAGAGATCACAATAAAGTACTCAATTCTAAATCACTCACTCAAAGATATTCAATCGTATTAACTTTGCACACATCATTCAAAGATGCCCTTGGCCATTTATAAAACTACATAACACGCTAATGATCATTGTTGAGTTAAGAAGGTCCTAATAGGGTATTCATTGCCTAACACATTACGATATGAATATTATATGCATTCATTAGGTAGGGAACTATGAGGGTTTGATGCCTCTTTGGAGTATTTCTATGTAGGCTTGAAAGGGTGCCACATTAACCCAAAAGCACTAACCAATTTTATGTCCCTAAGAAAAGAAGAAGAATAAAGAAGCCCTAGTAATTTGTACAAGTGTGATCACAAAATTCTAATCATAGAAGACAAAGCTACGAGACACATGGTGTTTACACTATATATATATATATATATATATATGAGATATGTGATGTGTAAAATATATAGGATGTAAGGGTTCGTTATAGGGGCTATTCTAAATTAATTAATTTACAATTTAATCATACATAATCATAATAACATATTAATACTCGTGACAATGGTGAACGATATAATGATACCTCAAAGACACGAGAGGATATGGAGACTTAGTTGTATAGAGTGGAACATAAGATATCTAGGTGTACATATTGGGTAAAGTAGTTGATCTAAGCCTAAAGATGCTTTGTTTATGAAATTGTAGCTAGAAACTATCTCTATCTATACAAGGGGAAAAACATTTATCAAAATCTACAAGTTATCAATATTGACAAGACACCCATATGCATAGTGATGACTATGCATGGTTTTGTTGTTATAAAAACTTTTGGGACCCAGATCTGCTCTACAACGTTTTGGTCCCATGAAATGCAAAGTGTTATTTGGAGGCCAACCAGGATGCCTTTTGACACTCTTCCCTTGGTGATGGGACACCCCATTCCCTCAAAAGCAATCAAACACTTGTTGGGGATTGATCACCCCTAACTCTAGATAAACGGCCATGGCAAAATCTCCATGTCTATAAATAATCCTTTCACATTTGTTACACACTTTGAAACTTATAGTGTGTTGCTCCCTATCTCCATGTGGGTTAGACCCGGTGGCCCATTTCGTTCACCACGCTTTTGGTTACTTTATCATAATGCTTGACAAATCTCATACGCTTCATCACTCTCGGGTAGACTTTTTTCTCCTTTACACTAGTAATTTTTATTCACTAGCATAAAGGAGGGGCAAATGTAGACACTAAAATTTACACAAAATCATTATTACATCATGTTTTTGATAAAATTTGTATACATGGATTTTGAACAATGAAATTAATTTTTAGTGGCACAATTCATTGTTGATTCAATTTTATATCGATTGATTTGGCTTTCTTGATGCATGAGTGTCTTTTTATGATGTGACGTTGAGATCTCTAGTTTGCTTCATTGTTTATTTTCCCTTTTATAGTCGTGGTCAAGACCGTATAAATTGGCGAGGCATGTAGTACGGTCATGATCAAGATGTATGGTTATGTAGTCACAAAATAACGCACTTACTATTACATTTATACCGCCAAATATGTTATTTTATATATGGATCTCGCGTAAGAAAATTATTCACTAATGACCTATTCCCTAGTCATGCCTTAGTCGAGTTAATTGGTCGTTGTCTTGCATAGTCTTGATTGTTTACATAGTTCTAGTCATCTTTTAGGGAGTCTTAGGTGTCGTTATTTGGTTGTTTGTCATCTCTAGTATTTGACTAGGGCACCTAGGGTAGAATTGGGGCGCCCGGTCCTTAATTTTAGGCGTATGATCCCGACAAGGCACTTGCATCTAATTTAGAGTTTCGAGGTCGGTCTTTTTAATTTTCCCTCTCATTCCCCTAGGTATTAGTCGGCATGCCAGTTCATTAGTGTTGAAATTTGAGCAAGAGATCCTGTATAAACATAACAAACTTATTATCTTATGGGCGGACTATCTACCGTTAAGGGCTAGCTATCTATTAAGGCAAGTGGATTCGCATTTTGGAATCATTGCATAACACACACTACATAGGAAGGGTTGTATTCATTCTATTCCATCCACCATTTGCATTTTACATCTAGTTATTGCCCCGTCTCTGCATCGTTGGCGCTAGGGCACCCTAGATACACAATTGCACACACAAGCACATAGAACTACATTGGGTCTGGAATGTAGTGCAATGCTTAGTTGTAAGTCCACCATTGTGGTGGTTTAAGGTCGATATGACACCTTCATATGCATCTTTCTTTTTTAGGGATTTGATGCTTTGTATGGGGTTTTGTAGGTAGATCTTCATTACAGGTTTACGGTGACATAAGAGAAGTTACTACAACAACCACATGACAAGGATCGATACATTGTGAAGATCTAGCGACACTTCCATATTCAGGTCCTAAACTGCTCTATATACTAGAGCACCCGTACTATAGAATAGGGCACCCACAGGTGCCTTGATTGTCTCACAGGCACCTCGGTCAGCTTAAATCTCCATTTGCTGCAATTTTTTGGGTTGTACCATCATACTCTGCTTCATCCGCACATCATCCTGTTTAGTCTCGAATCACAACGAGGTAAGTTATTTTTAGGTTAGTACCTTATCTCTCCTATTTCAATTATTTTATTTCATTTAAATATCAAATAAAATTAGTTAGCATCTACATTTTAGTTTACACTATTTATTTCATTGTTATACTATCTAGATTAACTCTTAAAATTCATATTTTAGTTAATCATTTTGGTGAACCCGTACTTTAGAATATTTTGCCCTAGGATCCGTTTCAAACCCTAATGGCTAAGGATAGTTCATCTTCTTCACCCATCATGTCTCATTTCAATGTTAACCCTATCTATGATGAGGTTGCCATCGCTCAACTCACGACTCTCTATGGTAATCCTACTCTTATGCAGATCATATCAAACAACAACTTCTAGATGGTCAACAATATGTGCCTACTCATTTTGAAGATTCTCCCATTGGCATTAGTATTGTTGAGGATCGATAGCCTTCACTCATTGTACACCATGTTATATGACTACTTTTGATCCTCCTTCTAACCTTTCTAAGGAAATTTTAGATGATTCTCTTATCGATTACTTGCTTGGTATTGACAATTGCTCACATGTGCATATTGATTCTTCTTCTATTTAGGCCACTGTTATAGTTCCTTCTCATGATTCTCCTACTTCTGATATTGCTTCTCATGATACATCTCATACTAGCTTGCATACTCCTTCATATTATGTTGATGATCCTATTGATAGCATCCTTAGCGACATTCTCATTTCTAAGTCTCTATCTGATACTGATCAGGCGGTTGATAGCCATGGTTCTCCTTCTTTTCATACTGTCAAGTGTGAATCTCTTATTCCATCATTTCCTTCTCTTGAAATTGCATCTAGCACTTTACATGAGTCACCTCCATCTATCACTTCTTCTTCTCCTACCATTTCATCTCCTCTTATTACATCATCTACACCCATTTGTTCATCTTCTCATATAGATGTATTTCCATTAGTCACCTCACCTATTAGGGATGTTTTCGATGTTATTCCTACCACTGCTATGGATATTCCATCTACATCATCTACTATAGCTTCTTCAGCACCTACTCCTAGTGTGCCCTTAACATCGGAATCTTCTTTATCATCTCTTGATATTCCTATGATTACTCATAATGGAAAATTACAACCTCTTAATACATTATTGCCATCCTCCACTATTTCTTCATAGGATATCATTTCTCTCACGTATTTCATAGGTCAATTACAATCTCCTCGGGTTCAATATCTTTCTCTATAAATTAGGGCTTACGATGCTTCTATTGATAACAACTCATTACATGGTAACCATGTCCCCAAGAAGATTCATAATTTTACATTCCCTAAGGACTTTATCATGCCTACATTCACATGTTTTGATAGTATTGGTGACCCTCATCTCATCTTCTACACTACCACATGCTTATGACCTCTTATTACGATGATATATTATTTCTTAAGTCACAGGTGTGACTAGTGAATTTGATGAAGTTGAGGCTTCGTGATTGTTATTTCCTATCATAACACCCTTGTTCATCATGTTTGGATCTAACTTGTTATTGTTAGATTGATTCGGGAGAGGATCGTTGAAAATACGAGAGGGTGCATTTTGAGGGAAATTGCTCCCATATAAGCGTTTGGTGTGGGTAATGTAGAATTTGTTAAAAACATATCTATAAAGAGTTATCTTTGGTCTTACGGAAAATGTTGCATGAATTTATTGTAGTCGCAGCAAGTCCTAGTATCATTGTCTTGAATTTTGTGGTAACCACAATACAAGTTGGGATTATAGTTTTGAGGTTGTTGGCTTGAAACCTATTGTGGTCCAAAACTTTGACTAGGTTTTAGTTGTTAGAGTTGAAATTTTTATGTTGTTACCTTTGGCTTTGGTTACGATATCCAGTTTGGTTTCGGTTTGGACCTTATGTCTAGATTTGTTGTTGTTGTTGTTGTTTTCGTGATGGATGATTAAAATCCACCTGCGTTGATTGTTGGAGTAAATTTATTATTTCACCGATTATTAATGGGTGGTGAGGTGTTCACAAAATTTTCCCTTTTAACTCGGGTCTCGTGACTACATCTATTGTGACCCCGCGGTTTTTGTTAAGAATTTTGGATCCTTTATTGGTATTCCCGACATTAGGATAAGTCGTAGTGTTTTGATTGGGAGTGATTAATTTCTGTTTATTCCTATGTCTTACGGCCACCGTCTATTGCCGCTTGATTGATTCGAGAGAGAACTCTCGAGTACTTCATCATAAGTCCTTAGTGAGAACTTCTAGACTTTTTCCTTTATCTCTCTGTTGAGAGAATGAAGGAATAAGTTGCATAGTTCCATCGATACATGTTCGGGAACTTTCTCATGAGTAGAGGATCAGTGTACACCATCTTTAAATGAAATGAGCAAAGTAGATTCATTGTGCTCTTGTTTAATATGTAAGAATTCCCTGATCTCTGTTCTTAACAATTTGTTCATGTCAAAAGCTTTGATAAATTCTAACACAAGTTGTTTGACGAGTGTATCAAGGCTTCATGTATTATATAATACCAATCAAGGGCAACACCCTCTAAATTCTTAGGGAATATCTTAGCAATAAGCGTATCCCAAGGGAGCAATTCTCAAATGGTCGTGGCATAATCCTTGATATGTGCATTTGGATCTCCTTCCCCTTTGAATTTATGAAAATCGGGAAGAGGTCTTAGAAGCATGATGCTTTGTATGGTGAAATCTAGAGGTTCTTTTAAATATTACGAGTAATTCCTCATGTATAGGTCTCAAACCATCGATGGTGCCTATCTAAGAGGGGAGAGGTGGAATGGGTTGTTGATATGGCATAGCATATGTATTTGCAGGAGTGTAAGGAAACCCCTATGGTTGAGAAAACATCCCAGGAGAAGAGAACATATCTCCCTATGGTGATTTTGAATAAATGTTTAAATAGGGAGGAGCATTGCTCTGATATGGGTTGTTTGGTACTAAGCTGGGGTATCATACTGAATATTTGGAGCAACATTTGAAAATGCGGTTCTAGCTAGTGTTTGTTGTGGGTAGTTATACAAATGTTGAGGAGGCATGCCTAATGTGCCTGTTCCTATGAGGAGGTCAATTTGACTAGGATAATGCAGAGGGTTGGGAGTTCCCGCTTGCCCCAAATATGAAGTTTGATTTGCTTGAGCAAGTTCTAGTCCTTTGACCCTCTCAACCAAAGTTGAGATGACCTCGATTGGTGATGGCCCAGTGTTTCACCTTGATGGCTGTTGTGGTACTCTTTGAGGTTGCAGAGGGGTATGGTATCCTGCTATGAATTGTTCATTACTTTGCCCAAGTTCACCAAGAGTATTTTCCATTGGTGGAGGAATGGGGGTATTTTCTTGAAGTAGGGTGTCGGGTTGTGTTTGCAAACTTCCTAGAGATGGATACATGTTTTGGAAATGTTGCTCATTTTGGTGTGGCATGCTAGGTACTCCTCATCCAAGAATGGGAATGGATATGATTGCCTACAAATTTTTGGTTTGAATAAAACCCCACGAGATGAAATAGATTCTTCATTAAACATCATATTGTTATATCTTGAGGGCTCTGGTTGTTGTGTTTGTGTGAACCGATCTAGCTCCTCAATTCGAACGAAGAACTAGAGCTAGTTCTTTGAGAAGGAATTTGTGATGACAAGTAGTTTCTTGAATAGTTGTCAGCCCATGTGAAAAGAGAGGGTGACAGTGGCCTATTCGATTGGCCATAATATGCTTCGAGACCTGAGAGAGGTCTATCATATGTGTCGTATCCTGACATATTCGAGGGTATATAAATACCCACATAATAATGGGAAGGAGCGAAGACAGATGAAAGAAATGGAAATAAAAAGGGGGCAGTTGTTGCATTTCACATTGGGTTCACCAATTTTGTACGATAGAAAAGTGCCAGGTGAATATGGGAATCAACAAGTAACCTTTCTTCATACCCGACCTCCTGAGGTCGTTCGAGATAGCCGGTGGAAATGAAATATAAATGGGTGTAGACAAACTAATTGGGTAAACGATATCCTCAACATGCAATTTATGAGTCTAAAGCAAAGAAATATCTTCTAACCCGAATTGGTGTAATGGATGGTTCATATATAATAGCTTCTCGAGGCTCCAATCAATGTCAAGCTCTCACCGAGATCCTATCTATTGGCTAGTGGATGCGTGGAAAGTGACATGTAGGTGCTTTGTGTATATTTCCAGATAAGGTCATAAAATTGGTAGTGAGAGGTGTAGTAGATTTGTAGGGAACTATGGGCAGTTTTCAGGTCTAGCCTAGAAAATATTAGCTTGATTGGCTTCTATATTTAATACAGAAAATTGTGTTATGATATATGCAGGAGTGGTGAAGATCTAAATACCGGTGTGGTGTCAATATTTAACGATTAGTAGGCCCATTAGCTTGTGGGACCCGGGGATCACAACCATGAGTTTATGGTTGTTTTGGACCTATTATGGTCATGTGAAGAATCAATCTCTTCTTCGACAATCTAATAGTTATAAGCCTTTTCACTTCTATGTTTAATACCGGGAGTTGTGTGATCTTCTCAAAGTAACCTTACGGGTGTTCTAAAGCAACTTGTAGATGTAAGCTTTGTGTCTATGTCAATGAGAAGGTCTCCCACATTTGGTGCGGAACTAATGAATCACAACCAAATAGTTTCTCTCTTTCAAATTCTTATATGGTCATGCGAGATATCCTATCAAGGCAATCTATAGTTGGGATGATTTGACTAGAATTCGTATACTTTATCATCTTCAATATTCAATTCTCTCAATTGCTCATTAACTTCTTGTGGGTTTGTTGTCGTTTGAAAGACGTGAATTCTAAGACCTTGATATATATCATTGTTAATGTTGTTAAGAGGTTTGGATGAGGTATTACCGGTTTGAATACGTAAACCCTAGGCTCTCTGGGTCCCGTAATTTTCATGTAAGAGATAACGAACATTAATCGCAAGAAATAAATGAATTATAAAAGATATATCTACACTATGCTTATATTCCTTTTTTTGTATTTTTGAAGATATGAGCTTGAACAAAATTCAAAGAGCGACTATTCTACAATATTAATATAATGAACAATTAATCTAATAACAAAATTAAAACAAGTAAGATAGCTGAGATGCAACTATTTTCCTGTGCATTTGTGAATTTATCCTAAATATTAAATAACTAACTAATTTAATTGAAAAGACCCTCTTAGAAGTGAGGAATAAATCATAGCTTCTCAGAAGCTATCATTCCCCATAGCTTCCCTGGTAATACTAAAAGCAAGCTTAACTGAAATAAAATGATTTGCTATTCTATTTGATATATTATAACTACAACTTTGATGATTCAAACCTAGAGTTTACAAAACAAAGTGGTAAATGTAGTTGTATTAGAACTTGTCCTCAAAGGTGTGATCTCTTCATTCCTTTGTGTTCTCATGAATCCAAAAAGTGGAAATGGTGATAGTGGTAGTGGGAGAAGATGTTTGAATAGTGGCAACTTAGACATAAGCCAAACAGAATGCAAGTAAGAGAAGGATAGTGCAAGAGAATAGAGCTTGACTATGTGATTCCTAAAGAAGAGTGTTACAAGGATACAATACAAGCACACCTTTGAAATATCTAGAATATATAATTCTGTGATAAAACATTAACCTATAATTCTAAGCAGAATCTAGATTAAAATGAACATAATCTAGAACTTAATCTGTGAACCCTTGAATCGAGTGGTAGAAAGCTTTGAAAAATCTAAACTTGTTGAGACTTATTGAAGAACTTTCAAAACACACTAAATAATAATTCATAGAAGGAGAGGGGCCATTTTCTTGTAAACAAGCTTGGTATTTATAGCACTTTGATTTACCAGAGGGTAAGTTTGAATTGAACTCTTCTATTATAAACAAAGAGGAATTACTATTTACCAGTGCAACTAAAACTTAAATGCAAGCAAGAGTGGTTGAGAAATACAAGCACCACTTGATTTTTACATTGACGAAAGCATTAGAAAGTTCTGGAAAACATGCACAGGACTACCACCCCTAGGCAGAGTAGTGGTTACGGGACCACCAACCTATCCTAGGTAGCAATCATGGGACCGCCACCTGTGCAAGGCGGCGGTCCTCTAACTAAAGACCAAAATGCAATGAAATAGAGGAACGAGGTTAGAATAAAGCATGTGAAGGTTGGATAAGGTATTTTAGGATACAAATGTAGACTCAACATGATTTCTAGATTTTGAACACCTTGTAAAGATATTTGGATCATCATTGGGGTTTCAGTAACCTCTTTCCAGAGTAAGTACAAGACATACAATTTTGGGTACGTACACTCTCCTACCTCTATGCTCCAAACCGACACTATCTTCACGTTCCTCCTCCTCATCCTCCAATTCAATTGGCTTTGTGGGCTTAGGTGTTGGGATGTTTTCCATTGTATGCTTTCCCTTTAGTGGTGTTGGGAGTGAAAACTCACCTTCCACATACTTTTTATTCTCCATATTTGGCTTGAATCGAAGATACACCAATGTTGCCTCCACATCTGCTACAACCATACTTATTGGCTTAATATTCAAGCACCTCCAAAATGATCCTCTCTATATAAGCACTTATACCAAGATACACATACTTCTTTCTCAACGTTTTGTAGTCATATTCTACCTTATCTCGCATTGAATACCAAATCCGTGCGTGTCCGTGAATTTGTGAACATATGCTTAGAAATACCTTACGGTGAATACGTAAGGCAATTTACACCAAAGGCTCCAGAATCCATATTTCATTGGGAATTGTGTGATGCAGAAATGCTTTGATATATAAAAAACTAGACTTGTTTCCCTACCACTGTTGGTAGGTCCTTTGGGACATTCTACTCTTCTCCAAATGCCGCGCGGAGCCTGTCATACCATTTCTCCATCCTTTGCTTTATGTCATATGTCATGTCCGCTTTACATAGATACTTGCTAAACCTTTCAGATAGTGACTTGTTCTCCATGGGGTATTCCCATACCTTTTCCTTCGGTCCTTCTGGTACTCCAATCTCCATGAATACCAGTGATAGTAGAACAGCCCCAAAGCTGATCTTCCCTCTTGTGCATGCTTCTTTGACTATTTTCTCTACAATATAGCTTGTAATGTTGTAGATTTCCCCTTATGACATCTTACGTGCAACATGTAACCACATAGTATTTACCTATTACCACCGCTCTGATCGGTCAAATTTGGAACAAAGTGTGTCATAACTCGCACAACTGGACAATTCTTCAATTTGTCTATATCCATTCCGTGCAGACCCTTGTGTACCTAACTCATGTCAGTCTTTAAAATAATGGATTTATCTATGAGATCACTTTTTATGTCCTCTCCCATGGCTTTTAAACCTATAACTGATGAGGTAAGTGCAGATGAGATTCTAACTTTGTGTCCCTGCAAAGTAGAAGAAGTCCTCATGCACCCTTCTCATGAGCCATTGATACAAGGGATCATACTTCCCAAAATATGGAAGCTCATATAATTGTTTTACCCCAATTCTCTTTAAAATATTCTGGTGCATCATCATAAACCTGGCATGTCATCTCGCCATGTAATTGTTCGTCCCAAAGCAGTGAGCAAGGAATAGAGCTCCTTCTTGTTTTCCACAGTCCTATGATTGTATTCACTTACTTTTTTCTTTCTGATGGGTGAATCCCATTCTGGCCGATGGTGACTCCTTTTGGATATTACATTTCTAAAAAATGTGTTTTGGTGCCATCTCTTCTTCCTAATGACAACCTTCTTCTTTCCTTTTACCGCTATTTCATATGCCTTTTTAGGTGCCATTTTTACCTTCGCAAATGTCTCCTTTTTAACTCGCAACTTTTTAAATCAAACCCTTTCTCGATTCAATCGTGCCCTAGGTGGAAACTTCATAACCTAACTCTTTTCTATCTCCCCGCTTCACTCAAACCATTCACCACCTGGGATGCAAGCTTCTTGTCACACGAGATCTGGTTGTTATGCTTGGTTTCACACCCTTCACACCTAACTCGATCACTCGGCTCTCTACAATTAGCTCCTTCCTCAAATTCTCTTAGTTGACCTTTGGTAAAAATGAATATACATCCCATCCTTATATTTTTTTTTCATTTTTTATGCATTTATTGCTCCTTCATCTACCAAATATCTAAATTTATTGAGAAAATTTGTTTGTCCCACGTGGTACATCTTCACACTCCAAAGAATAACATTATAGCATGCCTTCCTACCCTCTTGTCACAAACTTCTCTTCAACGTGTGCCCTTGCGCCGAGTACCTCATCGCTATACCTTCTCTTGGTAGCTATCATGGCTTCCACTTACCTCACATTATAGTGTCCTTTCATTCATCTCCATCCTTGGTCACTTTTGAGAAGCAACCTTATTTTGACTTAAAGCACACCCATAATAGCTTCTTCCTTTCACATTTCAATTCCCACATGTATTTTACTTGGATAACTACAACCATCCCACATGAAAGGTATGTGCAATCCTCTACGCATAGACATTATTTATATAGTAATTAACTTCATGTGCATAAGCATGCTTATTACAAAAAGAGAACAACTAAATTGACAAAGTATAGTGATAATAAAGGAAATATAGGCGAAAACCTAATCTAAATGGTAATATTGCCTTATTACAAACACCAAGAAGACTTTTTATAATAGGGCTTCAACCTACTCCTATTAAAGTAATCGGGTAATCGTGTTCCATCAAGTGCTTCTAACCTGGAAAGCACTGATTTAAGTATACAATTAACAACATACGACCCTAACCAATGTACTTTAAGCTTTCTGGATGGTACAAGAACTTTGAGTCATAAAGAAGTAGCATTTGTCCAATCTCAAACTTCTTATCCCTTATTTTTTTGTCATGCCATGCCTTCTACCTGGCCTTTACCTACTTCTAAATCCACATCTATTTCAATCATCTTCTCAATACACTCTTCTAAAAATTGTTCATCAGCTAGACCTCCAGTGCACGCAATGTGCAAAGAAGGTAACATAAATTCTATAGAGAGAATGGCTTCCACACCAAATACTAAGCTCGAAAAAGCAGTGTGGCCTTATTCAATCTCTTGTAAGTTGTTCTATATGCCCAAAGAACAACTGACACTTTGTCATCCCAATCCTTTCTTCCAACATCATATATTTTTGTCAAAGTTTGGCTCAAAATCTTGTTGAAAGCCTCAGCAGTTCCATTTTCCTGAGGATAGTAAGGTGTAGTTTTATGGTGTGCAACCATAAACTCATCTAATAGGATCCTGATTGTCTCATTCAAAAGTGTGTACCCCTATCACTTGTCAAGCTTAAGGGACATCCATATCTTGTAAGAACATTCTCCCATAGAAACCTAGTTGTTGTAGTTGTTGTACAGTCCTTTGTAGGTGTTGCTTCTTCCCACCGTGTGAGATAATATGTGCAAGTAATGATATAGCATGATCCAGTCATGCGTGCGGCTGGTGAAATAGGCCCTAAAAAGTCAATGGCCCATTTCTCAAATGGTTCGACACTAGGAATTGGTCTCAAAGGCATCTCATCTCTTTGCCCTAGTTTTCGACAATGATCACATGCCTTACAATATTCTTTACAGTCCTTATACAATGTCTCCCACCATAATCCAGCAAGTAGGATCTTCTCGGGAAGTCACATCACCTACATAATGGCCTCTGCAATACCGCCATGAGCTTCTTCCATAACATCCTGACGCTTATGCTCTAGTACACAATGGTGTAATACTTCATCTTTGCCTAACTTATAGAGGTCACCACTAATTAACATGAATGGTGCCACACATATAACAAGTTATTTCTTTTCTAATGCTTTTATTCATACTAGTGCCATACCTATTCGTAGAAAGACAACAATGTCTTCTAATTCCATGGGTGCGCATTGTAACCTATCTGTTTCGTACATTTGGCATGGTTTCTTCAATTTTCTGTGCTTCCTCTCTTGAGTTGATTCTAGATAAATGGTCTAGTCCTAGAATTTCTTTTCCCTGGCTTCACCATAACTGTGAAGTCAAACTCTTGAAATAGGAGCACCCATCTACATATGCACCCCTGTAAGACATGCTTGTTTACCAAGTACTTCAATGCCATGTGATTTGTATAAAACACAAATGGTGTTGCTAACAAGTACTATCGAAACTTATGCAATGCATAGATCATGGACAAAGCTTCGTGCTCTATAGTTGTATAATTCCGTTTAGTAGGAATCACTTCGTACTTGTAAAATAGATTGGATGATCTACAATACCTTTTCTAGGTTGAGTTAACACAACACCAATGACCATGCCAAAAGCATCCACATGCACATGAAATCGTGTATCCCATGAGGGAAAGTGTAGAATGGGCACGATAGTAAGTTTCTCTTTTAATATCTCAAACATGCGGTGCTATAGTTCTCCCCAATAAAATGTACCTTTTCCCTCCATTAATTCTTCCAAGGGTGCAAAATTTTGGCATACCCGTTGATGAATTTTCTATAATATCTGTATGACCTAAAAATCCATGCACCTCACTTTGACTGGTAGGCACTTCCAAGCCTAAAATGATTGCAACCTTCATTGGATCAACCAACAAACCTTCCTTACATATTATATGTCCTAATAGTATTCCAAATGGTGTAGCAAATATGCACTTCTTGATGTTCAAAGAGATACTCAACTATCTGCATCATTCAAACATTAAGCACAGATTGTCGCAATGATCTTTCACAAGCCCATATACTATCCAATCATCTAGGTAGACCTGTAAGAAGTTGTGAATAAAATCTTTGAATTCCTGAACAACTATGCGTGAGAATATAATAGGTGCATTTTTCAATCCAAAAGGCATCATAGTATAGGCAAAACTACCCCATTCAGTAGTAAATGTTGTCTTTTCTTGATCCTCCTGAGCAATCCTAACTTGATGATACCCAGAAAACCCATCTGTGAAGGAATATATTTCACACCCTGCAACTCCTAGTATTTCCTCAGTGAATGGCGTAGGGAATGGATCTATGATGCATGTAAAATTTAGATCCCGTAGTCCACACATATTCTAATTCGTCTATTCTTCGATACGATCACCACTAGGCTAACACATTCGACTCATCAAGGGCTTGATAATTCTAGATTTCAACATTTTATTAATTTCTTCTTTTACCTTTTCACGTAAATTAGGATTCATTATGTAAGGTTTCTTTCTAAGCTCGCCATGCACGCCCTTAAGTTTGATCTTCATTTGCCCAAGTGATTAATGCACACCTTTAAGTTCATGAAATCCTCAAGGAATAAGTCCTAATAATCCCCGAGTAACTTGATGATCTTTACTACCTCCGAGTCTAGCTAGTAATCTCCAATTATGGCCTCCTTAGTCTCAGCCTCCTAACCTATATTCACCTTCTTTTTCTTCATGGGTTCATGGTAGGCTCGCATATCCTTGTCTACACTATCCAAGACTTCGCACACCCCATGTGAATGTTCAATATATAGATTCTAAACTTCCTCATCATCCATGACGTAAACTATATTTTGGTTCTCTTTCTCAAGTCAAATGCATTCAAGTAGTATGAATTCCATTTCTTCTTACTTTTCAAAACAAGCTCGAACTCGCCTCACCAAAGAATTCCTGTATATGCTCCTCGGATTTTGTACTATCTCCCATAGTTAAGTGCTTGAAAATTTTTAATGCCTCTGCTATATGAGGTTTAGTCAAGAAGTAGTGAAAAGTCTGGATCATTCCTGTGAGTCAAATATTTCAGGTTTCTAGTTTCTTGATGTAGTTTTGCATATGCATACCAAGCATGTACACATCCTTGTAGCATAGAATGCAATCTATGCACCCAGAGTGAAGGTGGTAATGCTTCCTATCCTATTGTCGAGAGTCTCTCACACTACTAAATATGATTCTAAATAGTTTGATCACTATGATAAGTGCAGATTTGTGTAGGTGCATTGTTCCTTATAACCTAGTAGATAAAGTGACTCCAATCGCTTTCCAATTTATAAGATTATCTCTGTGGACTACCCACTAGCACATTTTTGTCCCACATAAGGTATATAATAACATAGCTCTTCTCTTAATTTGATCTATCCACTGTGTTTCCATGGCCTTCAAAAATATAGGAAGATCTTCTACCCTTGTATACCAAGGTATTGTGTTACCTATCCATCAAATCGAATGAAATCCATTGCTACACACAACCACACTTTTTACCTCGTGCCCTACCAATTCATATGTACCATGAGCCCAATTTTCAATAGTAATACTAATAGTATCACTAATAGAATGAGAATCCTCCCCATAGGATGCCTTCTTTTGATGGCTCATAGACCTCTAGGTCTTGAATAGCGTGTACATAAACTTTTTAAGTCCTCCTCACTTAGAGGCTCAACATATGGTGTATACTTCCCATTTGTCAAAGGTATCACAACCCTTTGCTCCTTGTTTTCAAAGCTTATATACCCCTTATTGAACCTCAAGTTAGCATTATTTGCATAACACCAAGGGCATCTAAGCAAGTCTCAGTAAAATTGTCTACTTTGCAAGTGCTAATACCTCAAAATCCCAGTGAACTTGGCCCCTCAGTATAGTTATAGATGCATCTTTCAAAACTTCTATGGGAGTGGCCTTAGTCCGTTTTTGCCATAAATAACACATTAGATGATGATTGTAATGGAGGCCTCCCCATTTGTACCCATGCATATAATGTAAGCACATTTACTTCCACACTTGTATCAATCAATATGTTTCTCAACATCCACCCATCTACAACAACATTCAGAGTAATTTATTTGTCATAGTCAAGGCTATTGGGGAAGATATACATACGAGTAATCTATCTCAGTCTCAAGTGGAGTGTTCCCTTTTAACAAACTTCCTAATAGTGGAATAATGTTCTCTTGGCACAACATCTTACACACCTCTCACAGATCATCGATATCAGTTTGGATTGTCTCTAATGATTTCTTTTTCTCCTTTAGGTACTGTATTTCACCTTGAATATTCCTTAGCACTTCCATGGTATCTAGTAAACTTCCTTCGATGAGTAGGATCTAGGTACCTTGTATGCAAAACCTCCTCTTTGGTGATCATAAGATTTTAGTGCAATGCCTCTCTGCAAGACACCGCTTTAGTGTGTGTAGTAATATTCACCTGTCAATGCCTCGTGAGCCTTCTACTATCTTGGGCATCCACCGATATTCTACCGTGCACTAGATTCTAACCATCCTGGTGCTTTTTTTTCTTTCTTATGCTTTGCTTACTCAAATGCTCATATAAGTCTAGGCACTCTTCATAGTTATGGTTCTTTCGTAGAAAGAACATGTAATATTCTGAGGACATTCATGCCTATAGTGGTCAGGAGATCCACACGTATAACATGTTCCATGAGGGAACTCACCTCTTCCTCCACCATGGACTCATCCTCCATATCCACCACAATATCCATGTCTCTTTCCATGACCTCTTTCAAAGCGCCCTTCATTCCTATCATAGTGCATTTGATTATGATCCCAATCTTGGTGCTCATTCTTACCCTTAGAATTATCTGTTATACTTTTCTATCATACCCCAATGTCTATAGCATCCTGGATTTGACCAATCAACCGACAATCCTCAGTATCATGGGTCATGGACCTACAAATCTTGCAAAAGCAAGATACAGTCTTCCTTATTATGCGTTGTAACAAAGGACAAAGTGACTAACATCATGATTCAAATGAAAAATATCACAATCCAACAATAATAAGTGTACAGATCTGTGAGGGAAACTATCCTTGGTGTGACCTTCCACTTCACAATCTATACACCAAATTCTTGAGCGCATTTCATGGGCTGAATTTTTTGATAGCTTCTTCTAATCTGCTTAGCCATAGCTCTACCCTATGCCTCTAGAACGGACTAACACCAAGTGTTAATGTTCCCAACTGCCTCAACATGTAAAGCTACTTCTAGTGCTTCATGTGGATCGGTGTATGTCTCATGTGACACCACCCTCCTAAAAGGTGTAATCAATCCTCCAATGAACCATTGTGTATCTTTGGCTAGCGTGAATATCATAATATAGCTTAGATAGAAGTGTCTTAAAATGAGCATCATACTCACATACACTCTTAGTAGTGCCTTTCTTGATATCCTTGAGTGCATTAATACTCTTCTTCTCAAACTCAGGGATATGGAACTCTTTTAAGAAAGCATCCTTCAATGCTGCATAATCCACACAAGTTTGATCAAGGTCAAACTTCCTATACCAGCTATGAGTACATCCCTATAATTTAGTATAAAAATGACTTACCTTACGCCAGTAGTTGTGATCCCTTTAGTGTGCCACAAGATTTCACACATATGCACATGTTCGACAACATCCTCTATACCTCTATATTTTGGGAGACGAAGAGACATCTCCATATAGATATTCTATGGTTTACATGCACCTTGACCACCTAATCCCGAACCTCCCGTGTTCCCTCTCCGCCTCCAAAACCACCGAGATCCACCAAAACTAGAACCACCTACACCTCCCGATCCTCCACTTATAGTTGGAATAGGACCCGTAGATGTACTCCCTATGCTCCAACAATAGTATTATACTCGAACCCCTATAGTCTATGAGGTAGTTCCACTTCAGAGGTAAATTCAATATTTTGTGCACTCACATTCTGTGTGGATGATGCACCTAAGAATGTTCCTCCAAATATCATTAATGTCATCTATCCCTGCCATTGATGTACTTGATCCCCGACTTACTCCTACTCTCCTACTTCTCAAATTAGCTTTTAGGTTACTTATCATACTGATACTAGAAAACCAAGCACAAGGACTAGGTCACTAGGTGGATTAAGATTCACGCATGTGGTCTATGTATTCTCTCTTTGGAACACTTCTTTGTGAGGCCGAGGAGGAATCTCTATCATGATTTCCAAGATGGTGGAGTTCCCAATGCTCTAGCTCCATGTCTCTCGCGTGAGTCAAATCCTTCACAAGCCCATCTCTCCTCAATGCCATACTTTCTGAATATAATGTTGCTTCTCTATCTCCCTCTCACACACCTCATTAAAATTAAGCCACCTTTCCTCTCTCTCGACTCTTCCGCTAGGTCCGCCATCTTTCACCAAACCTGCTCTTGCCCTCGAGTATGGTGAATTTTAGTTAGCCATCATCTGTTTACTCTCCGTGTTCGAGTTACCATCAAGATCTTGATCGTGATTGAAATACCTTGCAAATATGGTCCCCTTGGATACCGTAAAAATTGGAATTCAGCTACCTCGGGAAAGAGTACGTTGAAATTGAATATTCCATAATATAATTGTTTAGAACACCATGAAACCATGTATCCACAGTCAGCGAGTCCAAATCGGATCAACATCATAAAGGGCCCTGAAATTATTCCCGTGTTCGAGACAAGTGCGCGATACCTCCGATTCTTTGAGACACATAAGAAGTAAGCCACTCATATAGTTCTACTAGAAAGATAACAAATAAGCTCTCATATAAGTTGTCATACAGATTCTGTTCTACCCAAGTGCGTGCGTTAAACTCGGATCCATCTTTGAACCGCCATGCATATTCTTCCTCCGAGATCGTGTATCCATTCCTCAAAACTTGTTATAGTTAACAAGACATCTTCATTGTGAACCATCCTGAAAATAACTAAAAAATAGGTCCCGACAATAAAACCAATGATGCAGCCTAGAATTTACCAAATAACACCCTAGTCACGTTGGCACATTACTCAACCTTGATTGAGCGCTCACTCGAAGTGCACAAGGTACCAGGTTCCTTTTTAGGGTTGTTGTAGTAGGATGTTAGCAAGATGAAGGAAGAAACATATAGATTCATAACTAATCCATCATTCTATAATACATGTTATGCTCAGATCTATGAAAGAACAAGCTTAAACAATAATCATGATTGAATTAATAACATGCACTATGTAACTACACATAGAATGACACTTAGATTTAGCCAATATCTTCCATCTATTAATAAATATAAAAGCTCCTTACAGTAATGTCAATCTATACCGATGCGTGTATAGAACTGATATAGTAATTCAGTCATATGTGTATATCTCTTTACCACACATACATACACACACTCTATATATTCTTTGTTACACACACTCTTACTATGTACCTAACATCATATATATATAGGGTGGGGACTTGCCCTTCACCACTTATCTATTCCAGAAATAGGCCGCATGTTATTGATAGCCACACACCATTTTTAGGCATAGCCACACATGCAAGTGTGTTATCTATAGACCTCTTGCAGTTAATTGAAGTGTCAATTCTATTCTTAGCTTGTCTCCATGCAAAAATGCTTCGATCCACTCCTCCAAAGATAGACAATGCATGGCACACATGTCTCTACATCGTTGGTGTGTTCCACATGCCATCTTCTAAAAATAGGTCTCCATGCTCAAAATTGGCTAAGTCCTGAAAGCTAAACTTGCCTTCCATGCATGGGTCCTTCCTATCCTTCCGCGCCATTGATCTTGGCCTTCTCTCCGCATGAAATCCTTGTGTGTTCTCAAACAATTATTCTATGATCAACAATGTAAGATGCAAATGGTGGATAGAATAGAATGAAAACAACCCTTCCTATGCAATTTGTGATGTAAAATAGTGTCCAAATATAGTCCCTTTCCTTAGTAGATAGCTAACCCTTAGTATAAATAGTCCACCCATAAGATAGTATGTTATATTTATATAAGCATCTCTTGCTCAAATGTCCACACCGATTACGATATCTTTGACTAGTACCTAGGGAATGAGAGGGAAAATTATAAATACTCGACCTCAAAAATCTAAATTAGACCCAAGTGCTATCGGGATGCCCATGGGAACCCTAATCATACCCTAGGTTCCTTATTCAAAGACTAGAGATGAAAAATTACCAAATAACAACACCTTAGACTCCTAAGTAATGACCAAAGCTGTAAATAACTAATGACTATGCAAGACAAATGATGAAAATGACCAACTACCTGACGACGGTGAATAGGGAATAAGTTATTAGTGAGTAATTTTATTATGCGAGATCCATATATAAAATAACATACTTTGCATTATAAATGTAATAATAAGTGTTTGATTTTGTGACTATATTTTCCCCCACTTTATGTCGGTGAGTAGAAATATTTATAACATAAAGTAGATAGATATGCATACCGCGAGAGATGCAAAGAAGCCCATGTTGTAGTAGAATGTATAGATGTCGTAGTAAAAGCATCCTCGAAAGAACATATAATGTGTTGATCGTAGATCAACAAAGTTGATCCATATAACGAGCAAAAAGTGTAATAAAGTGTGATGAAGTGCAATAAACGAGAGTGATGATTGTAATGTTGAATGATTAATGATTTCAAATGAGTATGATGACGATAAGATGGGGTAGGTAGGGATAAATTCCCAACTTTGATTATGTGTATATGAATAATCGACCTGGAGGATTTAGGCATCCTATTCACAGAGGAAGAGTGTAGGGAGAAAAGTGTGTTATTCTCCAATCTCTAACTACATCCTCAAGATTTTTCCACTTTGTAGATTAACTCAAATGAATCTTTTGTGGTTTTGGATCAAGGAATTTTGATCAAATAGTTGACCCATATAGAAGTGGTATAGGAAAGGCACTCTTGCCCCCACTCCATGGGGTGTTTCGCAATGTGATTTCTTCCAAGGTAGGTAATCTAGAAGTAAACATGAAATGCATGATGGATTCTAAGTTAGGTCATCTAGAAGCAAATTCCAAACAAATAGAATAACTTCCCAAGTTAGGTCATCTGGGAAATTAACACATATAACTCCCAAGTTAGGTCATCTGGGAGGCTAATTGTGTTATATTGTATTGATTGAGTGATGTGGTTTCAATTGTTAGAGATTTAAACGCAATGATTGATTGATTGATTGATTAATTGATTGATTCTTATTAGTTACTCATAGAGATATTTTACGCTATTTGCCCAAAGGTTGGGTCATTAGGCACAATCGATGAAATTTCGAATGATCATATGGAAAATGTTTTAACGTTTATTACCCCGGTTTATGTCATTAGGGGGAAGTAATGAAATGTTGCATATAGAAATTGTATGTTTTTTGCCCCCAAGTTAGGTCATTAGGGGGAATTAACAATGAAATGTTGTGTAGTGAATTAGTAAATTTTTGAAAATGATGAGTGGTAGTGTTGATTTATTTCATGGTAATGTAAGGAGGATTATAAGATGATCCAGTGATATGCCCCTTTTGGAAAAAGGGTAAGTGATGATAATAATGCACGCTTAAGCCAAAAGTAAGCACGAAATAAATATAAAGTGATAGAAATATACAATAATGTGTATGAATTAAGTGGAAGACAATGTTAAAGAGAGATAATGCATGTGTAATGTGTACAATATAGTGGCATGAGGAATTTTAAAAATAATTCCGTAAACGGGGTGTAAATCAAATTAGAAAACTCAAGATATGAAAAAAATGGTTTGGTGTGTATTAATTGTGAGAATACGTGCAAGGTAATGACTATACTAAAGTAGGTGATGAAAAATTAACTATAAATAGTGAAGTGAAAAAGTGTTTAGTCACTTCATTTTTGTTTATGAAATTGTGAGATTGAATGTGAAGTGAGTGAAAATTCCACAAGTGAGAGTAGCGAAATCTAGTCGGTTTGAGAGGGTGGTGACCACCATAGCATTACACACAACTATAGAGTTGGTAAGTGCATTGTTTTTTTAAAAATGTATGGTGTAGTAGTAATTTTTATTGATTTTTTTACAAATTTGAGAGTTTTAATTTTCTCAACGTTTTGGACACGGACAATAGAGGGGAGTGTGGTAGTAACCATTGGGACAGGAGTGCCCATAACTATGTGCTATTGTCTGCTCTTGGGCACCTCAATTCCCTACATATGGGTGCCCTAGTCCAGAATGTGTGCATTTGGTGTATAGTGATGAAAAATCATATTTTTAATGTAAATGAATGTGATAAGCGAGTGTATTTGTACTTGTAATGTGTTCTAACGTTGTGTTTATTGTCATTTTTGGTGTGTAGAGGGATATTCACTTGAGGGAGTTCCATGATGGGTGTCACATGAGTAATTTTCTTGGATTGGGCCTGTCAAATGATGATTGGGATGTTATGGACCGTGTTGGTCTTGCGGCATATAACATGAATGGGGGATGTGCCCCATAATATGCCTATGTTTACTGCACTATGCAAGAGATGGTGTAGATACATGTACATTTTGGTTACCTATGGGGAGATGAAAGTTACTTTGGATAATTTATATCATAAACTATGGTTGCGATTTTCGGAGAGAGAGAGTACAAGTTATGCCATTAGAGGATATGGAGTGACAGATGTAAGATGCTAAACAATATTTTTCAAGGACTCAAGTACCTATCGAGCCCCATATTATTATGAATGTTATCTTATGGTCCTGGGATTCCGTGTTTATGGAATTTCATATTCGTTTTGATTTCTTCATCTATAGCAGTTGAGGGAGGAGGTGCGCAAGTAATCTTGTATAAGATGCATGATATATGTCAATGAATAGAAGAGGGTACTAAATATGCTTGGGCATGGTGTGTGTTGGCCCACCTATATAGGATCTATATCAATTTACTCACGATGAGCATGGTGGTGGGATAGGAGCCACTACATTATTACACATGTGGGTTTATGAGCATATAGTCTGTTGAGATTAGTTTGAGGTCCACAATGAGAGTGGGCTAGGCTAGAGATATATGCAAGAAGGTGGATTAATATTCATGGGTGTAGGATGGACACAAATACCTATAAGGAACTGATAGATAGGATGAGGCCCGAGGCAGTTACATAGAGGCCATACCGTGATATGGGGATGGCCTAAGGATGTTCTAGAGTTGTGGTTTATTCAGAGGACTATTTGGTTGGAGGATCGATTTCCAAGTGTGGCCAAGATTTTTTAGGTAAAGAGAGTATGGCGATAGTTTGGTATGTCTCAAGATGTGCCCCCAAAGCCATATATATGGTTAAGAACTATCATAGCACCTAGGAGGGTGGAACTAGAAAAAGGCCTATAATAGAGTAGCCTACTACCTCCTGGGCTAGATGAGGTAGATGCGGTGATAGATTTGATTGAGTCGAGATGATGTTGGTTGTAAAGTAGTACTTTTGCACATGGTTAACACCATGTTGATGGGTATTTTTGTTCCTATTATTTGTAGGCCCAATGGGGTTACCGCATGGAGGAGGAGGAGAGGGGGATGCCCATGCCCCCAATGATGTGGTAAAGAAATTGTAGTTGAGCATGAGTATTTGTATATTTTTGTTGTGTACTTTTTTTTACCTATGTTATAGCGATAGTTATCTAAGTTGTGTTTTTGTTTTGTAGGTGATGTGTATTAGTTGCTAATAGTTGACACAATAATCCACAATGAAGCGGCGTAATGTGTCGATGGATGTATTTGGTGGAGGTATAATTGAGCGTGTGGATAATATTACAAGTGAGCATGCCTATTTGCTTGAACTCGTGGCCATACATAACAATAATGACATGCACCGTATTGTTAGGTGAGAGGGACGAGGCATGCGAGGAGACTCGATGAGCCAAAGAGGCATTGGGTGGTGGTCCTTTAGCACAAGATGTATTTACATGATACATGGATTTGTAACATTAGTTTTTAGAGTAGTCTATGGAGAACACCTTATTACATAGGCAAGTGAAGAGGTATCGAGGCCGCAAATAATGATGCAGAGTTAGTGGTGAGGCATCTAGTTCTAGGGCTCTCGTAGTACTTGAGAGTGATAGTGATGATGAGGTTTGATTAGTATTATTTTATATGATGTGGGGTACTTTCTCCCGGTGATGAAACATTTTGGTAATGATTACTATATTTAATATATATGGATGTATGTTATTTCTATATGATGAGTTTATTTTGTTGTGTATTGATGTTGTAATGTGATTGATGATGTATGTTGTTGTTAATGTGTTGTATATCATTCTTGCATATTGATGTAGACTCGCACTATAATGTTTTAAATGAATGTGTAATGTGAATGATGATAAATAACATATGTAATTTGATTGAGTTATATAAGACATTTTTTGAATGGAGTTTATAATGTGTGGTTAGTGTAATGATGATAGTAGAATGCATGTAAAAACAGATAATATATGATTGTCAATCTAACGCATTGTAGTGAATTGGATAATGTAATAGGATCATGTAACATCCTCATTTTGAACACTGAACAAGGGAATTTTTTTTTTTTTTATGATAACGTTCATCGTTATGAATTATAAAATTCAAACACGTTCAAGTTTTAATAATTGTTCTTCGCCCAAACAACACGAGTTTGGATCACACAATTTCTTTTTAAACGAATGTTCCTTGCTCACATATTTACAATATGGAACACACATTAATGCCATTGATCTTATAACAGATTCTATATCTTTGCCGTAAATGACTCGATGAATCGCCGATCTTCCATTTTCATGGCTCGGAGTTTCAACGATCCTTCATTTCATGACTCAGCAACACCGATCCTTCATGTTCATGACTTCGGCAACAACCGATCCTTCATGTTTGTTTATGCATAGTATATTATATATACTGTTCTCATAACCTTTCCGGTTATCGAAGTGATCCATTTAAGAAGCCTATCGAATATCTACATTCGATATTCATCTAGGCTTCTTAAATGGATCACTTGATAACCAGAAAGGTTATGAGAACAGTATATATAATATACTATGCATAAACGAACATGAAGGATCGATTGTGCGCGAAGTCATGAACATGAAGGATCGGTTGTTGCGAAGTCATGAAATGAAGGATCGCGTTGAAACTCCGAGCCATGAAAATGGAAGATCGGCGAGTTCATCGAGTCATTTACAAGGCAGCATATAGAAACGTTATAAGATGAATGGCATTGAATGTGTGTTCCATATCAGTAAATATGCGAACAGGAACATTCGCTTTTAAAAAGAAATTGTGTGATCCAAACCTGTGTTGTTTGGCAGAGAACAATTATTAAAACTTGAAGCGTGTGTTTGAATTTTATAATTCATAACAATGAACGTTATCATAAAAAAAAAAAAATTTCCTTGTTCGTGTTCAAATGAGGATGTTACAGATCACATTATTTTAGTATGGTGAACTAGAAAGGGAGGGGAAATAAGTTATTCCCCAAGTGTGTGAGTGAATAGGCTCATTTAGTTAATACCCCTTAGCAGTCAAGGATGAGCCACGTAAGAAAGAGTGTGTCATCAGGAAATGATTGAGTGTACTAGATGAAACGATGAAGCGTGTGATGAGAGGTTTTAAGAAAAAATCCCTCAACAATCATGTAAGAGCCATAAAAACACAAGTACGTCATTGGGGGGTAAGGTGATAGTAATCACCTACTAGAGACCAAGACGACATGAAGTAGTGGAAGCATGTGGCATGGAAGTAGTGTGAGCATATGAACTAAACTGAATATCATATGGAGTAGTGGTGGGATGTATGAATGTAGAGGGCCGTGAAGGCCAATGTGAAGTGGTGACGTGATGTGGTGGATAAGATGGATGGAGTGAATGCGATGGATGTGATGATGTAATGGTGTATGGACATGGTGGAGAAGGCACATGAGTAGGAAACTACCATGGTAGACATACCATGGTCTTAGCATCAAATGGAGTAGATGACTCAACTATAATAGAAACTCTCCGACAAGCTAGAGGAGAAGTGGAATGCTCATGTGAGTGAGAGCCAAAGGATATGATTCCCTTATCCTCTAATTGTAGAAATCTATCATGAAGGGAAAGGAATCATTATCCCTATAGATGTTGATGTGATGATAATTATAATAGAGTTGATCACGCTAACATTGTATTCGATATTTTGGATGATGCTAGTTAGAGGGTAAGTGAATTAGATGCTTATGAAGTAAAACACACAACACATCATGTGGTTGAGCGTGATGAGAGAAATGTAATGGATCATGCAACCTAGGTGGAGTGGAAGGAGAAGTGGCCTATCACAGAGGTGGAAAAGAATTATTTTTTTGTGAGGGAGTGGGTTGAGCTTTCTTGTTAGGAAAGGAAGGAGATCGTGTAGGATGCTCAACCAATGTAAATAGAGGAGAACTAGATGAGCCAACAATAGTAGAGATGCGTGGTAGATCTATGATGTGTGTCGAGAGAAGATATTTTTCTAGGTCGATAACTTTATAACATATAAGAATTAATGACTCACATGTATCATAATAAAATCTTTGCTTAAGTGCAGTATCAAATCCCAATAGAAAATAAATTGCTCCTCAATGTCAATAGGTTGGAATATAAGTTGATGCATACAAGCATTGAAGCGTAAGATATAATCCTTCATAGATTCCAATGGGCCTTGATGTAAAGTAGGTAAGTGGTCATAAGTAACTCTAGGGAATTTTTATGATAATCTAATGGAGGAAAGCGTCCTCCATGTCATAGAAAGTACTAATGGACACAAATGGAAGATGAGTGTACCATTGTAACGCCTCATCAATAATATTGTTTTGAAAGGAATTAAGTAATAATCTATCATTAGAATAAGAGGTCATAAGCATGTGGTAATGTATAAGATGAGCATGAGGGTCACCAGTACCATCAAAACATGTGAATGTAGGCATGATAAAGTCCTTAGGAAATGCATAATTATGAATCTTCTTAGGGATGGGTTACCATGTAATGAATTGTTGGCAATAGAAGCATAAGCAAGCTCAAATTTCTAGAGTAAGAGATTGAACTGAAATTGTAATTTACCTACAACATAAACCTAAACTAGAGAAGGTGATAACACTAAAAATAAGGGGATGAATACTTAAGCAAGAGAGAAAATGGAAAAAAAATGATGAGAGAGATAACCAAAATAAAAGCCACAAGATCAAATCACATCAATGTTCCACTTCATCAAAATCACATGCATTCCATTTTCATGATGCACAATAGACATAAATTCTAAAATAACACATACAACACACCTATGAATGAATGAGAGGAAAGAGAGTGCAATAAAACAATAGCTAAGGAAAAATGAGCCACAAAACCAAAGATTTTATTGCTTAAGAGATCATGCATGATCATCACGATATAGAGAGGAAGATGCAAAACATTTACAAAGACATAGCCCAAGGCATGCGACTCTTAGAACACTTGTGTAACATAAAATGATGCCCTCGTATTCCCAAAGTATCCAACATTAAAACAAGGCATCACTTTACAATATATAGAAAATTAGAAGAAAGAGAGAAGAAAAAAAGAGAGGGAAATTTGAATTCTCCTTTCACCACCCCAACCACCTTCATTAATTTTTGATAAGATTTGATTTTTCTACAAATTTCACTTCCCATGCCATTTTCCTTGTTGAAGAAGGAACGACACCCATACTACATTTAATTTTGGTGGTTGAGCCATTCTGAGTAGACCTTTTGTGTGTTTGGGAGAGTTTCCTTTACTTTTCCCACCTACCCTTCATTAAATTCATGAAATCTGATTTTTTGCATGGGAAGATAAGATTTCTTCAAATAATATAGATTTGCAAAGATCAAATCATCGATTCAAATTTCATATTCATTTTAGTAATCCATGGAAAAACTTTTTTTTTTCCTCTTTGATACGTGATTTTTTCATTTCATTTGCAATTTTGGTTTTTGGATTTTATTGTTCATAATTTTTCCATTTTCACTCATGTGATTTTGTTTACATTCATGGATTTTCTCATTTTAATCATCGGTTCTACTTGATTTTTTCTTTACCGTGTTTTTTTTTTTTTATATATCACCTTTGCTAGAACTTCGTGGACTCTTTCTTTTTTTTTTTCACACAACTCCTTTTTCCTTTTTCTTTGTTGTGTGGATTTTTTTTTTTACCCGATATTTTCAAAATTTGTCCTTCACTTTATTTCACTCAAAACATCATACTTTTTTTCCCCTTTGATTTTGGTCTATTTTTTTGCATGCTTAAACTCTTCATGGTCTAATCTTCATTCCTATCCCACATGGATCTTTCAAGTTTCAATTTTTGCAAGGGTGAAAAATAGACAACATTTTTGGTGACTCATAGGGCCATCTTCCTACTAGATGAGATGATCAGTAGCCTTAAGCATCCATTGGGCATGGAGTCAGCCTTGAAATTTCCTTGAGTTTGATTTAGTTTCTCTACATTTGATTTTTTGAGTGACTATAACTAATCCTTGATATTTTGAACCTCCTTCCTTTAAAAAAATGGAGAACATGATGAAATATGCACAAGAACATCTCCAAGAAATAAGACTGTGCAAATAACTTAGGGAAAGAAACCTACACTACCAATAATGCAATGTGCTAAAAGCACTTAGAGGAATTGAAATTCTAATCTACTATATACAAGATGCATGAAAATCTTAATGAGAAGGTTTGAGATGAATCCCATTGACTAGGATTTGAAACATGTTCCCATCAAGATCAAGATAACTCAAATGAGTTAGCCACCTTGCAAGTGGTGATGATGTATGGTCCACTCAAATAACATCAAATTTGGAGTGTCTCCTGGTTTAGCTTGATCCATGTCCCACTTTAAAACCAGATCTCCAACCTTGAATGTATGATCTCTAGATTTTTT
Organism: Taxus wallichiana var. yunnanensis; assembly: GCA_018340775.1. Taxonomy (NCBI): domain Eukaryota; kingdom Viridiplantae; phylum Streptophyta; class Pinopsida; order Cupressales; family Taxaceae; genus Taxus; species Taxus wallichiana. The sequence continues at coordinate 979,045,224 of CM031240.1, forward strand.
ATCAAACCATTATTTGGTTGACACTGATGTTGTTCCATCCTGACCATGGCAACATTTTATTTTCCTCCAGTTCCACCAATTCCACCATTCTGATTTCCCTTTGATCCACACCTTCAAATTCCAGCTGTTGAGCTAACTCAAATGAAGGAAACTCAAGTGATAATGGAAATCTTGCTTCTTTACCATATACCAATTTGTAGGGAGAAGTGCCAATATCCTTCTTCATTATTATCTTGTCCACCCAAAGAGCATTTTTCACCTTTGTGTGCCATTATCTTTGATTGATGTCCATTATCCTTTTCATGATTTGATTAGTTTTTGTTAGTAGATTCTGCCAATCCATTACCTTGGGGGTAATAATTGGAAGAAGTTTTTAGATAAATCCCAAGTCCCAAAGCCCAATTAGAAATATTTGATCCTAAAAATCCTTTAGCATTATCAGAAATGATGGTTTGAGGGACACCAAACCTTGTAAAAATTTCTTCAAGAAATTCTAGGATGATATGATTCAGTGGCTTCCTTCAATGGTGTGGCCTCAGTCCACCTGGTGAAATAGTCATGTGACTATGAGAACCCATTTGTGACCAACACTAGATGGAGGATTGATCATACCAATGAAGTCAAGACCCCATTGTGTAAATGGTTGATCTACTTGAATTGGATGAAGTGGGAAAGGTTGCCAATATTTTCTTTCCAGTGAAGAGTGCACATTCTTTACATTTCCTAACCCACCTGTGAGCATCCATGAAAAATGTAGGCCAGAAATAACCTGCTTTTATAATTTTCATGGTTATAGCTTTAGCAGAGAAATTTCCACCCAAGAAACCATCATGGAACTCAAGTCAAAACCTTGTCACATTGTTCACCTTCAATGCACTGAGTAACACTCCATCAATGTTCCTTTTGAAAAGGATGCCATCAATTAATGCATAAGGAATAGATCACAGCCTCAATGTCTTCTCTTTTCTTTATTCAAACCAAGAGGGTATGCACCAATAGACAAAAACTTTGACATATCAACAATCCAACTATGATCATTGAATACATTTCTTTCATCTTACTGCCATTCAACATCACGTGGAGCTCATCATTTGAGGCACTTCATTCATGAGGGTGGTCTCTTGAGATTCCATAACATCTAGAGCCAGTTGCTCACAAAGTGCTCTTCCTCTTACTAATTTTGTAGCCTTAATGGTCACATCATATTCCATGATTTTAGTTACCCATCCAACTCATTTCTCACTACTGATTTCTGCTCCCATAATGAAGTCTCTAATGCTGGAATGTGATACTAAAACCTTTACATGGCTAGTAAACAATCATACTTTTGAATTTCTTCAAGGCTCTCATGATGGAAAAACACTTATTTTTCAATGTGATTATACTTGAGCTCATAATCTTTAATGTTTGATGAAAAATGCCACAAAGTGCTACTCATTCCTTGATCATTTTGTTGAGTTAAAACCCACGGCTATGCTAGATTCCACCCCATAGAGCATAAAAATGAAATCCTTGGTATAATCTGGATTAATCAATGTGGGGCTTGAGAAATATCTTGTTTTATCTTTTCAAAGTTTTCCTTCCTCCGTGGTCCACTTGAATGTTGCATCCTTCTTGAGCATGAGAGTAATAGGTCTTATCAAACCCGTGAAGTTAGGAATGAAGCACCTAACAAAGTTGATTTTCCAAGGAAATGATTGCAAAGCCTTCTTGTGAGATGGAAAGGAAAGAGCCGATAGCTGAAATTCTTTCTAGATCAATGGAAATGCCTTCTTTTGAGACAATATGCCCCAAGAGATTTCCTCTAGGGACTACAAAGTTGCATTTCTTAGGATTAAGGGATACACCAAACTCCCTGCATCTTTCAAATACTTTTTTCTAGGTGCTTCATGATCCACACTCTTCTTGGAGAAAATATAATGTCATCTAGGTAAACCAAGATGAATTGATTGATATACCCTTTGAAAGCAATATCCATTGCTCTTTGGAAGGTAGCACCTACATTTGATAAGCCAAAGGGCATTTTTGATAAGAAAATGTTCCCCATTTGGTGGTGAACATGGTTTTATATTGATCCTCTTCTTTCACTTTGATCTAGTTAAAACTAGAATAGCCATCAAGCATGGAGAACCTCTCTCTCCTGCCATTACTATCTGCAAAATTTGTTCCATGGAGGAAAGGGATAATGATCCTTGAGAGAAGCTTTGTTCAAATCCTAAAATCCACACAAAGCCATATTTCACCATTCTTCTTCTTATTGGGACCAGATTTTCCACCCAAGTAGAATACTTGATTGGAAAAATTATTTTGGCCTCAATGAGTTTGGAGAGTTCCTTTCTCATGAGGGGCTCAATCTTGGGGTTGAATGGCCTTTGTTTCTATCTAATTGGCTTGATGTTGGGATCAAGATCAATGGAATGTTGAACTATATCTAGATTGAATTATTTTAAATCTTCATAGTCCCATGAAAATACATCACTAAACTTTTGACACAAGGAAACAAAATCTTTCTTTTCACTTTCATCACATACCTTCCAAGTAGAAGTTCTTTTCCTAGAGCAATTAAAATTGGCTGAAAATCTTCTTGCTTTTCCACCATGTTATTTTTCATTCCTTTGAACTCATCATCTAAATTGAAAATTTTCTCCAAAGTGACAATCCCTTTGGTAAATTGTTTTTTTTAGTTGAATAATCTGATCCCCATAGACTTCCTACAAATCAGATTTGCATCTTTGAGGAGAACTCACCTCATTTTGGATGAAATGCATAATTTTTTCATCATTGTCAAATACTACCAGCAAGGTCTTGATTGTCTGGAATAGATGGCCTAACCACCATTTTGATATGTTGGGCATTCCTTTGATCAAATCCTCAGCAGGTGAGAATTGAGAGCCAAGGGATGCCATTTGGTCTACATCTTTGTTCAACTTTCTGGGCACAACTTGTAGGTTAATGGCATCAAATATTTCTAAAAATCCCAAACTCTATGTTTGTAAGATTTTAACAACTTGTTCTTCATCACACATTTTTCATGGACTTGGTGAATGACTAATTTAGTGTCTCCAAAGACCTGTAACTCCTTGATTTTCTTCTTTTCCATGATCAACAGACCATGCACTAATGCTTCATATTCTACTACATTATTAGAACATGAAAATTACAATCTATGAGAAAAGAATAACTTTTCATTTTTTGGAGAAATAAGCACAACACCCACCCGGCTCCATTTCTTCTTCTAGAACCATCAAAGAACATCCACCATAGTAGAAACATTTTCCTTTTCTTGTTTGAATGTCATGGGTATCACATAGATTCCTCTAGAGAATGCAATAAGTTCCTAGACTAGTCTCAAAGGTTTTGAGCTCTTCATCATAAGGATCAAACTTATGATCTCTCTCAACCCATTCATCTAACAACAAATTAGGCATGGAAAGAGGAATGATTTCTCATCTAGAATTGAATCTTTCTCATGTTCTTCTTGTATTAGGAAATTTGATTGGATGGGAGAGGGTCATATGACTCAATATGGTAAGAAAATATGGGCTCAACTTGTATTGTGAATCGGGTACCATATCTAGTTTTTAGAAGCATGTGAGTCCAATCTGAGGATAAATAGCCACCTACTTTAGCAAGTGAAGTCTCTAGACAAAAAAATGGAAAACATGGGAGGAAGTCAATGATGAAATGTCATGGGTTATGGTGAGGCTTGGGTAGGCATGAAGTGTTAACTCAAGATATTTTATTATTCCCAACACATTCACAATTGACCCATCAAGTTGTAAAACTCCCCTAGACATAGGACTGTATTTGAGACCTAAGATATCAACAATTTTCTTGGGCATTATAGAGGTACTAGCCCTGAATCAATCATATAATTATGAACTAGGTATTTACCCACAATTATTGACATGTAAAAGGGTGGGGTTTTGATATTTTTACTTACTTGATCATCCTTTTCTTGACAAACATGAACCACAACATGAGTCTTTTTGCATTATTGGATCATCCAGAGAGGTAATTGCTTGAGGGCTTCACATAAGAGATCACATTATGATGGAATAGCAAGCACATCCCACATTGAGATGTTGACATTGACATTGGTTTTTCATTTTCTCAACAATGTTAAATGGAAGACCACATGGATTTTATGCATCTATGACATGTTACCTTCTTTTTTCTTTATGTGGTGGCATTTGATTGGTGGATTTGGTTGAACAACCTCTTTATCCATGGCTTTACCAAGAAGCCTCTGGCTAGGCTTTTTTTTTCACCATGGATTTTTTTCCTTACCCGTGCAACATTGACTTTGATCATGGAAGGTGAAGATTGTGACTCCAACATCCTTTTCTTATGTCATGTATTATCAGCAATGTTGATTGATGGTCTATTAGAACTTCCTCCGCCATTTTGGTTAACACACAAAAATCCAGCTCCAAAGAACATGAGGTTATATCATTGTTGGTTTCTTGATTTGCTTCTACGGTTGGATTTGGTGCCTCTAGCAGTGGTTCTTGTTGATTGGAAGATCCTGAACCATGTATGCTTGAAGATGCATTTCCCTTTCACAACCAAGTTGGTTATGGAAAGATTACATGGAAAACACCACTCTATTTCTTGTGCCATATTATTTTTACACAGAACTAAAGCCTGACTTGAACTAGGAGAGGAAGTGCTTGTGGAGGAGGGATTTTTGCTAATGGAAGAGGAGAACTTTGAGTCTACCATCTATTATTTTTTTGTTTTGTGCATATCTTTGATTAGGCTATTGATTTCTCCATGGTTGATACCCTTGATTAGAAGATTGCCCTTGATTTTGATAATTCTTATAGGATTGGGCTTGTTGTTTTTCTAGGGATATAATTTTTTTTTCAAATTTCTAATCAAAGCCTTCATTTCTTCATCCTCCTTTTTGAGTAGGATTTTGTGAGGTGGAAGCAACAAGTTATGGATTTGGCTCAAGGATAGGAGCAATAGAAGGTTGAAGAAAGCTTTAGGTAGTTCAAGATACAATGGCATGGGTGGTCTAGGAGCTAATTTTCCAGCTTGTATTAAACTATTTTCAGCTCTGATTGCAATTGCATAAGCAACTGGTAGAGTTTTTCCTCCCATAGATTGTATCATAATAGATATATATCAGAGTTAAGAGATTTTAAAAGTAAAGAAAGGCACCTTTCTGTAGGTCTCACAAGAGCTGGAATTTATCCCAAGTTCTCTAGAATCTAAAGTTGAAATCCACCATTTTCTCATTAGGTTCTCTCTTGATTGTAGTTAACTACTCCAAAAGAGATAGGTTGTCTTCTCTTTCTCCAAATTGGTCACAAAAGGCATGTGCACAATTGATCCTAGTTTTGAATTGTTCCCCCCTAGGCTTTGAACCATTGTAGAGCTTTTCCTTTAAGTGATGAAGCCAAAATTTTAACCACCACATCCATCTCAAAATTTCATGGATAACACAGACATTAACAATATCTTAAATGTGATCAACTGGAGTAGTGTGATTTTCTCTAGTAAAATATGGGATATTTTTTAAGGAAGCTACTGGAATAGGATTTTGGCATTCAAGGAAAGTGGATGCTTTCCGTGAAAGTTTTACAAATGGATTTTGAGGTGGTTTTTTTGTGATGAGCCATTCTAATTGGTCTGAGAACTCTTGTTGACTATAAGAAGGCCTCAACCAGGTGGAGGTGTTGAAAGAGTTTGATTTGGAGGAGATGGAGATTTGAATCTATCTTCCTCTTCTACCTCTTCCTGGGGATAACTACAAATACTCAAATACACCTTCTCTTTTTCTCGATGTGTTTGGATCCTTCTCATGAATCAAGGACACTTAGATCACCAGTACTACTAAAACCAGTTGATATTTGAATGGAGTCACTAGATGTGTTACTACAGAGCCTCCAAAGGCTAGAGCTTCACCAAGATACACATCAAAACTTGATAAAACTAGAAATATTAATTTCAAATGTCCCACATGGGCATGCCAAAACTATTGGAGCTCAAATATGCACCCATGTTCCCGAATCATAGACAATTCAAGATTTGAGACAACATGGGATGTATCTCCAAGTTGTGGGACTCGAACTGAGACAGACCTCTAGAGAAGGTGACTTCCTCTACTTACTCCTAATGCTAAACTACTCCTAGGAATTGAAATGCAACTATCTAGCTCTACTCTAACTTTCCAAGGGACTAGGTGAGAAGGAGATGCATAAAACATAAACCTAAACTAGAGAAGGTGATAACACCAAAAATAAGGGGATGAATACTTAAAAAGAGAGAAAATGGAAGAAAATGATGATGAAGAGGGCCAAAATGAATCCACAGATCAAAATCATGTCCTAGTTCCATTTTCATGATGCAAAAGAACACAAATTTTGAAATAATGCATACAACACACCTATGAATGAATGAGAGGTAAGAGAGTGCAATAAAAAAAAGCTAAGGAAGAAATGAGCCACAAAACCAAGATTTTATTTTCTTAGAGATCATGCACATATTCCAAAAATCATCATGATACAAGAGGAAGATGATGAAAAACATTTATAAGACATATCCAAGCCCAAGGCATGTGACCCTTAGAACACTTGTGCAACATAAAATGATGCCCTCATATTCCCAAAGTATCCAACATTAAAACAAGGCATCTTACGTGTTCTTTCAAGTTGTTCAATTTCACAAAGGTTCAAAATTGGACAATAGATAAGGGTAAGTGCGGGAAGTTGATGGACAAATATAGGTCATCCGTGGACATCATATTGCAAATAACAACATAATATCGTGTTATAGGTATTATTAGCAATACATAAACTCAAAATTAGACAAAATTATATTAAATTTAGCATGAATCTAGTTTCTAAAATACTAATTTTTGTAAAAATGGACAAGATTAGCTATATTAAACCTCAAAATTCAATGACTTGTTTTTTTTTTTAAAAACGCCGATAAGATTATAGTCCGTTTGCCCATAATTTGGATAACCAAAAATTGATATATAATTTTTTAGCTTTGGTGAGAAGTTATATGCCACTATCTATCTTGGGATGGATTTTATTTTGTATTTTTTGAGTAATATTTTATTTTTTATGATTTTTTCCGTGAAAGTGGTATGAAAATATAAAGAAAACACTTTAGAGCACTTTCCATGATTTACGTTTGCCCGCCATAACTTCATCAAAAATATTGAAATCAAATAATTTTTTTTTAGAACATGTATATAATTTATTGGGATGGTATAAGTTTTATTCGATAAGTGAAACAAATTTTTTGCAGCTTAAACGTAGACATAAACATTCACAGAAAAAGTGTTTAAAGACCTACTATTAGTAAAAATTATAAAATGATATTTATCCTCTTCTATTCACTTTAAAAAGTATTTATCAAAGCTAATAGACACTCAATGGTACCATTTTTATGACATAGTTTTTACTTTTGGCATGCTTCAAGTCCGCATGAAGACTAAATTTGATGTTTTGCTATTTTTAATGTAAAATTGGATTTGATGTCCACTTAATTGTCCCCAACTTGGTGCACTTACCCATAATATAAATAGGATCATCAAAATAGTATAAAAGAGGATGAAAACTAGCATGAGATGTATCATGAGAAGAAATATCAAAATTAGGAGAATCGTGAGATGAAACTATAGAGGTGTTTGAAGTAGAAAAGAAGAATCAACATGTACATGTGAACGATGATCAATACCAAACATATAATCAATAAGAGAATCATCTAAAATTTCCTTAGAAAGATCAGAGGGAGGCTCACAAGTAGCTATATAGAATGGTGTAAAATTATTGAAGGCTATCAGATCCTCAAAATAATAATTCCAATGGGATAATCTTCAAACTAAGTAGGAACATATTGTTGACCATTTAGAAGTTGTTGTTTGATATGATCTAGCATAGGAGTAGGATTACCATAGAGAGTTGTGAGCTCAAAGCAATGAAAGCCTCATCATAGATAGGATTAACACTAAAATGAGACATGATGGGTGAAGAAGATGAACTATCCTTATCCATTAGGGTTTGAAGTGGATCCTATGGAAAAATATTCTAAAGTACGAGTTCACCAAAATGATTAACGAAATATGAATTTTAGAGTTAATCTAAAAATTATAAGCAATGAAATACACACCTAATGATTTATTAATTACCTTATAATTAATAAATCCACATCTCCAAACCCGCCACCTCATCTCGCCACCTCACCGTGACACAAAAGCCCTAACCCTAAACCAACCTAATTAATGACTTGGTCCGACTTGGTCCACACCCATGACTCATCACCCTCACCCGCACCAAAACGAGCCTAATAATGACTTGACCAAGCCCACAACCGATGCCCCTAAAGAGAAAAGGAGGGAAAGATGGCTATTTTACTAAAAATAGCCACTTTGACCTAACCGACATCAACCTAACCCTACTCACCACCGCCCTTACACACGTAACCGCCATTAATTACCTTATAAATGACCTCCCCAACCAAAAAAAAGGATCCGAATTCATTCGGCAGAGAGAGAGAAGTGAAACAAGTAAGAAGAGGTCAGCAGAGAAGAGGATCGAGCCCAAGACCAGAATCGAGCAACTAGATCATGACACACTCATCCAAGCATCGAGGAAAGACCGAGGATAGCTTCATCACTGGCTTTCCAATACCGATCATCATCCCAACTAAGCCTTACTATCGCCACCACATTCCTGGACTCGTATCTTCATCAGAACTAGTAAGTAGTATCATTTGTATGTTTCTAAACACCATTTCTTGAACTTTTAATTCATAATAATTATAAGCTCACTCCTAGATCTACCATTGAGAAAAAGATATCTCATTAGCACCTAACTTTCACATCAACCCCGATATTGCCCCAAAGATCTTTTCTCACTCTCTCGAAGTTTCTCCATCACCCTACTACCCCCTTAATCATTTATTAACCCTATAAACACCATAACCACCTTACAACTGACTTCCATTCGAAACCCCTAAATCACTGCCCCTACCGATATCGGTTATCTTCTACCGGTATCGGTGTTATAACCATAGTCGGTTATCCAGTGACCGCATCGGTCACTGTGACTTATACCAAAACCAACCTTTCCCTTATTTACCCCCAAACAATCTCATATCCAGCTTGGTCTATCCTTGTAACTTGATCTGAATGCATCAATAACCGGTGACCAAACAAACATCATGACATTTTATTATTGGTAGTTTAGTCTCTATTGCTTTTTAACGAGGTACCTAAATCGTGATTTCGCAATAGCTTCTTTATTATCATTTGCATTAATTTGTATTAAAAGGGGAACTGACCACCTTCGAAAGGAAGTCTAATATTTCCTGGGCCCAAGGCAGTTCCCTCACTTATTGTCTAACTAAGATCTGGTGGTCTTGTATTCTTACTTACAAGTAGTCCTTCCTACACAAAAAGGAGTTCTTCACAATCGATCTGATCTCTCTACGGTACGCGCACACCTTCCCAACACTCAACAAGGTATTCCTCCTAGCCCTAACCCTTATCTGTTTCTCAAGAGAATGAAAGGATAGAAGCAACTCTATTCCGAATGAAATTCTGTGTGAAACATTTTGGCACGCCCGGTGGGACCCTTTTCGGGTTTCTTTCTTTCTTGCTTGCTTTCATATAGGGAGCACACTTGTTGTTTCTTTCTTCTAAATATTCACAAAATATTTTGTCATTTTGGTAAAAGAATTTTCTTTCTTTCACATCTTTGCATTAGTGAAAGTCATCTTCTTTGCTTCATCGAATATCATTTTCGATTTGGGTTTAAAACACGTGCATCACATTCTTGCTTGTTGTTTTTAATTCTAGTGAATGTAGATTAAGTAATAGGTCATACACGTGGGGGTGATATCCATGGTATTGATGAGAAATTAATCTTACTCTCACTGCACAACACATACCAAATCACATCATAATCAACACAACAGCTCAAACATCCCCCCTTCCCGCGGTATTCCTCCACCCGATTGAGGTAGCCTTATGAGCCAAAACAAACTTGACATCTCCCTTAGGTCTTTTGTTTAGGATTGACATCATCTAGCATCTAAGGCATAAGCCCAAAGTGATTAAAACTAATCCTAGGGTTAGTCTCTTGATTTGCTTGTGCATCTTGCTTGTTTTTTTTTTAGTTCTGTTTCTCTGTCATACACTGTTTCAGTGATCACTTCAAGACAGTTTGGTAGGTATATTAAGCATTGTTATCCCCAAACCAGCAGCTTCTTACATCCTCTCTTTGCTTTCACAGTGACCGACACCGGTCCTATACTACCGACATCGGTTAACTGACCGACGCCGGCTACATTCTGACCGACATCGGTTATCTGACCGATATCGGTTACTGTGTTTAACAGTTCTTGACAAACCAACAACCTATCAATTCCAACATTTTGTTGTTGTTTTCTATTCCAGATTGATTAAATCCCTGTTGTGTCCTCTTGTCCATGGTTGTTATCACCCGAAACAAGCTGCAGCCATGGTTTCACATGCCTGTTCCGTGCCTTTTCCTGAGTCACCCCCTTCACATCCTATGGGGAATCCTACGGATACCAGTAATTTTCCCAAGATCCCTGTAGGAGATAAGGAATTTGCCAAATTTTTGGATGCTAATCCTAGCGCCGTACAATATTATTTGTCTCATACCCCTGACCGTACACCCGACGGTCAGCTCCTCGTTGGTATGCCTATTAGTATCGCCGCTCACTTAGCCCCTTCCCCACCTAATAACTCCACCTCACCGTCTTCATCCTTAGCCCCGTCTCCCAGCTCAGTGGCTTTGGTGGTTCATACTGCACCAATTGGCTTTCCTTTCATTAATCTGGGGCCCCACATATCACTACCATCCACTGACCCTACCTCATCTCTCTCACAGACTGTCTCTTTTATAACTTGCTCTCTGCCACCTATACACACGAGCTTTCCCTCACAAGCTCCGCCCACCTTTTCATTTCCACAAATTCATCCAGTGGCCTCAACCTCTTATATAGGACACCCTTATTCGGCTGCCCCAACACATTCATCACCATTATCTTATCAACATTCAATCCCACCATTGTCTAGTAGCGGCTCTTGGACCAATCCTCCTCTGTTTACAATGACAACACCATCATCTAACCCAACCAATGATTTAATCAAACAGATGATGGACAAGATGCAAAATCTTGAGGCTTCTGTTTCAGGAAGTCGTAACACCCTGACATACGAGCAAGTTTGTCGGGAGCCTATTCATCCTTCTGTCCCCCTTCATACATATCCTCCTCAATGGGAATTACCGAAATTTACTCGCTTTAATAGTAAGGAGGACCCTCAACAACACTTGTGATCATTCAGACATGCCTGCTATCTGATTGCTCATGACGATGCCTTACTACTCCATACCTTTCCCATGTCCTTATCAGACCTACCTTGGAGTGGTACAATGCTTTAGCCCAACACTCAATCTTCTCCTTTAACCAGTTAGCCCAATCTTTCTTGGATCACTTCTCCATCAATATTGCCAAGAAAGTATCCATTACCGACCTCTATGCCATCCGACAATTTGAAGACGAGTCTATCGCAGATTTCATTGGACGATGGTGGGGCCTCATCAACCAACTTACTTACGCCTTACCTCAGGCCGAGCTCATCAAACTCTTTACGCGGGCCTGCGCTAAACACATTTCTCCCACCCTCCAAATTCAAACTTTCCGCACCTTTGATGAGGCCTTTACTATGGCTCAGAAACTAGAGATTCGAGCCTTAGAGGAGGAGAAATTGAGGTTACGCAACAAAAGCTCAAATTTCTCGGACCCAAGACTCTACCACCAAACCCAACACCACCAACTCTCACACATCGGCTGCTTCGAAATCAAAGGGTCGTACACGCAGTGACGGTCAAATCTCAAGCACTGTCTAATACCCAACCGAAAGCCACCTATAAGTATAAAGCCGAGCCCATCAACTACACTCCCTTGGGAGAAACTTATGGTGTGATCTTAGACAAATTGCTTAAAGCAGGAGCTATCACCTTGCCTCCTATTAAACCTCACTCCGGGTTTGATTCCACCCACGCTATACCTTCTTGGTATAAAGAAAATGACTTCTGTAACTTCCATCGCGTGAAGGGACACAGTCACGAAAACTGCAAGATGTTGAAAAACATAGTGCAGGAAATGGTTGATGCAGGGGATATAACTCTCGATAATCCTAATGCCCCCGCTAATCAAAATTTAAAAATCTTCAACAAACCATTTCCAAACCATGCATCTAACAGTAACACAAACCAAGACACCTCAGCCGAGGAGAAGAGTGTGCATGAGATCCATGCGATTTTCAACTCCCAACCCAGGGCTTCCATTGAGGAAATTCTGAATCAAGCTTCTTCACCAACGCAGGATTTCGCCCCCTTCTCCTTCATCAGGACAAGAGGACAGTCCCGCTATTCCTTTACCCATAAAGGAATTAACCGCCCAGAGTTCTCTTCTCACAAATGAACCTTCTTACACCACATCCCTGCAAGATTGTGAGTGGATGTTATCTAACTTATCTATTTCCCAAACATCTCCTTCCACCACTCTTGCTGCAAAAGAAGAAGGCTTGCCACTTTTTCTGTCATCCTTAGAGGAGAAACCCCTTGAGCCTACATCACCAAACTCCTTAATCATGATGGATCCCCTCGAACATGCCCTCCTACCTATTAGTTCTTCATCACCTAAATCTTTCCAAGTGACCGGTTGACCTCTTAACACCCATTGATACAACGCCTCATTTACCCCTTGTATCACACCCACAGTGGACCGGAATCACAACCCACCTCTCTTCCATACCAAAGTTCCTGTTCACACGTGAAGATTGTCATCCCCCAGAAGATAGATGAGTCTTATGGGAGCGTTTGAGTACACCATGCTCTACTCAAATGCAGATGACTAATCCAGACACCTCTACCATATACCCGAGGTGTTTACAAAAGCTCAAAATGCCTATGTCCTCACCTTCACCCCCCTCATCTCTATCAAATCCCTCAGCCACCTCTATCAACCTAACCAAACCTTCCCTTACGCTTGGGACTTCACCAATTCCCAGCCTGACACACCCACCTAAATGGTTAGATTTATCCAAAAATAATGCCGTCAATCCATCTAGGAGACAGACCCAATCTCCTCGAGTCCAATCTATGCCTCTGCCACAACTAAAACCCTCGCCCCCGATCACACCGATACAAGCAGGCGGCTTCAGCCTTCACCATCACACCTACCTTCTATATTAGGGCCTCACCCCTCCACCTTGCCTCAATACACCATGCCTCCCACATCTTCTTTAACACGACCTATACCTTTTGCACCCCTACAGACACTCACGGGCATCTCAACACCGTCGCCCCAAGTATCTCGCCTACCTGCCAACCCTAAGCAAACTCGATCATCGAAGGACTTGTTTTTTGTCGCTCCTCTCTCCCCGTGGTTGTTTCCTGCCACCACGTCAGCTGGGGCCTCATCATCTAACCAGCTAAACATAACTTCTACGCAGAAGAAACCACGCCTAGTTAAAACCAATCATCAAAATCCCTTGCCTAAATCACCACCCGTATGAACCACTCATACCCAACCATTACCAAAACAATCAAAAATCTCACCCACTCAATCAACAGCCTCATCTTCATCTGAATTTGACCCGCTCAAAGGATCTTACTCCAAGATCCTTGATATGTTGGTAGGGGATGCGACCATTTCCCTACCCCCGCTCAGACTCTATGATCCATCTAAACCTCGACCTATAGGTTATGATGAATCTAAAATTTGTGCTTACCATCGCACACCAGGACATGATGTAGAAGGATGCAAAGCTTTGAAAGCCATCCTTCGCCAGTCACCTATCTCGGATAGACAGCCTAAGAAAGACAATTTATGAGAGAGAAGCCCTTAGCTTCGATCCCTTCTCCTATACCACCTGTCCCCGCCTCACCAAAATCTATCATCATTGCAACCCCGCCTCTCGAGAACAATGACTTATCCCCGCCATCTTCCTCCTCTCGTATTCACGAGATCAACATGATTAACATTGCTACTCGAGGTCAGAAAAACAATGGAAAAGCTAAAGAAAGCACACCGCGCTCTCTTTCTCCTTCTGCCATCCCGATCGCACCACCACCTAAAGTGGTCATTCGTGGACCTGCCTATCCCATCTCTGATGGAGTTTCCCATCGCACCATGATCAAACAACTTCACCAATCTCCTGTCAAAATGACACTCTATGATCTCATTCAAACATCTGAATCGCATCGACAAGCTTTAATTGAGATCCTTCAAGGGATAGAGGTCCTACCTAACGAAACCTTTCCCGTCACCTCCATTTTAACACCCAACCACGTCGCTTCTCTCACCAAACAACCTACCTCCACAACCACTTTTGTCCCTCGTACAAGCAAGTCGCCGCGCTTTTTTCAAGAAGAAATTGTCGTCTTTGGTGCAGAAGATCCTGATCCCACTCTTTTCATCTCGGCTTACGTCTGGGACATCCAGGTACATCGTGTTATGATCGATGGGGTGCTAGCCTAAACATCATCTCTTCCAAAGCCTTCCAATAGATGAATATCCCTCCTAGCTGCATGTGTGCCAACCCCACCATGTTATGTTCATTCAACGATGCTATTACTTCTACCTTAGGCACCGTGATCCTTAACATTCGTGTAGGGCCACGTACCTTACCCGAACTCTTCTATGTCCTTGAGGGAGAATTCCAATACAACATATTGTTAGGCCGCCCTTGGATCCGGGCTATGGGATGTCCCTCCACCTTACATAGATGCATCAAATTCGAGTATGAGGGGAAGTCATACACCGTCAAAGCTGACGCTTCCCCTTCAAAACCTGCAATATGTTATATCACCCTAATGATGTGCTTGTACACCAAGGCACCCATTGATCCAGCCCAACCATCTACTTCAACCACGCCTCAACCATCCACCTTAACCACACTCACACCTTCGACCAATGAACCCACCGCCGCGAATACCACTTCCTTCCCCGCGGACAACATCCCAACTTCAGATCCCTTGGTAGATGTTTTTCAATGCCTTACGCTAGGGGAATACCACCTATACAATGTTAGCACCTTTCATACCCCACAGGAGTATGGACAGTTACATGCGCATCCTACCTACGACCGTCGTGTGGGGGAGGTGATCTCCTACGGACCACCTAATTGCCGCACCAACCTAACGTATGGGGGTGTCGACACATCCTCTGTCACCCCTGAACCTCCCCTTGGTGTGGTTCCCTTCCAATCTGATTTTTGATATCTAACCAACCGTCGTTTCGCCCTCACCTTCCTGACGCACTGTGCTTGGAAGGGTTTTGGTTTCGGTCTTTATGAACAAGGCCGACATACGATCATTCCCGTAACTACCCACAAACACAAAGATCATCGTGGTCTTGGATTTTTTGAACCACCTACACCGAAGAAACCTCATGTCAATCAGATATCAGAAAACAATGAAGTCACCCCTTCCGAACCATCATCGCCCATTTTTCCATCTTCACCCACAGAGTCGATAGACCCAGAATCTATCCCTCCTAACTTTTTTTTTTCGTGAATGCTATCTTCCTGGGTCCTCTCACTTATCAACGCGATAGTGAAGACCCATCTTCTCTCCCCCTTTTGTATCCAGACATGATCGAAGAAGATTCACCTTCAATTAATGTTGTGGAGTGCCAGGATGATGACTCCATCCTCACCTACCTTGGTGCAGATGACTCTTATATTCAACGTGCCTTACCATCTGACACCCAAACTATGTTGAATGAATCGACTATAGAAATCAACATCCACACGGAGGACGATCCTCACATTTTAAAGATCAGACAATCTCTCGACGCATTAGAACAAGCCGCCTTCACTACCTTCCTCCGTGCCCGCAATCAAGCTTTTGCTTGGTCCTACGCCGACATGCCAGGAATCGATCCTGACATTGCTGTCCATAACATCACTCTAAAACCAGACTCTAAACCAGTTAAATAGAAACTAAGAAAAATGCATCCACGCATTGCCCTCTTGGTGAAAGAAGAGCTTCAACGCCTCCTTTCTGTTTCTTTCATCTTACCTATTGACTATCCGCAATGGATTTCTAATGTCGTACCTATCACTAAAGTGATGGGGGACTTTGGATATGCACGGATTTTGGGACCTTAACCTCGCTTGCCCAAAGGATGACTTCCCCTACCTAGCATTGATCAACTTGTTGATCTCACTACGGGCCATGAGATGCTTTCTCTCATGGATGGCTTCTCGGGATACAATCAAATTTTGGTAGCCCCAGCCGATCAACATAAAACCACCTTCATTACCCCCTGGGGGACCTTCTGCTATCGTGTCATGCCATTCGGCCTTAAGAATGCTGGTGTGACCTATCAATGGGCTATGACTTATATTTTTCATGACATTATGCACACTATCCTCGAGGATTATGTCGATGATCTTCTTGGAAAATCCAAACATCGCAGTGAACATCTCGATGTTTTAACCATTATTTTCGATCACCTGTTACAATACTATGTTCATCTTCAACCAAAGAAATGTGTCTTTTGGCATCCTTTCAGAAAACTCCTTGGCTTTATCATCTCTTTGCGTGGCATTGAGGTCGACCCAGCTAAAGTCAAAGCTATCCTAGAAATGCCCCCACCCACTAACCTCAAACAATTACGTAGTTTTGCAGGAAAACTCCAATCTATCCGGTGTTTCATTTCACAACTCTCAGATCGATGTCAACCTTTCCATCATCTCCTTAAAAAGGACATTGTCTTTCAATGGAGCGAGGAGTGCCACCAAGCCTTTGAGGCTCTTAAAGCTTATCTCTTGCAGCCACCCGTGCTTGTCCCACCTCAGGACGATCACCCTTTCTACCTTTACCTTTCTGCCACCGACCATGCTGTAGGAGCCATGCTCGCACATCGTGACTCTGAGCATCGAGAACAAGTAGTTTATTACATAAGCCGTACTCTTGTGGATTACGAGACTAGGTATACACACGTAGAAAATTTGTGCCTAGCCCTATCATTTGTGGCCACCAAACTCCGACATTACCTCCTGAATCACAAAACTTTTGTCATCACCAACGCTGACCCCATACATTATATGTACGCCAAACCTCATCTAAACCAACGCATCACCCGATGGCTTATGCTCCTCGCCGACCTCGACCTTGAGTTTGTACACCAGAAATCAGTCAAAGGACAAACTATCAGACCAACTCGCGGAAGCCCCTTTACCTGGGGAACAATTTACCAATTTTACTTTCCCTGATGAACTCATCGCAACTCTTTCACTCAGTGATGTGTCGTATCCAATGACCCTCTTCTTCGATGGATCTAAATGCCAACGGTGGAGGGCAAAGTGTTGTTTCATCATCCTCTCAAGGTGAACCTATGCCTCTTTCATTCAGGCTCGATTTCCCCTGCACTAACAATACAATGGAATACGAGGCCCTTGTTTTGGGTCTCCATGTTGCGTTACACTTAGGTGTGAAGTCTATTAATATTTTTGGTGACTCTCAATTGGTAGTAAATCAAGTTACTGGCATCTACCAATGTAAAAATGAGGAACTTCAAAAGTACAAACATTACGTGGATTCACTTTTGACCTTATTTTCTCATTATTCTATCCAAACCATTCCCCGCTCAACTAATAAATTTACAGATACTATGGCTTGCTTGGCCTCACAAATTCCGGCCTCACCAACTGACTCGGACATATTTGTCTTGGTCCAACAACTCTTTGCCCCATCTTACTTAGTTCCGGATGTTTGTATGGTAAATAATGTATCTGCTGATTCACAGGATACCTGGTATCACCAATTTCACGACTACCTTACAACCTCTGTTCTACCACCTGACCTTACTAGTAATGGAAACGTGCTTTTCTTAAAAGTGTTTCTCGTTATGTCATCATGGGGGGACTCCTCTATAAACGTGGCTTCGATGGTATCCTCCTTCACTGTCTAACCGGCGCTGAAGTCACTCATACCACCCAACAAATCCATGACGGACTTTGTGGCGGGCACTTTAGTGGCCTCGCCATGGCCAAGCGGATCCTTCACCTAGGATATTATTGGCCTACTCTCAATAAAGACTACTGTGAATATGTTAAGCGTTGTGTTATGTGTCAACAACATGCCAACCTTCAACATACTCCTAGCCACCCGTTACAGGTCGCACGAGATCTTTGGC
Organism: Taxus wallichiana var. yunnanensis; assembly: GCA_018340775.1. NCBI lineage: Eukaryota > Viridiplantae > Streptophyta > Pinopsida > Cupressales > Taxaceae > Taxus > Taxus wallichiana. The sequence continues at coordinate 979,063,434 of CM031240.1, forward strand.
CTTTCTCACAATGGGGTTTAGACCTTATTGGCGAGATTCACCCGCCTTCTTCGCAAAGATCACCATTGGATCATCACATGGCAACCGAATATTACACTAAATGGGTGGAGGCCATTCCACTCATTTCAACCAAAAAAGAAAAAATCGTTGAGTTCATCAATCATCACATTATCTGTCGTTTTGGTGTTCCTCATCGCCTGATAACAGATAATGGAAAATATTTCAAAAATAAGTTGTTACAAGACCTTTGTGACAACTTTGGTATCAAACTTAGCTTCTCGTCACCCTACTATCCACAAGCAAATGGACAAGCCGAATCTTCTAACAAAACCTTAATCAAAATTCTCATGAAAGTCGTTAACAATTCTGGGAAAACTGGCATGATCACATCCCCTTTGCCCTTTGGGCTTATCGTACCAGCATTCGTACTTCCACTAATGCCACACCATTCTCTCTGGTGTATGGTACCGAGGCTGTCTTGCCTCTCGAAATACAAATCCCTTCTCTCAGAATATCTCTTCAGGATATTCTCACCAATGATGACTTCCGCCAAGAGTGGTTAGCCCAATTAGAGCTTCTTGACGAGCATCGTCTTACAGCTCTTGACCACCTTCAAATTTATCAAAAGCGCATTAAGCGTGCTTATGATAAGTGAATTCATGAGCGTACCTTTAAGATTGGTGATCTTGTCCTCAAAGAGAATCAACATGTAACCAAACTAGAAAAGAGCAAACGTGGAAAATTTGCTCCTAATTGGATTGGGCCTTACATTATCACTCACACCTATGGATCAGGTACTTATCATTTAGCTTCGCTTAATGGTAAACCCGAGCCTAAACCCTTAATGCCTTGCATCTCCGACCATTCTACTGTTGAATTTAGTGTTACATCACTTCTTATCTACCTTGCGCTCGTCCCTTGAGCTCATTTACCACCTCATACACCTTGTTTCATGCATCTCAAAATAGAATCAAGCTCACATGGTTTGATCATCACCTCCTCTTAAAGATGCCTTCCCTTTTTAGTCTGGTCCATGACTTAAAAGTATCAAAATAACAAGTTCTCAATTATATGATTCTGGGATATTCTTGAGTCAAACTTCCTGCAAAACTAGATACTTCATGCCAAATGGACATCTAGACCTCTAAGCTCTAAACTAGACTGCTCCCTCGAAGGAAGCTATGTGCAGCCGCAGCCGCATTGCTATTATAAACTAGACTGCTCCTCGAAGAAGGAAGCTATGTGCAAAGCCGCATCATGCTACTATAAGTAGATCGCTCCTCAAGGACAACTATACAAAGTCAGCCTCTATCAGAAGCTTCTCGCATTGATCAGCTTCGTGAAGACCTCAAGAAACAACAAAATGCATATCCCATATAGACTTCCCGCATCGATCAGTCTATATCCAAAAATAAAAGCAGTATTCAAAAGCACTTTTGAGTCATGGACTCATCTATTTAGGTTTGGATCTATTTCATCAGAATAATCACCTTATAACAAGTCCTCTACGCCCCAGCTATACCATCCACCTCACCTCACCATTTTTCAAAACAACAAAACTCAAGGGACGTGACGTATAACCGATATATTGTGATTATACAACTCTTTCCACCTATTGACTTCTCGCATATGCAAGGTACCTAGAGATTCAAGCTCATCCTATGATAATACGTGGTTTGTTTAGCTCTTTCCAACTATGGGACATTTTTGCCTCTTTTACCCGAATCTAGGATTATGTGTTGACCTTAATCAGGACACGGTTCCCTAATGCTTGGGTAAGCTAACCCTCGCTTCACCTATACCTTACCAACTCCAACAACCTTACCCTACCAATATCAAAATTTTTACCAACCAACAAATTGCCTAACCACAACCAAATTGCTTGAATTCACCTCTCCCTGGTCCTAAGGGAGAACTACATCGGTCTGAGGCCCCTCCTTGCTTTGTGCAATGGGCTATGTAGGCAGCACTTAGGAGACATGGGGTCTCCCAAGGTTAGCTCGACCATCCCCTACCATAACCTATCATGTGTTGTGTTTTGCTTAAAAATATAAATGTTTTCACATATTTATATTGATAACACTCACCTTTGTCCTTTATCAATCCAAACATTCAAAACACAAACATTTCTTATTATTATCATAAACTCAAAATCAACATACATATTTAGTTTTATTTAGATGTTAAACAAATACATCTTCTCTATCATCGACGTGCAGGTCGGCATCCTTATTTATTCTTCTACCCCTATGAAATTCACGTAGGCCCCGCGCCTCATCCCGAACTAGGTAGTGATGGTGATCATCGACGCCACTCACCTGGCCTCTCCATCCTCAAAGGGGCCACTACTATTGGTTCCTCCCACTGATCCACCAATCTCTCCTGTAACATACGAATACGCCCTCTCGCATGGAGGAATCTTACCTCTAGTCTCTCCACTCGTGACTGTGAAACCTCTAACAATCCCGTTGTCTCATTCACCTGTGTTTGAAGCTGGTGAACTAAACCCTGCAGGTGGTCTCTCTCCACTGTAATCACAGCTATGTCAGGATGATCGCCCTCTCACGTGTACCTCGCAGCTCTGCTACCCACCATAATCTATAAGACTCTGTCACTCCTGCATCCATTACCCCCGCGATCCTTGTCTCTCTCTCTCGGTCCTTACGGAAGTGTCGGTCATGGAGGTGAGAAGGGTGCCTCGCAGGCCGATCCTCCTGTATGGTCTATGAGCCATGGGTATATCCTGAACAAATCCAAATTGTCACCGCACGTGATCTAGAGGAATCCTCTCGTACTCACCTGGCCTGTGTCCCGCGATCCACCTCAATCGCTCTACACCCCTCAAATCCTCGGCTATGTTCGCCATCACCATGTAGTTCCCGTAAGGCCTCCAACGGATATCCGCAATCATCACCATCTCCCACATCTACCTATAATACTTGGCGTCATCTATCACGGTTTCGGCTCTTGCCTCTTGCTCTATCTGGACCCATCGTCTGAATCCCAACCTCTGCACTCCTGTCTCTCCTCCCTGGATTGGTCGGCCTATTGGTCGTCACACACACACAATGTGCTCATAGGCCCAACAATGTAATAAGTATGCACAATCCAGTGTAGTCTTGTGATTTCACCTGCATGCCCATAAACCCCTGTATAGCTCCGCAAGATATGCAGGTGCCCATGTGAAAGTAACGCTACCTTCTATCATCTCACGAATAATACACATCAATGATTTCAGAAATCTTCCCCCGTCCGCTCTAGGTAATGCATAATACCCCACCGCTATCATTAATACCACTGCCAACCTTGTTGCCTCAGGGTGTGCCGCAAACATTATACCATAAGTGAATGTCAAACCTCGCTGTGTCAAATCTCGTGCGGCTGGACCAAATACTGCCATTATCGCTGCCCGCGCCGCGTTAGGCCCTGCCTGATACACTGGTCTTCCTGTAATTGGGAGTCTCAAAATTTGGAACACATCTTCTAACGTCACTGTCATCTCCCCTGTTGGCAGATAAAAGGTATTTTTTTCAGGATTCCATCTCTCAATCAAGCCGCCTGCAACATAGCATGATTGCGTGCGATCCGTGAATAATAGGATTCCGCTTAACCCCACACATGGTTTATTAATGCCCACTCAGCTGGTGTTACATCCGCTCGGACCCGTGACAACAAATTTGGCACCCTATCATTCATCCTCAACCCTGCCTGTGCCTGCACACATTAAACCAACAAACAACAAATCAACAAATAACTTCCAACGTGTTTTTTATCGCAATCCAACTTTACACAGTAACCGATATCGGTTATAGACAACCGATACCAGTTACCTAACCGATACTCAGTTATTCCTAAACGATATCGGTCACTGTCAATTCCAACCACCCCACTCAAAAACACCACCTATGATAACTTTGCGCTCGTTTTCCCCTCTCTGTACCTACGCACATATCTCCAACACCTGATTACCTACCCTACAACACTCACCCCATCCCAAACCTTTTTGCCTATCACCTTTCTTTTTCATCTCTACCCACTTACCTTCCCACATCCTATTTATATGCATGCAAAATTTAACTCCAACCAAAAATCATATATACCTTCTGGGATGCAGCAGTTTGAGGTGGAACCTATCTTCCCTCTCCTCTCTGCCCGCTGGATGCTTCTCCTTGTTCAGCCATGTTCACCACCCTCTTCACTATTACTTGCCTTTACGCCTTCTTACTCCAAGCTCACGATCACTTTACCTGTCTTTTTCCTCCTTATCACTCAATTCTCCCATGCAACTACCCTGTATGGATGACAACAACCTCGCATCCTCGTATTTAACATGTTGCATGGCTCTAAAAATAAGAATCTAAAATTGCCTCCCAAGCTTTTCTATTTTTAGAAAAGCTTGTTTTAACATAACCGATGTCGGTTATGTAACCGGTATCGGTCAATAGTGACCGACATCGGTTATCTAACCGATATCGGTCAACCTATACCTATTTTGATTATATCCAGGCCTTCTCTTTGTTTTTTTACAAAATTTTGGCGGCGCCCGCCTCTTTTCCCTGCATAATGACATCACTATCAACATCCATCATCATAATAAACATCAATATTTCAAAACATATGCATATCATTAAAACATCATCAACATCATTTATATATACATCACAAACATTCCAATACCATCGACAAAACACATAAAACATTATAATATATGCATCAACTCAAACATTATACACACCATATGGATCAACCTCATCATCTATATATATCATCAAAACAATGTTACAATATACAAATTGCCCTGCATGGGGCCTCTATCATCAAAAAAAAATACAAAGTCGGCACGCAGGCCGCTGTCTCTGTCAAAATCTCGACTCGGCTCGCAGGCCGGCCTCTCATGTCAAAAATATACTCGGCTCGCAGGCCGGTATCAACTATACAACATGTACTCGGCTCGCAGGCCGGTATATATAACAAAAATGAATACATAAATCCTATGAGGGCACGCAGGCCTCTATATACACACTCGGTTCGCAGACCGGTGTCTCTATCAACAAAACCCATCTCTGCTCCTGGGGTGACTCAGCTCTCTCCCCCTCCCTCGGCTCATCTCTCAGCTGGCCCCTGTGCCGGATCTCACCTCCTACCCATCACTGACCCACCGGCTATGGCTGCGGCCCCTGTGACCTGTGACTGGGATGTCTCGGCTCTGTGAGCTGCATATGGCTGATAGTCGGCCCCGGTACCATCTAGTACATCCTGATAATATCGGGCCTCCGCTCTCGCCTCCATATATCGGGCCCGTGCCACCATGGCTGGTGGGGCTGGTCCCCCGGCTCCTAATAGAAGTGGCCCTGGACGCCCGTACACCCACTGCCCTTCGTACGCCCGTGCTCGAGGGCGAGGCCGTGCCTTGGTCTTTATGCGAGTGCTCGTGCGTGCTCGTGCTCGAGGTGACTTCATGCCGTGCTCGAGGCGTACCCGTGCTCGTGCTCGAGGCTATACTGTACTCGTGCTTGAGGCTTGTGCTATGCCTGCTTGGGCCAACTGCCCTTGTAGCACCCCAATCTGTGCTGTGCAAGCAAAGCAAGCTGCCCTTGTAATAACTGCACCTGGCCCAAGAGACGGTCCCTCTCTCGCTATAACAGCCACCAAATCTAGCTGTGCGGGTTGTGCTCTCATGGCTGCCCTCTGCCCTACCCACCAAACCAAAAATGCACCTGTAACACCGGCATCATCCACCGTATCATCCGCCGGTCTCTCTCATGACCCAGACTGGGTCCAATGGCTATGGAAGAGGTAGTGGTGCCTCTACATCCTCCCTCCGATACTGTGGGAAGGGAGGTGGCTCATCCTACCGTAGGCCCAACTGTCATCATACCCTCTCTAGGGGAATCCGCTCATGCTCCCCGGGTCTCCGTCCAGCTATCCAAAAGATGTACTAGATCCATCGCAGCTGTGCTCGGGCTCCTCCATGGGGCTGATGGCCTCTGTATGGCCTCCATATAATATCTAGTGTGGTCAGGCCCTCTAACATATGCCTGTAATACGTGACATCTCACCCTGCGATAACCACTCGTGGCTGGCCCACGACCCCCAACCACCTCTGAAACCCATACCTATACACTACCTGTGGCCCTGGCTACTGGGGCAACCCTACAGTCATAAACACACGATATGCTCGTAGGCCCAGCAGTGTAGCAAGAATGTCGAGCATATCCCGAATCACCTCATACGGCGATAGCCCCAGAGCTCTCTGTATAGCTGCACCAAATACACCGGTGCCCATGCATAGCAGGTGTGCTCCTCCACCATCTCATGTAATACTCCCATCAGAGCCCATGGGAAGCGGCCTCCCTCTGAGTCTGGGAGGGCGAAGCAGGTGATACCAATCATCATCAGCACGGCAAGCCGTGTCTCCTGTCGATGTGCGCGATACATATCGCCGTAGCAGATGCTCGCACTATGGTACGTAATCAATGGGGCTGCATCCCCGAATACCTGCAGGATGCTATCCATCGTTGTCTCAGCATCCACCTAGAACACCGCCTCACCTATGATCGGTAGTCTCAGGATGCGATACACATCCTCTAGTGTGACTGTCATCTCTCTAGTTGGGAGATGGAAGACATTGGTTGTCGGATCCCATCTCTCGATGAGGGCAACCATCAGGCTATGGTCCCTATCCATAGCCCTATATCTCTGGACTCCGCCAAGTCCAACCTCCCGCATGACTGCCCACTGCGCTGCAGTCACATGTGGCCGCATCCGCCCCAGTAGAGGTGGCATCCGATCCCGCATCGTCAGCTGCTGGCGTGCCTGCAAAAACAACCCACTCCATCAGGCCTACCCTTTACAAAACAACTACCCAATAACCCCAATATCACTAACCCCACCCAAAAACACCTACAATATCCCCTTTACCTATCCCACAACCTACCACCTACCCCACTCATACACCACCCGATTACCCCCACCCCAATAACCTTTCCTAGCAACTCTACCTTTTCCCCTTCACCCCACAAATCTATCCTACCCGCCTACAACAAACCAACACAACAAATTTCACACCCTTTTTCCTCCTACCCTGGTGCCCATGGTGGTGCCACGGTCACCTCGACCGCCATCGGTCCCCCCCTTGTATCTATACCGACTTTTATGCACCGACGCGCATTCGACACATGACCGACGCCGGTCTCTGAACCCACAAATCTATACAACTTGCGTGGTGACCGATGTCGGTCGCTTAGTGACCGACATCGGTCACTGTGGGATTTCGGGGCCGGATCGAAAATGGCCCCCAAATCCCCTTTCTTCCTATTTCTACCCATCTACCCAACCCAATTGCCTAAAAACTTACCCACCCTACCGTTTTGACTTACCTAACATATCTACCCACTCCATTTTACGATTTACCTTCATTTATTCATTATTTTCTCAAATTTTAGATTCCTACCCCAAAACCCACATCCTAGCTAAATTCATCAACTTCACACAAAGAGAGATTTAGAGCTCACTGCAGCATGACTACACACGTCGTCGTGGTGGGATAGGTGGTGGTGGTCCAGCTCCTCCAACACCTCCTGCTCCTCCAGGCTGTGCCATAGCTCCAAATCTCCTCAAGCAGGTCCTCAACCAATCAAACTCTGCCTCCTGATCTCTGGGGCCTACCAATAACTCACTCCCCCACTCAACTAGTGCCAACTCAGCCCAAATACCCAACCCAATCAATTCAAAACTCAGACAAGAAACAGGTTGGCACTCAAATTCACAATGTGAAAATGACACGCCGTATTTTTTCTTTTTATAGGTTTTGACCTCTAACCGATATCGGTTATGGCGCGCCCTAGAAAACCGATATCGGTCTTCTAACCGATACCGGTCATAACTAACCGATATCGGTTACCTGCCTAGTTTACCCTAACTCCTGTTCTTCTCCACCGAACTCTATTTTTCACCACATCGCCTACCCCGGCCTTTGCTAAATAGCCTTATTTTGAATTCATTGGCCCGACCCAAGGCCGCAACCAACCAATCGGCCCGACCCAAGGCCGCAACCAACCAATCGGCCGACCCAAGGCCGCAACCAACCAATCGGCCCGACCCAAGGCCGCAACCAACCAACTCGGCCCGACCCAAGGCCGCAACAACCAATCGGCCCGACCCAAGGCCGCACCAACCAATCGGCCCGACCCAAGGCCGCAACTAACCAATCGGCCCCCTAAGGCCGCCGCAACTCAACCAATCGCCCGACCCAAGGCCGCAACAACCAAATCGGCCCGACCTAAGGCCGCACTAACCAATCCAATCGCCCAACCAAGGCCGCAACCAACCAACCCAAGGCCACAACAAACCAATTGGCCCAACCCAAGGCCGCAACCAACCAATCGGCCCGACCCACGGCCGCACCAATTAAGTACCTCGACCGAAGCCCACAAATTATGATTCTATCCACCCATAATGTAGTTGTTTGTTCAATCGAGCTCACCTGTTCGTGTTTTAGCATGACTAGGATACTTGAATTGATCAGCCAACCAACTTTGCTTAGACCGAGACCGTGACATTTATCTCAACCAAACCAACCATTTGGTACTGCCGAACATGCCTAAATGTTCCAGTACCTTACCCATTATATCCCCTGGAGCTACTTCCTATGCCTTGGATACCAGGATTATATCAACCTTGTTTGGATAAACTATCGACCTTTGCCTATGAATTGCTTTTTTTTGCTCTTCAACTCATGTACCCTGGTCGCACTACTACATTTCAACGTGCGTCTGCTTCCTTGAACTTACCCCACCATCTTACCATCATCTCATCATCATTCACCCTTTATCAACCCTATCCCTGATTTCACGTCGCCTCAATCTGTGATAGATTTGAGGGGGATTACCTATACCCTTAACTGGGGCAACCACTTTTATTATTGTCAGTGCAGCTTTAAAATACAAGCTACATGACAACAAGGGGCAAATGTAGACACCAAATTTGGGTCTTACGACACCCGTACCCGTATCTCATCCCCAACATAACCCTACCTAACCTAACCCTACCTCACCACCTAAACCTTACACACCTAATGATTTATTAATTACCTTATAATTAATAAATCCACATCTCCAACCCCACCACCTCATCTCACCACCTCACCGTGACCTAGCCCTAACCCTAAACCAACCTAATTAAGACCTATGACTTGGTCCAGACCCACACCCATGACTCATCACCCCTCACCCGCACCAAAACGAGCCTAATAATGACTTGACCAAGCCCACAACTAATCCCTCGAGAGAAAAAGAGGGAAAGTTGGCTATTTTACTAAAAATAGCCAACTTTGACCTAACCGACATCGGTCCCTACCGCCATCGGTTAGGCAACCACCATCGGTTCCCTGTAAATGACCTCCCCCAACCAAAAACAAGGGATCCGGAATTCATTTGGCAGGAGAGAGAGAAGTGAAACAAGTAGAAGAGGTTGCAGAGAAGAGGATCGAGCCCAAGACTGTAACTGAGCAACTAGATCATCTGTCACACTCATCCAAGCATTGGGAAAGACTGAGGATAGCTTCATCAGCTCGCTTTCCAATACCGGATCATCCCAACTAAGCCTTACTGTCGCCACCACATTCCTTGGACCTGTATCTTCATCAGGAACTAGTAAGTAGTATCTTGTATGTTTCTAAACACCATTTCTTGAACTTTTAATTCATAATAATTATAACTCACTCCTAGATCTACCATCATAACCACCTTCACCGACTTCCATTGAAACCCCAAATCACGCCCCTTTCGATATCTTATCTTCTAGTTTTTTCCATCACCCTACTACCCCCCAAATCATTTATCCCTATAAACATCCATAACCACCTGTTACTCATACTCCCAAAACCAACCCTTCCCTTATTTACCCCCAAACAATCACATCTAGCCTTGTTTATAACCTGTAACTTGTTATGAAAATCGCATCGGCCACCGTGACTTATACCAAAACCAACCTTTCCCTTATTTACCCCCAAACAATCTCATATCCAGTTACCTGTGATTTCTATCCTCTGTAACTTGATCGAATGTATCAATAAAGTGACTAAACAAACATCATGACATTTTATTATTGGTAGTTTAGTCTATTATTGCTTTTTAACGAGGTACCTAAATCGTGATTTTCGCAATAGCTTCTTTATTATCATTTGCATTAATTTGTATTCTAAGGGGAACGTGCACACCATATTCCTCCTAACCTTAACCCTTATCTTGTTTCTCAAGAGAATGAAAGGATAGAAGCAACTCTATTAGGAGCGAAAGTGCATGCGAAACAATAGCTATATGTAAGATGCAAATGGTGGATGGAATAAAATGAATACAACCCTTCCTATGCAATGTGTGATGCAAAATAGTTCCCAAATACAGTCCCTTGCCTTAGTAGATAACTATCCCTTAGTAGATATAGTCCACCCATAAGATAGTAAGTATGTTATGTTTATATATGGATCTCTTGCTCAAATTTTGACACTAATTACCCAACATGTTGACTAGTACCTAGGGGAATGAGAGGGAAAATTATAAAGCTGACCTCGAAACTCTAAATTAGACCCAAGTGCTACGGGGACCAGGGTGCCTAAAATTAAGGACCGGGGTGCCCATGGGTTCCATAATCCTACCCTACGAGCCATATCAAAGACTACAGATGATTAATGACCAAATAAAGACATTTGAGACTCCACGAGAGACCACCGAAGCATGTAAATAACTAAACACTTTGTGTAAGAAAAATGATGATGATGACTAACTAATGACAAAATGACTAGGGGATAGTTCATTAGTGAATAATTTTCTTGTGTGATATCCATATATAAAATAACATACTTGGTGTATAAATGTAATAGTAAGTACATGATTTTGTGACTAAAAACACAATTACTACAGGGGGACCGAATTAGGAAACCATGTGGAAGAAATAATATAAATTCTCACGTAGAGGATTATTTATGAAGGCACCAAAGGATTTCGAGAAAAAGGAAAATGTGCAATCTACATGCAAACAAAGGTCTACAATCACATGTGTTGGCTCCCAATATTAAACTCCAGGACAAGAAACAATGTTGAAGCAAGATGGCTTTGAGATTGATATATCTCGAAGGGAAATGTCGTTATTATCTAGGGATGTGTGTAACACTCTCACGAAACTAATTGCGGGAAGTGATTAGGAAACACCTTTAGAAATGGGATGAATAAACCCTACTACTTTTAGATCTACTTGAACCAAGGTGAGAGAACCTAGGGGTGACCGAATGACGGAGAGATATAAAATTCGAGTCTCCTTCAAGGTGGGGTTAGGTTAATTTGAGCTAAGTATATCCATGGATACAATACCCACTCGTAAGAGTTATCACACATGTATTTCACATACTTAATACATCAAACACATGTCACTAAAGACAGATGATAAATAATTCACATACATCATCTATGCGTAAAGAGAAATTAAAGGATCTTGATGATGCTTGGAACACTAATCTTCACACATCAAGGAAATTGCACTCAGGATAAATTAAAGTAGTATAAATTACAAACAAGCACATTTATGGTGAACATATTTCTCAAGGTGTTTGTAGGGGTAGGGTGGTAAGACACTTAGTTAGGAAAGAAGAATGGAAGATGGTTGATTTTGTAATAACAATATTTCAACGAGATCCATGATGGCTTTGATATTTCCCAAGATCAAGAGCACACATAATAAATATAACACAATCCTTAAGAGAACATTTGCATTCATTAGTACCGATTCTCAAAAATGTTGTTGTAGACAAAAATCACAAACTTTGGGCATCTATCTTTTCCGATCACATACTACTATTCATATGATTCCTAAGCAAGAAAATTAGTAATTGATCTTTTTCTTTAGCCATATTTTCTTTCTTTCAATTTCCACTTTTTGTCTTACACTTCTTCTTACCAATTTTTCCTTTTCATACTTTGGCGTTTCTCACTTTGGACACTAGTGCCCAGCCGGGATGTCCCCTCAGGAACCTCCAACCTCTTTGTAATTTTCTCTCTCCTTTTGGGTCCTTTCTAGCTGTTTGGGCATCTTATTTTCTTGGTGGTCAGCCTTTTCAAGGTTAATTAAAAAATTCAAGCAAGAGAATCATATAAATATAAAGTTATGTGACCATAATAAAGGACCAAACACTAAGCATTAGCTATCACCGCCTAATGTTGCATCTCAATAGCATTATCAAGAGCATTCAAGCATCCATCTAGCTCTACACAAGTGATAAGGGACTATTAATTTTGTGTACACTTCATAGTAGGGGAATTTCATTATTTCATGCACATATTTATTTACATTTCTTACATCTAGCTACTTTCTCACTATCAAGTGCAACACGCACAAGATCCATCTAGGGAAAAAAATTACACACACATATAGAACTACATTGGGTTTGAGATGTATTATAACATTTGGTCGTAATCTCACTTTGTTGATAGCTAAGGATAGTCCAACCCCTCATTTTCATTATTTTATTTTTCAAATTTGATCCACTTTAGGGTTTTGTAATTCATTTCTTCATTACACAGTTATAGGTGACATCTCCAGGACTTGGTGTAACATAATAATGACAAGAAGTGAAGGACAAAAAACATCTTATGATCCTACAAAACTAGTTTCTATAGCTTCTGAGTAGACACATGCACTCAGAATAGGTATCTAATGCCCCTGAACCTCTGCAAGCACCCTATTCAATGAACTTCTTACACTCCTACATTTTTCTAGGGATGATTATGGTGGATGAAAAATCACGCACTTTGGGTAATTATCTAGTCTTGATTATATACTACTATTTATGTGATTCCTAAGTAATAAAATTACTAATTAGACCATGTATTTGGCCACCTTTCTTTACATTTTGTTTCTACTTTCAGTCTTGTACTCTTACTTAGTTTTCCTTTTACTCTTTAAAATTTTTCATCCTAAACACTAACACCCAGCCAGGACCCCAACACCAAGCATCCTCATCCCCTTTGGGTGCTCATGTCCCCTTTATACTTTTCTCTCACTTTTTAGGTCCTTTATATCCATTTGAGCATCCCATATTTTTGTAGTAGGTATTTTTGGGGTTAATTATGAAATTCAAGTGAAGGAATCTTATAAATATAAAGTTATGTGATCATAATAAGGGACCAATAACCAAGCACTCTCTATCACTACCTAAGGTTACATCCATCAAGGAATCTAAGAGCTCCATTGCATCTATCTATCTCTCCACAACAAGGGACACAAGGGTTGGTTTTCTACATCACACTTCATAAGAGTGAATTTTATTCTATTCCATGAACACATTTATTAAATTCTACATCTAGATACTTGATCTCTATCTAAGTGCAACACACACAAGAGAAACCTAGCGCAAAATTATGCGAACACACACAAAACTACATTGGGTCTGATATGTAGTGTAGTACTCAATTGTAAGTTCACCATTGTGAAATTTGAGGACAATATGACCTCTCATTTTGCATCTTTCTATTTTAGGATTCGATGTCTATTTGAATATTTTAAAAGTTCATTCTTTATTACAAGTTTCCAAAGTGACCTCGGAGATCTTGGTGTGAACTTAGAGTGATCAAAGGAAACTAAAGGAAAACACCTTATGATACTTTAGAGGAGGATGTATAAGCATTTTCATAGACCCAATCACCTAATAAAAGGTCTAGGGAACTCACAAACACCCCTATGCCTCTCTAGGAACCCCAAGTCAGTTGATCTCCTCGGATCTCGCATTTTCCATGCTCTAGTATGATGGTCAGTGCTTTACATTTTTACATTTTTCCAACTCCGTGTATTCTCCAAAACTCTACGAATTAGCTAATGATTCTTACCCTGTATTTTCACTTAGGGTTTTATTATTTTTTCTTAATTATTTGGGTATTCATTTCTCTATTTTACTATTATTTATTTACTCCAATCTTGCATGCAAATTAGGTTCATATGTTTACATTTTAGCCTAATCGAATGCAATATCATAGTAAAATAAATATGTAATGAAGTACGAAATAGACACAAGAAATTAATCAATACATAATGAAACCCTAATTACAATGAGAGGGTAAAAAGACTTAGTTGATTCATAGAGTTCTAGCGAATGCATAGAGTTGGAAAAATGGAAGATATGAAGCACATATCATCACACTAGAGCACCGAAAAAATGTAGATCCAAAGAGATAGGATGGTTTGGGGCACCTAGAAAAGGAAAGTGGCACCCGTGGGTTCCCAAGACCTTTTTCTAGGTGCCTAGGTACGTGAAAATTCTAAGAAAACCTCCTCTAAGGTGTCGCAAGGTGTTCGCCAATAGTCACCTTTGATCTCTTTGAGGTTGTACAAAGATTTCGAGGTTGCTTGAAACCTAAAATAAAGAATGAACCTAGAAACCCCTCAAACAAATATGCAAAATGAGGGGTCAAACTATCCTCAGTTGTCACAACGGTGAATGTACGACTAAGCATTGCACTACATATTAGACCCAATGCAGTTCTGTGTGTGTATGGAGTTGTTCCCTAAGTTTCTCTTATGTGTGTCACACTTGGATAGAGAGAAAGTAGCTAGATGTATAATTTGATAAATATGTGCATGGAATAGAATGAACTTACCTCCTATGAAGTGTGATGTAGAAAACCATCCCTTATGTCCCTTGTGATGGTGCTAAATGGATGTAATGGAGCTCTTAGATGCCTTGATGGATGTAACCTTAAGTGGTGATAACTAGTGCTTAGTGCTTGGTCCCTCATTATAATCAAATAACTTTATATTTATATGATTCCTCCACTTGAATTTTGTAATTAACCCTGAAAATGCCAACTAATAAAAAGATAAGATGCTCAAATAGCTAAAAAGGACCCAAAAAGTGAGAGTAAAGTACAAAGGGGACAAGAGGGCCCAGATGGGATGAGGGTGCCTAACACTGCGACATGCTAGTTGGGCGATAGTGTCCAGGATGATAAATACCAAAGAGAAAAAAGGTAGACTGAGAAAGTAAGAGTGCAATACTAAAATTACCAACAGAAAGAAAAGAAAGGTGGCCAAAGACATGGGATGATTAGTACTTTTTTACTTAGGAATCACATAAATAGTAGTATGTAATAAAGACTAGTTAATTACCCAGTGCTTGATTTTGTGTCTATATTTTCCCACACTTTATGTTGGTGAGTGAAAATCTTGGTAACATAATGTAGATAGATATGCGTACACTGATAACCACATAGATCGATGGAAAAAGTGTGCCGAGGGACTAGAAAAAGTGTGGAAAAATAAAAATGTGAAGCATGGATGCTAAAGAAGAGAAAGTGTAAAACATGACTATGAAAATGAACCTAGGGCGAAACACATATGTAGATGTCATGATGTACCTATTTTTATTTCTATGTGTGTGATGTTATTATTGATGATGTTGAATACCACTTCCCATATGGATGGACCTACAAAAGAGAAGCTGACAAGTAGTCAAATACGCATGTATGTGATCAAAATATGTAAAAAGTGTATAATGAAAGTATGTAAAAATGTTGAAATTGTGAAAAATGAACATGTGCGTTTGATCCATGATGAGGAAAGGGGTTTAGAAAGGATCTTATACAGGAAGTTGACACACAAGTTTTTCGAGTGATCTCACACTAATGAAATGGAAGAAATGTAGGGAGAATAGCTAGGTATCATCCTATAACCTTTAACTATTTCCCATTGTGTAGAACACCACTACATATGGTGCGTATAAACACATGTACTAAGGACCATCTACCCTATAAAATCCTCTATATGTGGATTTCTGTAGACAATGGTGAACTACCAATCACTATGTAATTTTCCCCTCGTCTCGGGAATCCAAGAAAGGCCGGTTTATTATCCCCTTATTTCAGGCATCTAGGAAAGGCCACTATGTAAAGGACCCAAGCCTAATTCAGAGCCTTGTCTGAAACTTAAAAATTGTCTTGTATTGATATTGTGTTGTGTGTAATGCTATATAGGGTGATTGATTCACCAAAATGATGCCCCCTTGTTTGTAGGGTGTATGTCACATCATTGAAGGAGTATGTGGCCCAATAGAGGACCAACCGATGTGCTAAAATTATGCCCTACATGGGGAATGGAATGTTCTTGGTATAAACCAAGGCACACACAAACAAGTGGCTAGGAAAACAAGTGTTAGTATAAGAAAAGACAAACACTCATGTAAAAGATGAATTATAAGCTATGCAGACAATGTATAAGCTAAGAAAAGATACAAGAAGACAATGTAGACCATAAAAAGTGGGTTACAAACATGGTACATCACTCATCACTTCTTAAGATAATCAAGGTCATAGTGGCTGAAATAAATCAAAGAACAAGTAAGATATAGGAAAAATCCCACAATCAATGACAAGAAAAAGAAAATAGTGTAGCAGAAAACCATGGAAACAAATAGTCCTGCAAAACAAATGTTGCACATGAAGCACCCATTAGTATGTTAGAAAGATAAAAATTATGTCAAGGTGCATATAAGATGATAATGTAAAGTTTTAAGTACAAAATGAAACAATATAAAATGTAGTGTATAAAGGTGGATGCCCCCAGGAAGTCATTATGGGTGCGGTAATAAGTACTATGCCAAGCATCCATGTTGTGTGTAATAGATTTCTATAATCTGTGATCACGACTAGAAAGGAAATTGAATGCACATGTGTAATAATATGAACATTTAAAATCATAATTAAGAAAGATTAAATGCAACCAAGATATGTAGTATGTTGTGCATGAGGCATAATGAAATACAAAGTGAATGATAGGAGTGACATGCCCCCTGAGTGGATGTATATGTATGTAATGTGTTTCATTTTTTATGCCCCCTTAATAGTCAAGAATGAAGCGTAAATGATATAGCACGCCATCGAGAAATGGTTTGAACGATGTGTTGTATGTATCAAGGGTTTATGAATAGTGTGTTGATTTTAGAATAATGATTTATCAATGATTTTGAATGTGACATATGTATGAGTGTTGTAGAATGAGGTGATATAATGTGTGATGATTTAGCCTAAAGCATATATCACTAGATGGGTGAGTAAGATGCTAGTACACGTGATGATGTAGCACAAGGTGTATATCACAAAATAGATTAACATTATGATGGTAGGAAACATGATGATGTAACACAAAGTGCATATCACAAGATGTATAGATAGAAAGCTAGAAAGGAGTGATGATTTATCCTAAAAGTTTATATCACGATATGTTGTAAATAAGGTGATGGATAAAAAATTTGCATAGTGTGATAAAAAGGTTGATTGATTGATTGTGAAGATTAAAGTGTAGAATGATGTAAGTGTGATGAGGTGAGGTTCAATTTTTATTTGGACCCTCAGCAATCGAGTATGAACCATTGGACTAGAGTGCGTCATTGGGTAGTAAGTGTAATGTGTAGAGGATGATAAGATATATTGAAGAGGAGGATGGTGTATATGTACAAAAGTGCATGATGTGTGAAGATGTGTAATGTGTATTGTCTATTATGTAGTGTGTGAGGTTCATGTGTATAGGATACCCTCAACAGTAAAGTGTGAACCATAGCACAAGAGTGTGTCATAGGGAAGTGAGCATTGTGAGTTTGTGGATGAAGATTTATATGTTAAATTATAGGTGTGAGATGATGTGAATATAAGATGCATGCTAATGCATGGGGGATGAATAAGCATAATTCCCCCCAAGTGTGTGTTTATGAATGATATATATAATAAAAGTAAAGGATGAATGTACTTTATCCGATACTTACGGTGATGAAGGCGTGTGACCATGCTCTAAGAGTGGTGGTATATGAGATAGATGATGTGCAGGTGAGTGAATTCTATATGCATGTGACTGATGAGCATATGGTGGGCACCTTGGTGTGAAAAAATGTGTAGGTGATGGAAACCTTTGTGAAGAAGAAGTCAACAATGATGGACACCTACATGGAATAAAACAAGGTAATGAAATGTGTCTAAATGTAGGATGTGATCTAGCAATGGACATAGACTGATGTACTAGACTAGCAACGTGACAAGACCATGGAGGCCATGTGCAAGAAGGTGAGCTAGGAGCATATTTTGCTTTACGTTGTAGAGATTGTGGTGTATTAGATGGACTAGGTGATGCATTGGTAACCACGAGAGGAGATAAAAACCATTGAGTATTTGGAGGCACAAACCATTGATAGAAATTACTTGATTGTTATGAATAAATTTTACAAGCAAATGATACATGAAGATGATATACTTGAACCCGAGAATCCAAGTGAGGCCACGATAACATGTCATACTCATCGATTTATTTTCCGAAAAGGAAGGGTACCAACATAGTGAGAGAACCAAATGTAATGTGGAGTTTAATAACACCATAAGATTTTTCATCGGATATGAAATTTGTGAAAGTAGATAGCCAATAACAACAAGAAGTGGAATAGAACACGCGTTAATGGGCCATGATGGATCAACCTTAGTATTATTGATAGGGATAGATCTGATAGAGGCACTAATGTGTAAGTGATTAGAAGAAAATTCCACCTGATAATCGTGGTCAGAGAAATAAATAATTGGTGGAGAAGTGTCAGTATGAGAAACTAGGAAATTAAGAGCCCTCGATGTAAGAGGAGGTACTACATGATATGCATGATTAGACGAGGATTCATCCACTTTCTTGTCATGTTTTGGTAGAGGATTGTTAAATATTTTGAGCTTATGATTTTCATTGACAGGTGTAGAAGCCGTAGGTTTTGGAAGCTCAATTTTATTATTGTCGATTAGATCTTGAATGAGATTACAAAGTTTGAAACAATGATATGTAGAATTCCCTATGCATTGATGATAGTTGTAGTGGAGGTTTTCATCATAATTGTGAGATTTTGGAAAGATGGATCTATTTGGAGCGGAGGGGGAAATGTGATGAGATTACATTCGACAAGTGTGGAAGTAAAATGTGTGGAAGAATTGTTAAATTTGTGTATGTACATTGAGGCGGTTCCGATTGAAGCTCTTTGGTGGTGGATATTGTGTTGACTATGAGTTTTACATCAATTGAAAAGGAAGGTGCAAATGGAGTGTGAAGAATTGAAAATGGAAGGTTATAAATGGAGTGTGAAGAAGGGTGAAAAGGAATCCAAAGATGGTGATACGAGGAGGTAACAAGTTAGAGCTGGTGAATTTACATTTGTAGATCCTGATATAAAGAAGTTAAATCAGGAGTATTTAAAGAAGAGCCATCCTGTGCATTGGGAGTACTAGGGTGAATGATAGGATCGGTAGTGGTAGGAATGGGAGATTAAATTTAAAGGGGTTGAGTAGAGGCCATGGGACCCGAAGAGTGAGCAATAAGAGGTGTTGAAGCTTCATGGGTTTTTAGCAGCAATCAAAGCATGTAGAATATGTGAAGGATGAGTGGGATTATTTTGCAAAGATTTTTAAAAATCAATGAGCATGTCTAATTTTTCTTGGTCAACGTTGGTATCTTCATCGTATGATTTTTCACTATCAAATACTTCTATTTTGGTAAGAGGAACATTGTGAGAGTTATCCAATGGATTTTCGGTTGTAGCCATTGATGTGGAGATATTAGCCATTGATTTGGAAATTCTATGGGAAGATGAAAGAAGCTCACAATATTGAAAAGACCCAAAACAACCACTACGGGTGACGGGTATAAGAAGAAAGAAACCCTAGAGAGAGGGTGGATTCAAATATTGGGTTCACCAAAATGATTAAGCTAAAATGTAATTATATGATCATAATTTGAATGCAAGATTGCAGTAAAAAAATATTTAATGAAGTACAAAAATAGACCCAAGCAATTTAGCAATAAATAATAAAACCCTAATTGCAAAGATAGGGTAAAAAGCCTTAGTTGATTTGCAGAGTTTTGGAGAATGAAAAGAGTTGGAAAATTGAGAAGCATAAACCATCACACTGGAGCATATAAAATGCATATTTGAAGAGATATGTTGGATAGGGGTTCTTGGAGAGGGACAGGGGGCAGCCGTGGGCATCCTAGACCTATTTTTGGGAATCGGGTCTATGAAAATGCTCAGAAAACCTCCTTTGAGGTGTTGCATGTAGTCTCCTTTAATTTATTTGAGGTTTCACCAAGACCATTGAGGTCACTAGAAACCTCCAATAAAGTATAGACTTACAAAACCCTCAAATAGACATCAAATCCTAAAAAAGAAAGATGCAAAATAAGGGGTTGAAACTGTCCTCAGATGTCACAATGGTGAAATTATGATTAATCATTGCACTACATCTTAGAACCAATGTATTTTTATGTGTGTGTGTGGAAATTATGCCCTAGGTTTCTCTTATGTGTGTTGTACTTGGATAGCAAGTAAGTAGCTAGATGTAGAATGTAGTAAATGTGTGCATGGAATAAGATGAACTTCCCTTCTATGAAGTGTGACGCTTGAAAAACCAAACCTTGTGTCCCTTATGATGGATCTAGATGGATGCAATAGATATCTTAGATAACTTGATGGATGTAACCTTAGGTGGTGATAGATAGTGATTAGTGCTTGGTCTATTATTATGATCACATAAATTTATAATTATATGATTCCTTTGCTTGAATTTCGTAACTAACCCGAAAAGGAAAATTAACAAAAAGATAATACGCTCAAATGACTAGAAAGGATATAAAAAGTGAGAGTAAAGTACAAAGGGGACATGAGCACCCGAGAGGATGGGGGCACGACACCGGCATACCTTGGTTGGGCACTAGTTTCTAAGATGACAAATGCCGAAGAGTAAAAAGGTGGGCTTCGCAAGTAAGAGTGAAAGACTGAAAGTAGAAATAGAAAGAAAAGAAAGGTGGCCAAAGACATGGGCTGATTAGTAATTTTATTACTTAGGAATCATATGAGTAGTAGTATGTAATCGGGACAAGATATTTACCAATAGTTCATGATTTTGTGTCTACATTTTCCCCCACTTTATGTTGGTGAGAAATAATATCGATAACATAAAGTAGATAGATATGCATACTTGATAACCATGTAGATCAATGGAAAAAGCATGTTGAGGGACTAGATAAACCATGGAACAATAAAAATTTTAAGCGTGGATGTTAGGGAGGAGAAAGTGTAAAAGTGATGATAAAAATGAACCTACGACAAAAATGCATGTGTAGATGTCGTGATGCACCTATTGTTGATGTCGATGTGTGTGATGTTATTATTGATGATGTCATCTACTGCTTCCCATATGGATGAACCTAAAAATATAAGCCAATAAGTAGTCAAATACGCATGTATATGATCAAAATATGTAAAATGTGTGTAACGAAATTATGTAAAAATGCTGAAAATGTAAAAAAAAAGGAACATGTTAACCTAATTCATGATGAGGAAAGGAGTTTAGAAAGGATCCTTTAGATGATGTCAAATCACGAGTTTTTCAGGTGGTCTCATACCAATGAAATGGAAGAATTTTAGGGAGAATAGTCTTATATACTCCTCCAACCTTTAACTACTTCCCCTTAATGTGTAGAACACCAATGCGAGATGGTGTGTATAAACGTATGTGTTAAGGATAATCTTCCATGTAAAATCCATTATGTATGGAGTTTTATAGACAATGTTAAACTACCGATCACTATTTAATTTCCTCATAGTCTCGGTATCCAAGAAATGTCGTTCTATTACCCTTGGTTTTAGGCATCTAGGAAAGGCCACTATGCTAAAGACCCAAGTCTTATTTCGAGCCTGTCTCGAAACTAAAAATTGTGTTGTGTAGCTATCGTGTTGTGTATAACACTATATGGGGTGACTGATTCACCCAAATGATGCCCCCTCATTTTGGGTGCATGCAACATCATTGAAGGAGTATGCATCCCAAAGGAGGACCGACCATCTATGCTAAAACTATTCCCTGTAAGGGGAAGGTAATGTGCTTGGTAGAAACTAAGGCACACAAAAACAAGTGGCTAGGAAAAAAGTGCTAGTACAAGCAAATACAAACACTCATGTAAGATGTAATCTAGAATACAATGTGTAAGCTAAGATATACATGCAATAAGACAATGTAGACCATGAAAAGTGGGTTACAAACACGGGATATCACTCACAATGGTGAAAGAAAAATCAAGGCCATAGTATCCTCAAACAATTAGGGAACAAGTAAGACATAGGGAAAATCCCACAAACAATGACAAACAAAATCAAACTGTGTATCAGACAACCATGGAAATAAATAGTCCTACAAAAAAAATGTTGCACATGAACTACCCATTAGTATGTTACAAAGATAAAAAGTATGTCAAGGAATGTATAATCGAGAAAGTAATGTGCTATGAAATAAAGTGAAACAATATCACATGTAGTGTAGGAAAGCGGATGCCACCATGTGCCCTATGGGATTGCTTTAGAGGTATCTGCGCCAAACATCCATGTTGCATGTAATGGACCTATAAAATCTATGATCACAACTAGAAAGGAAAGTGAATACACATGTGTGTATGATAAAGATAATGTCATACAAGATATTTATCTAGTATATTTAATGAGATGAACATGTAACAAGTAAATGTAAGCAAGCGTAAATGTAACCAAGATATGTAGTATGTTGTGAATGAGGTAGAATGGAATGTAGAGAGAATGATAGGAATAGTGTGCCCCGATTGGATGTGTATGTATGCAATGAGGTTCATTTATTTATGCCCCCCGAGTAGTGAAGAATGAACAAGTAAATGAGAGCGAGTCAGGAAATGGTTTAAGCGATGTGTTATATATAGGAGTTATTGAATGAAACATGGAGGGTTGATTATAGAATGATGATGTGTAAATGATAATTGATTGTGACATAAGTATAAGTGTTATAGAATGAGGTCATAGAGTGCGTGATGATTTATCCTAAAGCATATATCATTAGATGGGTGAGTAAGATGCTACTATGCATGATGATGTAGCACAAGGTGTATATCACAAAATAGATGAATGTTATTCTAGTAGGAAACGTAAAGATGTAGCACAAAGCGTAAATCACGAGATTTATGGATAAAAATATAGAACGGGGTGATGATTTATCCTAAGAGTGTATATCACAATATGGTGTTAAGAAGGTGATGGCTAAAAATGTTGCATAATGTGATAAAAAAGTTTGATCGATTGATTATGAAGATTAAAGTGTAGAATGATGTAAGTGTGATGAGGTGAGGTGCAATTTTGATTCGGACTATTAGCGAGTTGAATATGAACCATTGGACTAGAGTGGGTTGTGGGGTAATGGTTTGAGCAATGTGTTGTATGTAGATATAGTTAGTGAATGAAACGCATAGGGTTGATTGTAGAATGATGATGTGTAGATGATACTGATTGTGACATAAGTATAAGTGTTGTAGAATGAGGTTATAGAATGCGTGATGATTTATCCTAAAGATTATATCACTAGATGGTTGAGTAACATGATAGTACGTGTGATGATGTATCACAAGGAATATATCACAAAATAGATGAAAATTATGTTGGTGAAACATGATGATGTAGACAAAACGTATATAAGTAGATGTATAGATAGAAAGGGGTGATGATTTAGCCTAAAAGCATATATCATGATATGTTGTAGATAATATTATGGATAAAAATGGTGCATAGTGTGATAAAAAAATTGATCGATTAATTGTGAAGATTAAAGTGTATAATTATGTAAGTGTGATGAGGCGAGGTTCGGTTTTGATTTGGACTCTTAATAGTCGAGTATGAACCATTAGACTAGAGTGTGTCATTGGGTAGTAATTACGGCATGTAGAGGATGATAAGGTAGATTGAAGAGGAGGATGGTTTATATGTACACAAGTGTATGATGTGTGAAGATGGGTAATGTGTAGTGTGTGAGGTTCATGTGTATAGGATGCCCTCAACAGTCAAGTGTGAACCATATCACAAGTGTGTCATAGGGTAATGACGATATGAGTGTGTGTGAAGATGTATATGCTAAGATCAAGGTGTGAAATAATGTGGATATAAGATGTATGTCGATGCTAATGTGGGGGAGAAATAAGTACAATACCCCCCAAGTATGTGATGAGAAAAATGATCAAGTTCCATTGTCTAAAAGATCATCATTTCCCTAATCGAAGCCAAATGAGGTGGAATTAGAGACTTGATAGGAAATAGTATGAGGAGGATCATATAGAGATCCATTGTGACACAAAGTGTATATGGTCATTGCATATTCTTCATTGGTGAAAGGTGTTGGTGGACACCCATGTGCATACCAATGAGTAAGATTTTGAGAATGTCCAGGAGATGAATCACTACCAATAGAAATGTTGCTGAATGGCATGGGAAAAGTGATAGAAGTGTGACTGGAGTCTAAAGTGCCTCAATATATTCAATACAAGATTTCCCAAGTGTCAATGGAGAAGTGTGAGGACTACGTGTAATGAATATTGTGAGATGAAAAACATGAAGGCCATAGGTGACCATAATGTGGAAATAACCATGATAAAGATGAGGTGAGTGAGGTGGTGGTAAAATATCATTAAGCATCAATCCAACCTTAGTGAAGCTTTCATATGTGCAAATATTATCAAAAAAGTATGATCCACCGAAATATGATGCCAATAATATTTTTTGAATAAGATATTTCATGTGAAGGAGGCGGTGTAGATGTTGATTGCTCAGAAAAGGTTAAATTATGTCAAAAGTATGGATAGAACCCTGGTAAAGTATCATAGCATTAGTAGAGGGAGGATTCTTGAATTTTTATTCACGGGACCATTGGCCACGAAATTTTCATTGAAATAGGAGTCATCTACATCAATAGGAGTGAAGTTAAGTTTTCCTAATGCTTCATCAGTAAGTTCAACATGATCAACGTTGTTGTTAGATTCATCATAATCATTTGATTTTACATTATCATGTTGTATTGTTATATAAAGTATGTTATTGTGAGGTGCACTAGATGTAATATGAATGTTAAAGGGAATATTATGAGTTTGTATAGGAGGGGCACTATGGGTGAAATGATGGCAGTATTATGAGTATAAATAATTGGATTTATTAGACAAAAAATCACGCACTTTGGGTAATTATCTAGTACTAATTGCATACTACTATTCATATGATTATTAATTAATAAAATTACTAATTAACCCATGTATTTGGCCACCTTGCTTTACTTTTTGTTCATTATTTTTGTCTTACACCCTTACTTTCTCATTTTTCCTTTTTACTCTTGAGAATTTATCATTCTAGATAATAACACCAAGCACCCTCATCCCCTCTGGGTGCCCCTATCCTATTTGTACTTTACTCATAATTTTTGGGTCCTTTCTATCCATTTAAGAATCTTATCTTTTTGTTAGTTGGCCTTTTAAGGGTTAATTACGAAATTCAAGGAAGAGAATCACACACACACACACACACACACACACACACACACACACACACACACACACACACACACACACACACACACACACACACACACACACACACATATATATATATATAAAGTTATATGATCATAATAAAGGACAAAGCAATGAGCACTATATATCACCACCTACGGTTGTATCCATAAAGGAATCTAAGAGATCTATTGCATCCATATAGATCCATCATAAGGGACACAAGTGATATTTTTATACATCACACATCATAGGAGGGAAGTTAATTCTATTCCATGTACACACTCATTACATTCTACATCTAGCTACTTGCTCGTTATCTAAGTTCAACACACATAAGAGTAACTTAGGGCATAATTAAACACACACACGTAGAAATATATTAGGTCCAAGATGTAGTGCAACACTTAGTTTTAATTTCACCATCATGATAGTTGAGGAGAGCCCAAACCCTCATTTTACATCTTTCTTTTCTAGGATTTTATGTCTATTTGAGGGTTTTGTAGGCTAATTGTTTATTGCGGGTTTCAAAGAACCTCAGAGTAATCAAAGGTGAATAGAGGTGAATACCTTATGACACCTTAAAGGAGGTTTTCTGAGCATTTCTACAGGTTCCCATGTCCCTCTCCAGGCACCCCAGTCTATCCTCTCTTTGGATCTACATTTTTCTGTGCTCCAGTGCAATGTTATATGCTTTGCATCTTCCAGTTTTCCAACTTTGTGCATTCTTCAAAACTTTGTGAATCATCTAAGAATTTTTACCCTCTCTTTACAATTAGGGTTTCATTATTTATTGCTTATTTATTTGGGTCTATTTCGTACTTGATTACATATTTATTGTAACAACCTAAAATTTGACACCCAAATTAGTAGGAATTTTTTTCTTCTAACATCATATAGGCTTTCCTTTAGATATGTAAGTCAGATAGCTAACTAAAGCTAGTTAATGCAGAAATTCATATTAAATTAACAAGAAGTTAGACATTCCTCTGCATAATTAAATCAAGTAAGTAGCTAAAACTATTTTATGCGGTATGTATTAGTAACTTAATACATCCTATAACATCTTTGATAAACCTTGTGTAAGCTGTAAGGGTTAACTATCCCTGATCTCCATGAACACCCTTCACATTTGATTGAATGTTCATACTTATCCTCACTTGGTTTTATTGACCTTTGTAGTAGTGAGAACTTGTGACTGATCCTCTAGTGTTTACCTAGAGTTCATTTAGTAAAATCTATCCTATATCCTACACTTCAGGATTTGAGGAATCATGGTGATTAGACAATGTACCCAGCAAGAACATTACTTTGGCCAAATTTTCTTAGATGTACTATGTATTCTTAGTTTAGATGATTGCACATAATATCTAAAATTTTCTTCCCATCACCTCACAAACGTCTCATCACAATTATCTAGATTCATTAAACTTATGCAAGTGAACCTATTAAAACTTACTAAATTCCTAACGAGTTCAACTACGTAAGTTCAAGGAACCCCAATGCTCACTATGGGTTACCTATGGGAGGCCAATCCATTGCTTAATATGTTACCACATTAAGCAACCGATGGGCTACTCGTAGGTAGCCTACAACATGCATTGATTATGTAGTTTCTACAAGGGTCATAGCCTTCATGGTTTATCCAACTACTTTGCGAATTAAATTTTATGCATTTAATTACTTTGGATAGACAATAGGTACACAATTTTTTTGTCTCTTTTCTTCCCTATCCATACATACTAACCATTTTAATAGAAAAAGTGTGTTAAGCTCTTAGATAAGACTCCACTAGGCCTAATTAACCTTAAAGTATCATACTTAAGCTTATCTTGATTCTTTAACCATTCATCAAAGTCATGATTATAATTTGTTAGGACTATATCCCACATCTTGATTTAAGCTAGAGATAACCTCAACTTTGGATTCCCTTATTTTCCTTACGAAGGATGGTGAGTTCATTTAGTTAACCTTTACATCTTGCAAGGTATTAACTAACTTACATGACGAGTTTATCATACTTATTTTTAGATTCCATCATCTAACATTGAACTAGTCTCTTGAATCTTTGAATAGATTAATATCATTTATTTACTTATTGCATATACACCCTTTTCTTTGTTTGAACCAACATGCCCCTAAAATCAGATTTTATTCCTTTTAAAGTTGATACTTAACATTGAACTAGTCTTTTTAATCTTTGACTAGGTTACTCTCAATATTTACATAATGATCAACACTATAGGTTGGTCCAATATATCACCCAAATCAGATTTTAATATTTTAAAAGTTAAGACTATCATCATGTATTTTGCCCTTCCAATTACAACTTTCTAACTCACTTAGTATTCTTTTCCTTTACCCATAATAAACTCTTTACTAGTAACAGAGAGTCAAATAGTTATGATGTGTATCTATATTGTCATGAACCATACCTATTATTAAGCATAAGATAGCTAAATAGGGAAACCTTAACTTCATCAAATTTACCATATAGTTATCAATAACCATAACACGACAATGTATTTAGAAATATAGAAATCAACCAACTTATTTATATATTACAAGTCTTGTCCATAAATGTACTAGTACCAAGGACAACTTGTCCAAGACAAGTTTCCAATTTCCATAATTACAAGTACAACGGAAAAAATGATCCGTAATAAAAGTCATCAAGCCTAACGTTGTTCTTCACAAGCCGGTGATAAAATTTCCAAGCATAATCACAAAACTAATGTCACTTTTGGTTTGGGGGTGTCAGTTCAAAGAACTAGCAAGAAGTTAATCTACTTGCCTAACTATGTTTTTGAGAAATAAATTAGATTAGTCATTATAACTTTAATTAAACTAACACTAAAATAGTAATGCTTCCACAATAGACAGGGAGCTAGAATCATCCAAAAATTCCATGGTGGTGATGGAAGAAGCATGGGGTATATATGTGAAGCATTCCTGAAGGATCACTTCACATACAAACCTCCATATTCTTCAATCGCAAACCATGTGATTGTTGGAGGATTAGGGATACAAATCGTGTCGGATCCACTATCTTCGCACACACATGAATCAAACCAATCCACAAATTTAAGCTATCTAACATTCAAGGAAAATTACATCTATTTTGCATCCAACATTATTGCAGATTAATTCTAATGCCATAAAAGTCATCCATATAATTTTAATCCATAAAATTGACTAAGTAAAGAGTGATTTTTTTCCAAAGTTTCCCCTTGTATTTTCCACTTTTAAAATTTCTAGAAATCATATTTAACTAATTTAAATCAAATAATGAAATTAAATGCATTAAATGAAAAGGTATGGATCAAATGATCTAACCCTACGAGTCATGAGGATCTCGGGATGAATAAAAATGACAAGAAATAAACTTACCTAGTTGAACCATCAACTTTTAATTTATTTTATTATCATATCCAAATTTCCTTGCAAGAAGTCAATACAACTATAAACATGACATAAGAACTCGTAGATTCACTTGTTATTTTCATGTAAGTAGATAGTATACTTTACTATTTCATATCACAAAATGAAACAATCAATTCCACTAAATTTATTTTATTCAATAACTAAACGCCTACCATAAAATCTCGAATGTCAAGGGATGATATCCATTAGATTAAATAGTCAAATAAATCCATAATCAACCAAGAATCCTTCATGAAAATTTCTCTTAGGAACCCTATTGAAGATAAGGAAGCACATAAAAACATCCACATATACCCCTAAGGGTTAAATTTCATTTACCCAAGGATGTCAGATTACAATAATGCCCCTCACAAATTTACTCTACTATCTAACCAAACCCACATCATCAATTGATCATCCACTGAAGGTCACAAAAAAGAAAAACATTACCATACGTTTTTACTGAAAGAAAACAAGTTTGAAATTCCTCCAAATGTATTTATTTAACTTTTATTCAAACCCTTGTTAAGGAAAAACATTCTATATAGTTTAAACACCAAGTACAACCATACGTTTTTACTGAAATGAACTCAAATACAAAAACCCACAAGAATTTTTCAAGATATATTCCAAACCCAACAGCCATACAAATTCCTAGCAAGTATACAAGTTTGAAAACCCACAAAACTTCACCAGTTAAATTACACAAACCCTACAAATAAATGTTTTCATTGAAGAACCCAGATTCAAAACCCACAAAGATTCATAATTGGTTCACAAAATATTTTCCAAATACCCTTCATAATGCAAAACCACACAAAAAGATAACAATCTATTTATGAATAAAAAACTAGAGAAGCAAGAAGAGTAATCCCCTTTCCTGAAACAATTTGGGTGCCTCGATTTAGCTTCCATTTTCCCTCTAAAACCCTTATCGATTTTCCTTGAGTGAAAAATTTCTAGCTCTCCAAAACAACCAACCCTCCACATTGCATTCCTCATAATAAATAGAGGGTTATTCATAAAAATTGATTTCAACACATGCAATGAAATTTTGGCAGAATGTCTCCATGACTAGAGCTCCAACTACAAGTTGAATGAAATGCAAAACCAAACTCTATCTTTTCCCCCATTTCCTCCATGCTTCCCAAAGACTGTGCATGCATTTACTTCTTCTACTTACCTTCTGCCAAGTGGATGGTGAATGAAGTCCAAGTCATCATGGAAGGGGATTCCCTTTATTCAAAATTGAATATTCATTCAATAATTTCAATATGACCTCTACGTGAGTTGCCCACAAAAGTGGAGACATTAATCATTAAACCATTATCCATGCCAATATGGTGTTCAACACCAATTTTAATTTGAGTCAAATAACAATCAATCCAAACTAATGTTTATCCACGCACCCTATGGTATTCTTTACCATTTTGAATTTAATTCAATTCCAATTAACACATAAGCTAAACCATTTGATGGGCGTGGCCATATGGCCCCCATCCATTTATTATTTAAAAATAATATCATAACTTTAATGTTACCATATCCATTTACCAGGCTATTTAAGCCTTATTGTTTTTACCATAAAATGCCAACTCCAAAATGATTCCCGTCACAATAAACAAATACCACAGTGTAATATACACTACTCCCATCCTTAGGACTAAAGGTGATGTTCCCGCAACTCCACTACCCCTAAGATCTAGACACATGACATGCCCTCAGTGAAAGTCAAAATGTAGGTGCTTGGGTCAAATCTATGAACTATTACGCATTTGAAAGATAATGTAAAAGTGCAAAAAGACTCCCTGAGCCCACAAAGCATTAAATTTATCCACGTGGATGGTCTATATTCAAATGGAAAAATTAGGATAGATGGTTAGGATGTAACACATTTATGGATTTCGTCATTAATATGTTTTAACATGAATAAAAGAAAAATTATTTGAAACATTCAAACACTTCAAGTATTTACTATTACATATGAAGATCTGGGTGCCCTAGTTATGAGAATTCATGAAGGAGTAAAGGAAAATTGACTGAGAAGTGTTGATATTGAGCTTGAGAGTTTGGAATCAAAGAATCATGGGAGAATTACATGGAATTTTCATGAAAAATGGGTAAGACTTGTACTCCTTCGTATTTTTCATTGTTTGATTCACAATTTGCAAAATATTAAAGGGAGAAAGTTAGGGTATAGAAAAATGAAGCCATTATAGTCGGGTTTTCATGTCACATCCAAGTATCACCAGTGACTTGGATAAAATCATGGACACAAACTTGGTAAATGCTGATTTGAATGATTTTTGCAAAGACCTAGTAATCCAAATAAAAGTGAATTCATGAGAGTATTTAAGGCCAATAATATTTCCCTAGCCGTTGTTATACCTCCCTCAGTGCATTGTCCGAGCTAGTAAGGCTCTGTGCTATAAATTATGATCCAAAGAAAAGGGAAGTTTTGGATGGAAGTGGTGAGGCATTTCTGAATCTAACACCTAAAGCTTTTAGGGTAATGTTGAGGTTACCAAGAATCAAAACACTGGTAACCTTGACCATTGAATCAGCTATTAATGAATTTGAAACCAGAAATAAGGATTATGTCAGGGTCATAAACATTGAATGATTGTTAATAGATAAAAATTTCACTACTAGACTCCCTAAAAGATTGGTTAGGGCATAGTTTGTAGAGGAGGTAGAAGACTTAATTGTGTTGCTAAGTAGAATGGACGGCCTAGAAATGGCTAGTGAATTCAAGGAGTGGATGTGCCCATACATCTGGGTTATTTTAGAAAAGAAGGGAAATATTTGATGGGAAAAACTATTGAGCTAGGGAAATTCAACTTAAGTATGAAAGTTCGAAGGATTTCAATCAATGCGCTGGCACATGGCATGTAGGAGTGCCGGAAGTATAGAAAAACAAGGCGTGCCCAGAAAAGTTTGAAATTAGGACATAGCCATTTTGCAAATTGGAGCTATTTTTGGACATAGAGTGTGGAGCACACAATGATATGAATAATTTCAGAGCACAAAATGACATTTTGGGATGATTAGAAGATCAAGTGCCATGCAAATTTTTTAGAGATGATAATAGGATTATACTACAATTGTATTATTAGGTAATCTATTATTAGCGAACTTGCATGATTTTGTATTCTCATGTAAGGGCGCATGGCTATTATTAGCATGTAGCATATTTTTGATGATGCAAGGGAGGTGAAGGGAAAGTCCCCACCCCTATAAATATGTATTGATTTTCATAGTTTAGAAAGTTCAATATTATTGTCTTTGTTATGATGTGAGTTTGTTAGCGTGCTTGACTATGTTGACTTGATTATGTATGTAAGAAGCTTCTAAGTTTTACAATATTAATATAATGGATATTATTGGCTAGATATTGGTGTTGGATGTAACTAAACATGGATCTAGCATGGTAAATCTAATTATAGTAATTGTTTAGTTATTCCTTCATATGGTTAGATCTAGATCTAGTTTATGCACTGTGGTTTAATTGATTATCTGTTATGGATATGAAATATACATTCATTCATGCTAACATCTTGGAAAATATTCTCTAAAGAGGGACCTGTTACCCTTGCACACTTCTGGTGAGCACTGAATTCAAGCTAAGTGATGTGTTAGTGCTCCTTAGGCTTTTGTGGGTATATTCTAGGCTACATCATTGGTTCCATTGCCGGGACCTCTTTCTCAATTTTTTCAGGATGTTGCATGATGAAGATGTACCGATTGACCTTGGCCAATATTGAAGAGTGGTTAGATGATCTAGAAGAAGAGTATGCTCACAAATTTAGCATTGGACCTAAGTTTAATGCATGCGTGTGGGTTGAGCAGAATTTGTATGATGCATTGTATGAGACTTTCTTCGTCATCTTTCCTATAGAGCTATATGAGTGGCTGGTTTCTTACGTGTCTAAGAGGAATTAGAGGTTTCACACACTTTTTTTGAAACTAGAAGAATTACATGACTCATATGATGTAGATCTCATTTGGATGCACTGTGGATTTTTGGTTCCATGGTGTTTTGAGCAACTATATTCTTGAGTATGGAATTTGCACTTACTCTTTCCCGATTTTTTGAGTTCCAGTTCTTGTGTAAGCTCATAGGATCTTACTTATGTGGTATTCCTTTAGTAATTAAGATCTTGACCATGACCTTGAATTTAGAAGAGAAACATATGGCTAGCTAAACCCCACCATGCGTAGGGGTAAGAGTGGGTTTAGTAAAGATGGCGGATATAGCGATAAAGAGACGGAGAGAAGAAATGAGGCTTAAGTTTAATGAAGCATGTAAGAGGGATTTTATGAAGTAGTGAGAGATCATGGAAAGAATGATTTTGTGGAGAGAGATGTATTATGAGGGATTTAGAGCTCACACAAAGGAAAGGGAGCTAGAGCATCTATAATTCCCCCATTTGGGAAAGCTTGGAAGATAACCCTCCTCAAATTCGGATGAAGGTGCGTAAGGAGAAATATTGTGGACCACGGGTGTGCATTTTAACCTACCTTGTGACCTATGCTTTGTGCTTGGTTTTCTGATTCTATGATAGTAAACAATAAGCAAGCTAGTGTGAGTAGTAGAGTTATAGTAGATAGAGTCAATTTTCAGTCAAGTTTGAGAGTCAATCAAGTATCTTATTCATCTATGATGGCTCAATCATCATCTATATTATTTAGAGGTCCATCGGAGGTATATTTTTGGCATGTTGTCAACATAGAATGTGGGCACACGAGCGTTGATATAAGGTCTTGAAGTAACATAACTTCACATCTTTGGGAGTCCAATTTAACATGATCGTTTGAAAAAAGGTAGTTTATCCTTTGGTCATTTCCTACTTCGGGAGGAGAAAGAGGATCAGGTGGCTCGAGCGCTAGTGGATTTGGTGCCTCTAGAGCAAGAGGAAACACATGAGGACATATAAGTACTAGATCTGGTGGGCACAGTCCACACCTGCCCCGAAAAATTTATATGCAGATGTCCCTTCGTCTTCCAGAATATAGAGGAATTGAAGATGCATCCGAGTATGTGCATATGTGTGAGATACTATGGCGTGTAAAGATGATTACTACTCCGGATCATAAATCAAGTCAGTTTACAACTACATTATAGGGGCACGTGCATAGTTGGTAAATAAATTTTGACACTGCCTAGAATTTTGTAGATTATACCACGTTGCGGGATGATTTCTTGAAAGAATTTTATATCCCTGAGTTTGAGAAGTAGAGCATAAATTCATTGAAGGACATTAAGAAAGGAACTACTGAGATTATTTGGGAGTATGATGCTCAATTCAAGACCATTTTATCCAAGTTATCTTATGACATACACACAATCCAACATGCTTAGTGGTTCATTGGAGGACTGATCATTCCTTTTAGAAGGGAACTTTTGCATAAGACTTATACAGATCCATGCAAGGTACTTGAAGTAGATCTACACACCGATGTGGTAGGGAGTGTAGACACAAGAGTGAGCCCATTCTTGGAAGCTTAGATTATAGTGATGGATAAACAATTAGAGAAATTATTAGCTAATTCATGCATGAGACATGTAGTGGGATTTGGTGCATAGGTTATGAAGTAGAAGGGAACACCAAGGATATTTTTCAAAGTGTAAATCAATGCAATCTTTATTTTTGGATTGAGATATCTATCACCTAGACCATAGTTCAATTTTGTTTCCATTATTGCAACGAGTGATAAGAAAGAACGTTTCATGTTACTATAAGATTTATAGTTCTACTACTCATGATACTAAGGATTGTAGGTTGATTGATCAGATTCATGATGCCATTGATATTGGTGTATGATAAACTGGCATTGTAAATAATTCTAAGGAGAAAAGTGAGCATCATGACCATGATCATAATGAAGTGTGCTCGATGGAGGTCATAGTAGAGGTCGAGGTTATCGAGGAGGATTCAGAGGTTGAGGTTACTCGAGGAGGATTTAGAGGCCGAGGTCACGATGGTATAAGAATTGCTTTCCCTCATGGAAAATGTTATACATGTAGATATCCCGATCATTATAGACATGAATGACCTCATAACATTTTTGTTATTTTTTTGGAAATAATCACAACTATGAATAATTCTTAGACATATATGAACACTTAAGAAAGAAATTAAAATAGGAGACCAAGGGTGTGGGAATGGTTAGAATGCAATGCACCATGGAAGATAAATGAATGGTTAGAATTGGTACTGTGAATATTACTACACGCACCGAGGCTGCACATGCCAAGGAAGTTCGAAATAGAAGCATGTCATTACTAAGGAAGAGGTTCTACATGCAAAGTATCTAGACCCTATGCATCAGAAGGAGGTTTATCAAGAAACCATGGAGGTGATTTGGAATTTAGAGGGTGAGATACAATGTTTAAAATAATATTTGTGGAAGTTATAACTTAAGAAGTAGTTGAGCTCCATTAGAAAGATGTTGATGATTTAGAGGATGTTTTTAAGATACTATGCCAAGAAAACATTATTCTTTTCTAGGAAACTAGTTAAAGGGAAATACTTCGTGCACTAGGATTGAGCATGAAAGGAAGATTTTCATGCTAACCTTCCCCCTCATAGCCTGGATTATGACAAGGAGATCACTTTGAATGTTGTTGTGGATGGTTTGGCTTTTAAGTAATATTCTAATTGATACAAGTGCGGAAGTCAATGTTCTCACTTTAGACGCGTGGTTTTAAATGGGTTGACCAACTTCATGACCATATTCAAATGTTTTGTTTATGGAAAATAGGACTAAATCCACACCTATTGGGGTTTTAAAGGATGCATCAATTACTATACAGGATCTACTTTTCTTGGGGACTTTGTGTAGACACTCAAAATTTGCACACTCATTTCTTCGCTATTATTTCCTACACAAATCTACACCGTCTCATCCTGGTTTAATTAATCGATTAAATACATCCACGACTTAAAAATCCACATCCCTTGTTAATTAAATCATTTATTCATTAGACATATATAATAGCTCATGACTTAGGTTATACATGTGTATCCTCCCATTAATTAAATATTAATACCCACCCCATATCCTAAGTCAAATCAAACCTTATTAATCAAAATACACCTTAATCCATTTAATTAAACAAATATGTATTAATTAATTAATTAAATTCATCAATATACTATCTACCATAATTATCACAATTATTTTATATAATCCTCTTTTTACAACTAATAAATCCTATTTAAACCACTTAACATCTATCCTAAACTAAATCAAGATAATTTCCAACTTATTTTATCATATCCCTAACAAACATAACATGTTTATTTTCCAACATGTTCGTTCCCAAAAAATTAAAAAACTCATCCCCCTAAAACATGAACTAAAAACTCATTTTTAGCAAAAATTTTCTAACAATTTACTAAACAAAACCAAATAAGTCAAAATCATCGGTGATTTACGGTAATATTTGGCAATTATTTAAGCATGTTTTCTGCCTTCTCTTGGGGATCCTGAACTCCATTCTTTGAATTCTTGCTTTCATTTTGGACCTGAAAAAAAATCGCAAAATATTGGCTGAACTTGCCAATGATTCAAAGAAAATTTTAATGCAATTATCGTACCAATGGAAATATCTTGAAGTCAACTTTTGACACATTTTTGGTTTGTAAAACGGAGCTACGGATTCTCAAGTTATCATCAAAATGTCAAAGGTTGGATTTTCATCAGATCTAGAGCTTCTCCATCAACAACAACACATCATTATCATCCAACATTGTCATTAGCATTCATCAACCTTCTCGAAATCATTTGGATCCATCATAGAGCAATATTTTATTAGTCTAGATTTGCAGACTTTATCATCTTCCTGCACCAACCTTCAATCAAGGTTAGAGGCTTCTTTCAACCCCTACACCAATCTCCAGGTAATTTTTTCATTCATTTCCTTATTTTATATCACATTCAACAATTTTGTAAGTTTGAACTATTAAGATTAATTGGTCAAATAGGTAGATTTATTATCCTATGCATATTAAGCCTAAATCACCAGTGATTCCCTTAATAATGACGATCGGCATAATCGCTAATGATTCCCTTAATCACCATTGATCGACATAATCACCTGGTGTTCCCCCTATTTGTCAAGACCATTTATAGTACATATAATCTTTCGGTATTGAAATCCTAGCCTTTTTCATCATTCTACCTTTGCATGTACTTGTTAGACCTTATTGATCTCCTTTGAGTCATCTATCACATTTTATCACTTATCCAAATTAGATACACACTTGCCTTTGCAAACATATACAAGTCTATATCATTCCTCCTTTGAGCCATACTGTGATTCCCAAACTCCCTTTGGACTAGGAATCGCCATCAGACCAACATATAACCTGGACCACATTTGTCCCTTTTCCTTTGCACTGATTGGTTATATCGTCTATTATCATTTTATTATCTATCGTCATATTATCATTATTCGATTAATTTTTGGAATGTGGATTGACATCCTTGCAAGGAATTCCATTGACTTCTGGGGACTGGCCTTTTCCTAGGAATCTACCAAACAATTATCTAATCTATCTTTGTAGTGTCTCTATGATTGTAATTTTCTTTGCAAGAGATAGGAGCTCACACCATTATTCTATGGAGCATAATATCACATATCATTATGGGTACCTCTAAACCTCATCATTTTGAGGTTTGGTAAGTTTTATTATCTTGTTTATTAGGTTAAATTGAAGAAGTAAAATTTACTATAAACATCTTGGCATGCCGATGTGGGAGATTTCCCTTGTTTATTTGATTCATTTCATCAAAATACCATTTTTTTATTTTATGATTCTCTGCGTAAAAATTTCTGCGATTGGGAAAATTTCCTGTGATTTATCTAGTTGTTTTTAAATCCTAACAATTTGTTTTCCTTCTTTTTACTTTCTTTATGCTTTTATTTTTCCTCGTGTTTTAGGGTATTGTTTCTAGAAATACTCATTCGTTGGATTTTTGGATTGTTTTATTTAAACAATGCTAAAAATAAAAAGGAGCGAATTTAAAGGGAGTCCTAAAAAACTTTTTTTGTTTCAATATTGCATTTTTTTATTATCTTCATTAAAAACAATATTTTGATTTGGGTTTTTAAAACAAACATTCATCCTTCCTAATTAATATAGTATTAATTAATTAGGAGGGCAATTGTTTGCATTCACTATTATTTCCCTCACACAAAACCAAACCACTTATAAATCAAAAGCACATTTAAAATAATTCCTACCTAGGTGGATACCTACTTGGATTTGATCACTAAGAAGAAAGCCGACTTGGTGTTTACGGATGAGTATAAACATATGTCTATTGGTATATATTGACTAACACCCAAATCCTTATCACAATGCGGGACCGTGAAGTGGGGGTAGGCCCTAATACCACACCCATATCATGTGTAAAGTACAAATTTGGGCCTCATGTACCTTTAGTATATCAAGGAATCCATCCAAAACATTCTAAAACCAACCATAGATAGCCATTTCCTAAGACCCTCATTATCCATCTTATACATTTCACCTTTTCTTAATTAATTTAAGATAATTAAAACATTCTTCTATTTGACTTGTCTGTTAAATTTATAGATTCCTTAGGGATTTTTTTGTATTATTGATAATTAATTATCATGGCTCAACTGTCTACATCAGTATATCCCCCAAATCACTATGCAACATATTTACAATCAGCCTCAGCTGCTCCAACATATCTTCATCCCAATCAATTCCAAAATATCTCTTATATAAGATCTAGTCCTTATCAAACTTATCAACCTATCACATCTTATTCAACCTCATTTAGCTCTAGCATA
Organism: Taxus wallichiana var. yunnanensis; assembly: GCA_018340775.1. Classification (NCBI taxonomy): domain Eukaryota; kingdom Viridiplantae; phylum Streptophyta; class Pinopsida; order Cupressales; family Taxaceae; genus Taxus; species Taxus wallichiana. The sequence continues at coordinate 979,102,084 of CM031240.1, forward strand.
TTCCCACAACCATCTACACCATCTTATGTCCCTTATGGACAACCTACATATCAACCAATCCAACAATCATACAACAATTCCATTCAACAACCCTTGGGCATCTCATCACATCCTTCTTCTCCCATGCCGGTGTATCACATCAAATGGTATTTTCTACATCCCTTCCTTCATCTCAATCTCACCAAAATCCTAATATCCCTCATCCCTCATTCAATCAACCTATCTCAACTTCAATATCTCTCTCAATACCTCAGACATCTCAAACCCACACACACATCCCATCTCAGGCCCAATCAGCCCCTCTCGTTCAACAACAATAACCAATTCAATATTTTTACACATCTTCCCATATTCCTTCATCGCAACCTACTTTACAATCAATATCATCTCAGGCCACTCCTTATCAACTCCCACATCAAACTCTTCTACAAAGCATAATTATTCTAATCCATAATCAAATCAATCACATTCTCCTTCATACTCACATGTTAATTATTCCATGTCTAATCCCACAAATGATACTTTGCAAGCCTTGTCTAATAGATTAGACCATTTAGAATTTACTTTTGTAAAGCCCAAACATGTCCTCACTTATGATGAGGTTTGTAATGAACCCATCCATCCATTAATATCATGTAAATCATACCCTCCACATTGGGAATTACCTAAGTTCACCTTGTTCTATGGCAGGAGGATCCTCAACAACACATACTATCTTTAGACACTTGTGTTATCCTATCATCCATGATCAATATCTTCTTCTTAGAACCTTTCTTATGTCACTGGCAGGACTTGCCTTGGATTGGTACAACTCCCTTCCTCGACACTCTCTTGGTCTCTTTCACATAGCTAGCCATGTTATTCCTCAATCACTTCACTTTGCCAATGTCACTCACAAAATCACCATCTCTTATCTTGCTACCATCAAACAATCTAAAAATGAATCCCTTGCAGACTTTTTCGTAGATGGAAAAACATTATCAATCAATTGTCCTTTCCACTTCTCGCAAACATAACTAATTGAGTTGTTCACTTGATCATGTTCTCATTACATCTCATCCACTCTTCAAATCCATACATTCCAAAATTTTGATGAAGCCTTTACCATGGCCAAGAAGTTAGAAATCCAAGCCCTTGAAGAGGCTCATCTTGATCCTCAATTTACACATGTTCCACCTAAATCCCCTAGGAATTCCTACGATTCAGATCAAGCTACATATGAATCCCCTAGATCTTCTCATAATGAAGATATCACACATGATGACTTTACTTGGCTTCTTGATCCAACACCCTCGATTGAATCAATTCATATGGATACTATACATCCTTCTAGTCATACCATCAATGTTATTACACAATTTTTCCCCCATGAGGAGACCCCTTCATCATCAAGTGCTTCCTCTCAAAGATTCAACACCCCTAGATCCTCCTTCCAATGATACTCATACATTGACATTACTAGTGTCCCTTGTTCAAACACCTATTACCTCCTTGCAATATTCATATCCACTTTAGAATTTGTTACTAAAGAAGCCTTTGTAATTGAAAATCCCGATATCCCACCATTCATTGAACTAATAAAATAATTAGAAAAATTCTTTAATCCACTTCAATCATCTCTAGAGGAAATGTCTCCTTCATTTGATTCCAATCCAATCTTATCTACAACTCATCACTTACCATCCAACATGGAACCTTGTCCTGAATTAAACACTATGCAGTCAAATACCATCACATCCAAAACCACACCCTCATCATCTAATGTGAGTCCTTCTCATAGATTTGAAATAAACATTACAAACTCAAAACCTATCACATCCACCACCTCATCCTCTTCGTCTATCGTAAAAACTCCTCCTTTTCCTAAAATCAAAGTTACAAAGCCAAAGTGCACGTCATCAGACTTTCCATCTATTTTGGGACCCCATCCTTTATCTCAATACTACACATAGTCATACCCTATTCATCCCTCCTCATCCATTTTGGGACCTCATCCCTCATCCAATTTTATCAACCCCTTTCTCGGGTCACATTATCCTTCTTATCAACCTCAAAACATTCCTACGATGTTGCAACACCATATGACATCTAATCTAACTATATCTAAAAAAATATACATCCTACTAAGTGTTCTCATAAATCAAAACCAAAATAAAAATCCATTAATTCAAACCCTCCAAAAGGGACTTATACTAATATCCTTGAGAGGCTCATACAAGCATCTCTTATCACATTACCACCCATCAAAACACCTAATCCACATACTCAAAAACCCGCATGGTATGACCAAAACAAACTTGTTCCTATCATAGAATCCCAGGTCATGATACAGAAAGTTGTAAAGTGTTAAAAGCCATAATCCAACAAATTTTCCTTGTCGATGATCTTCTCCTAGAAGAAGATCATCCTAAGCTATCACCAACACCTCTACCCTCGTTAATACCCTTACTGACATCTGTAGGGAAAGGGGGACATCCTTCTTCTACCATCAACAAACCTTTTTCGGAAACCTCATAAGCACCTTCCATTGAAGGTCAATCAATTTTGTCAGCACCTTCCATTAAAGGTTAGTCAATTTTGTTAACACCTTCCCTTGAAGGTCCATCAATCTCGTTAGTACCTTCCATTGAAGGTCCATTTACCTTTTCAACACCTTCCATTAAAGGTCTATCAAACTGTTAGTACCTTCTTTGAAGGTCCCTCAATCATGTTAGCACCTTCCCTTGAAGGTCCATTTACACACTCAAGTACCTTCCCTTGAGGGTTTGTCAACACTATCAACACCTACACCCAATACACTGGTGGTATCTTCATCGATATCTCTAGAACTAGGGGTCATCTTTAATTAGGTCTCGATAAATCCATCTCATGTGTCTTCTTGTCACTATCCAATAAAATTCCTTCATCTCAGAACAATATGGCTTATCCACCTATATGAACACAAAATCAATACATACGAAGAAAAGGTAGAACCAAAGCCTCATTGACTCCTTCGTTAAAGGTTCCACATCCCCCTCCATTTACCATATACTCAATCAATCAAAATCAAAATTTCCAACATCCTAAAAACATTATTCCTTTTTAGCACATGTTATCTACCGTGTTATGTTAGGAGGGATCCTATATACTAGACTTCAGAAATCTCACTTCACACATCCTTATAAACTTACTTTGTCTAATCAAATCAAAATGTCATTACTATGGAAAGGAGTAAACGTGAAAAGTTTTCCCCTGATTGGATCAGTCCATATAGCATGGGTCAACCTTTGAATGCCTTGCACTTGCAGCCTTTCTACTGTTAACACATTGACCATCATGATAGTAGTCACATCAAATATTTTATTCCATCATCCACCAGCCATCTTATCATTCTAATGATTTTAAAGCATGTGGTCTTCCATCACTATCCTCAAAACCTAAAGATGAGCACCACGACTTTGTTCATCACATCTTTCACATGGATAAGTTCCTCCTTAGTAGGAACCCCTTAATCATTACTTCCATCCTACCTTGTATACCAACCAAAAACATGTCTTGGGGCACACATGTGTAGGTCATGCACATATATTCCTTCCCCTCCTTGAAATAAACTATTAGGGTCTTGCCCTCAGCTCAAGATAGAGTCAAAAATAATTATTTGGATGCATTTCTCAAAAGTCAAAATATAATAGACTACTCCCTTGAAGGAAAACTATTCAAAGTCAAAATTATTATCAAAAAAATAATTTATGGACCGATCCCTCAAAGACGTCCATTTATGTGAATTCAAAATTATACACCATACCCTTGAAGGATGGCTACCCATGTAAAATGATTCCCACTTTAGTCAGCCTTCAAAAATGCATCAATATTAAAAGTATCCAAGAAACCTTCTGCATTGATCAGCTTTACCCTTATACAAAACTTCCCGCATTGATCGGTTTGTTTAAAAAATTAAATACTATAAAGTTGGGAATTCCCTATGAAACCTTTGAAAGGAGAGCCTATTCTCCCGCACAACCTACATATGTTAGCCCTTCTCATGTCCTAGGAAGGTACATATTTATCATCTCTAGAGCCAAGATCCTACGTGTGACTACCCATTGTTAGTCATTTGTTAACAACTATTGTAAAGGCTAAAAGTGCAAGTGCCTTTATTCCATTGCTTCCCATCACATATGTATCAAATTCAAGTATAAATAAATCAATCCACGTTTCATTCTTATGAAAAATATTAAGATCAAATCAATGAATCTTAACATTAACATCAACATCATCACCCAAAAAATACCAACAACATCTAAAACATCATTAACATCAACATCAACATCATCACAAAGAAATAAAATATAAAATATTAACATCTCTTAACATCAACATAATCTTCAATACATCTCAACATGACTTCGTTGTGTCTAAAACATCACATTTATTCAATCAAATCAACATTTGTCAAACTAATGCCTCCTTGGGTACTACACTTCTAGTCACCATCATGACCCCCATCTAGTCCTCGTAAGTCCACATTTTTGGAATCGTCAAATTATGATCCTTTGATCTCATCAAATTGTGGTCCTTTGACCTTATCAAATTGTGGTCCTTTGACCTCATCAAATTGTCTTTTTATGCATCATCATCAAAAAGTCATATGTTGTTTTATCCTATCACTTGACTTCATAGCCTCGTAAGTCCACCTTTGTGCAAATATATCATTGGTCCTTTGACCTAATATCCTTTTCATCATAAAGTCATATGTCTATAGGACATGAACCCTTTGGTTCCCCTATTACTTGACTTCATGGCCTCGTAAGCCCACCTTTGTGGAAACATCTATCATTGGTCCTTTGACCTTATATCCTTTTCATCAGTAAGTCATATGTCTATAGGACACGAACCCTTTTTCTCCCATATCACTCAACTCTATGGCTTCGTAAGCCCACCTTTGTGGCAGCATATATCATTGGTCCTTTGACCTTATATCCTTTTGTCGTTAAGTCATATGTCTATAGGAAATGAACCCTTTCATTCCCCTTATCACTTAATTTTACGAAACACTTATTTCTCTTAGGAATTATTCCATCATACCTCATTACTCCTCATATTTTTCTTCCAAAATAATAATCAATTACCTTTTAGTTAAACCTAGATTTTGGGAAAACCTCACATTGCATGATTCTGCATTCCTCACATCCCATTTTTGTCTCACGGCTTGTTTAAAACCACTCAACAAAAAGGGGTCAAAATGTAGATGCTCAAAATTCACGCACTCATTTCTTCACTATTATTTCCTACACAAATCTACACCATCTCATCTCGGTTCAATTAATCAATTAAATACATCCATGGAATACAAATCCACATCCCTCATTAATTAAATCATTTATTAGTTACACATATACAATAGCTCATGACTTAGGTTATACATTTATATCCTCCCATTAATTAAATATTAATACCCACCCCATATCCTAAGTCAAAAATCAAACCTTATTAATCAAAATACACCTTAATCCATTTAATTAAACAAATATATCTTTATTAATTAACTAAATTCATCAATATCCTATCTACCATCATTATCACAATTATTTTATATAATCCTCTTCGTACAACTAATAAATCCTATTTAAACCACTTAGCATCTATCCTAAAATAAATCAAGATAATATCCAACCTATTTTATCATATCCCTAACAAACATAACACATCTATTTTTCAACACGTTCATTTCTGAACAAATTAACAAACTCATCCCCCAAAAACACAAACTAAAAAGCTCATTTTAGAAATTTGTTTCGACCCATTTACTAAACAAAACCAAACAAGCCAAAATCATCAGTGATTATGGTAATCACTAGTTATTATTTAAGCATGTTGTTATGCATTCTCTTAGGGATCTGAGCTCCATTCTCGAAATTTTGCTTTAATTTTGGGCCTGAAAAAAATCCAAAGATTGGTTGAATCACCAAAGATTAAAAGAAAACACCAAAAATTCTCTACACCATTGTAAATATCTTGAATTCATCTTTCTGACGCATTTTTTGGTTTATAAAATGAATCTACGATACTCAAGTTATCATCAAAACATCAGAGGTTAGTTTTTTGTCAAATCCAAAGCTTCTCCATCAAAAACAACATATCATTATCATCCAACATTGTCATTAGCATTCATCAACCTTCTCAAAATCATTCGGAGTGTCGTAAAGCAATATTTTATATGTCTAGTTTATGAACTTCATCATCTTCCTCCACCAACCTTCAATCAAGGTCAGAGGATTATTTTAACCCCTACACCAATCTCTAGGTAATTTTGTTCATTTGTTTCCTTATTTTTATCACATTCAACAATTCTACAAGTTTGAAAAATTAAGATTAATCGGTCAAATAGGTAAATTTATTAGCCTATGCATATCAAACCTAAATTTATAGTGATTCCATAATCACCAACGATTCCCTTAATTATCGGTGATCGGCATAATCACCAACATTCTATATCTGTTAAGACCATTTATCAAGATAGAACTTATCTTTCGGGATCAAAATCCTAGCCTTTGCCATCATTATTCCTTTATAGGTACTTGTCAAACCTTATTGATCTTGTTTGATTCATCTATTACATTTGATCACTTATCTAAATTAGATACACACTTGCCTTTGCAAATATATGCAAGTCTATATCATTCCTTCTTTGAGCCATACTGTGATTCCCAGACTCCCTTTGGACTAGGAATCACCATCAAACCAACATATAACCTTGGACCACATTTGTCCCTTTTCCTTTGTACTGATTGGTTATATATTATATTATCGTTTTATTATCTATTGTCATATTATCAATATTTGATTCATTTCTAGAACTTAGATTGACATCCTCACAAGGAATTCCATTAACTTCTAGGGGACTGGCCTTTACTAGAAATATGCCATATAATTGGTTAATCATTTCTTGATTAGTGTTTGTGATTTTAGCCTTCTTTATAGGATAGGAGCTTGCACCATTATTCTTTAGAGCGTAATATCACACATCATCCACAGTACCTTTAAACCCTTCCATTTTGAGGTTTGGTAAGTTTTAGTATCTTGTTTATTAACTTAAATTGAAGAGGTAAAATTCACTCTAAACACTTTGAGGTCTTAGTGCTTACAAAATCGACGGTTTTCCAACTTTAATTGGGTTTCCTTGGTATTATGCAAACAATGTTGATATGCTCTTCAATAAAGGGTATATAAGTTTTGAGAACAAATATTTGAACAAAATTTATGTGTGCACCATTCGAGATCCAAAATTTCTTGAGCAATCAAAGGAAGGAGTTATCTAATGGGATGATGTATAGTCCATGAGTGATACTACAAGTGTTTCATGTGACAATTGGGCATATCACACTTATGAAAGGTTGGGCGAAAGTGAGAAATGTATTTGTATGCATAAGTAAGCCACGCAATATCGGAATTTGGGCAATAGCCGGTACCAAGGTGTACTAGTGAAGAGAATCAAGAAGTATTCCTAATTGCTATGGAAGTTTAGTGGGAATGTCAAGTGGAAAGAAGGAATATTCTAGTTTATACTTTGTGTCGGACTCAATGCGTTGGTGGATGGTTCACTAGGATATAATTTTGGAGTGGAGAGAAGTGAGGATTGCTTTATTTGCCATATTTCGAGGAGTAATGCACCTACTCGATCTAAACATTTCATGGTAATGATCATGTTCAACACCACATTCGAGTAGTGTGAGAGAATATGTAAAGAGGGATAGGAAGCTTTACCACCTTTGTTGTGTGTTCACAAGATCTATTTCACCTTACGAGGTCACGTGCATGCATGGTATATCTACACATAGTTAAATAGAGATTGAATATTGGAAAGAACTTACTACAAGTATGATTTAGACCTTTGACTATTTTTCCATTGAACTCCAAGTGAATGAATTGTTACAAGTTATGAAGTTATTAACTATGGGAGGTAGTGTAAAATTTGAGGATCTCTTTCGGGAGTTTTTAGGTGAGTCATCCCTAGAGGTGCACTTTGAAGAGGAAGAAACAAATGTTGAAAAACTTGGGCACTCCTACCTAGAAAGAGAAAAGGGTAAGATGGTCTATATAGTTGACGATGAACAAGTGGAGAACCTAGATATTGATCATGCAAAGGGTACATGCGAGGTATTGGACAATGAAGATGAGAAGGCATGTGACTAACACGAACCTATGAAGACCAAGAAAGTAAGCATTGGAATTGATGCTAAACCAAAGGAGGCATCATTAGAGATTATTAGTCGACTCTGAAGTTTCTAAGATAATTGAGCTATGTGACTTCGAGGATTTGTTCCTAGAGGCTATCATGAATTGAAATGGGTACTTGTATCTTTGGGTGAAATGAGAATCAAGCTAAAGGAAGGTGTGCACTTGGTTTGGAAGAGGCCTTACGGGATGAATCCAAAATTGTTATTCAAGGTGAAAGAATAAATTAACAAAATGTTGAATTCTAAAATTATTGATCCCATCGAGGAGTCGACATGGGTGAGCCCTATGGTGATTAGTATTAAGAAGGATGGAAGAATAAAATTTTGTGTGGATTCTGGGGAGTTAAATGTTTCATGTGTATTTGATCCCTTTCTGCACCATTTCTTGAGGAAATTCTAGAAGATGTTATAGAGCACAAGGTCTACTCCTTCATTGATGGATTATCTCGGATATCATCAGGTGAGGATAGCTAAAGAGGATCAAGAGAAGACAAATTTCACCACTGAGTGGGGAAGTTTGGCATACACAGTTATGCCCTTTGGATTAACGAATGTGCCTACATTATTTTTACACATTGTTGTACAGGAATTTTAGGATTTTATTCATAAGTTCTTACAAGTGTATCTGGATGATTGGAAAGTCTATGGGATTGTTTCGGATGCAAAATTATGCACTTTAGACATTATTTAGCCTAGGCTAATACTACTATTTACAAGGTTCTTAATTCAATAAAGTACTAATTAATCCCACCTTTTGGAAATCTTTATTTTATATTTTATTTCATAGTTCATGTATATTTTCTAGCAATTATTTGTCCATTTCGCAACTTCTTGTCATTCTAGCCTAAAATTAGGGCACCCATTACCTGTCTTGGGGTGTCATGGGCCACCCCGGTCCCACCATGGGCACCTTGATCTATGAACATCCTTTCCCACTTATTTTTGGGGCCTTTCTAGTTGTTTTTCATCCTTATCCATTTCTTATTCAACCTTATCGGGAGTAATTATGAAATTAAGCTTGAGATCCCTATAAATATAAATTTATAAGACCATAATGATGGTCTTAACATCACATACTACTATCACTCCATCTATAGTTACATCCATTGCATCACTTGCATCCACATAGTGTCATGCATTAAGGCTAGGATATCTACATCACACACACTACATAGAGTGAGGGATTCTATTCTATTCCATTCACACATGCTATTTAAATTTTATATAGTTACTATTGCTCACTAATTCATAAAGTGTGGTGGCATGCGAGCACCTAGGGCATGACATGCACACACTCACTAGAACTACATCCAGGTCTGAAATGTAGTGCAACACTCAATGATAAGACCACAAGTTTGGTGTGTGAGGTCGGTCGACCCATTCATTTACATCTTTATTTTTTCTAGGGTTTTGATACTTCCTCTTGTATTGCAGGTCATTATTCAACTCACCCAGTGAATCCAATGCAACGAGAAAAATAGAGTTTCGAGATCAACTTGAGACCATACAAAAATAATATCCATAGGTGTTATAGAGATTAGGGTGCATAAATTATAGACCAAGGTGCCTCGAGGTGCCCCAATACCCTTCCAAGTGCCTCAGTCATTTCAAATCTTCCAAATCTGGTCTTCGTAGGGTCCCTGAGTGATCATCTGCACTTCCAGATTTAATTTTCAGATCTAAGATAAAGTGTGACAGTCTTTTCGAATAAGCTAAGCCATTTCCTTTCCTTCTCTTGCATAATTAGGGTTTTTATTTCATTTAATATAATTATTTAGAATCATTTCATATTATTGACTACATTTATACAATATTTTAGTCCTCGTAATTAGATTAACTAGGGTTATTATTTCCTAGCATATAGTTATGTTTTAGTTAATCATTTTGGTGAGCCTGATGTCTCTTTATATCACCTTCTAAGGTTTTACATTTGCACCTCCCATTATGGGTAAATGTCATAGAAAGTTTTCTTCCTCTAATTCTTCAGCTACTCTACAATTTGATAGTCGTGGTCATTTTTTTGTCGACACTCCTATTGTCATCTTATGGAATGGATCTTCATGCCATTTAAGATGTTGTTACTAATTATTTATGCACCATTAATCCTACTGCCCTAGCTCAACTTGTAGCAGAATTCTAGACTCTCCCTTCTGAGAAAACAAATGAGTCTAGTGTTATAGTACCTCTCCCAATGCCTCCTTCTCCACCCATGATTGGTTCTCAACCTCAACCAACTCCCCATGACCTAGTTCCTACCATTTGCATGGTTTATATGGTCCCTTTTACCAATGCTTTAATACCATCTACCATGTCTACTCTACAATACTTGGTTTCTTTTCCTATTCCTCCCATGTCCCCTTTTCTCTACAAGATGCCATTTGTAGCCACTATTCACATGCTTAGCACAATCTCTTCCCCACCGTCTGTTACTACTACCACTATTGTGCCATACCAGGGACCTTTACCATCTATGGATCTCATCCCATCCTCTCCATCATCATCCTCCTCCTTAGTATGCCCACCATTCACTTGCACTCTCTTCATCAATAATTCTTATTGGGAACACATACCACTAAACACATCATGTACACCCACCATATGTTCCCATGATGGTCTCCTTCGAGTTAGGTTTGAATTTGATGACCTTCATGCTCCTTTATGTGATCCAAATTTTTATCATGGTTTTATCATTCTCATGGCCGCCTATGTCCTGTGCATTTTCCACCTAGTTGTCCACCTCGCACGTTGTCCTACTACTTCTCCACTTACACTTGGCTAGTCTTGGTTAGATTATATTGGAGGCACACTTGATCCTAATCATGTTGATATCACATTCCCCATGCCTTTTAGCACAAATCACATTTTTAGTAGTTCTTTTCTTTGTTATACACTGAACTTCACTATTTGGTATGCTCAGGGATGTCCATTACCTCCCTTTATAGATGAACAATACGCCATGGTCATGTATATCTTACACATTCATGGTTACTTAGATGACCAACCACACACCCTTCCTTACCAAGTTTCCTATGTTGTCCAATATGATTTTGATACTTATATTGATGATCCTTTCGAAGAGCTTGATCCTCCATCTCCTTTTTGTGTTAACACTGATCCACCATTGTCTCCAGTAGGCTCTATATCTACCACCATTGTTGTTGATTCTCACCCTTACAATCCTCCATCTAATACACATCTATGAAGGCTATATAAGCAATAAATCTTTAGTGTCAGTCCATGGAAGCCACAATTGTGTCTCTCCATGTTGAGATAGGGAAACTTAAGGATGCCTCTACCTCACATGCTCCTACTACTCCTACAACTCCTACACCATCCACGTCCCCTACCAATCCCCTCACTGATCCACCGACTATACCATTACCTCCACCTCTTATCTTTCTATCCCACACTACACCAAAAACATTCTTGGCCACCTTCTTCATCAACACCTCCTTTCTCTACTATCTAATTATCTCTACCCTCCTTCTCAACTAACACAATATCGTGATCAACCATTTTTCTACTATCATCAGATTCAAGGAATCATACCAAATCATGTCACACTTTGAGCCATATTATTCATGATCTCCAATAGCTAGGCCTCATCTCATTTGCTCCACCTCCACCTTATATTCCTCGCTCCACCCATCTCGGCTCGTTTTCCTATAGCACCACCCAAGACCCATCTTGACATCCCTTTCTCCCCGCCATTCACCATCTCAGTCTTCATCCTTCACTCATCCTTCACCTACACGTAGTTTTCAGTTACATGAACCAATTTTATCTACTATATCCCCCTAGTGGGTTGTGGTCCTATGTTTTCATCAAACTCGGCACCGGTCAATGAACCCGCATCCTTCAACCTCATCGGGTGATTTCTCTCTTAGGATTACTTGGGGGCATTGCCATTACCCAATCCCCCTTCTTCATATTAACATAGTTGCACCTCTACTCTTTACATTCTTATTCACATATATGTATACTTCTTACACATTCTATCACGCTCGTTACCCGATGATGCACTCTTGTGCTTCGGTTCACACTAGAATATTAAGGGATTACCATTACACTAGACCCCACACACTTCACTCTATTTTTTACACATTTATTTTATCACATACATTATGCATCTCACATTATAGACTTACTCTACATCCTACATTATCCTATGCATACCTCATCTATTAGTCATTTATACATCATCTATGTAATACATGTTACACTAGTCATCATCTTGTATGCATCTAGTCTTGCATCTCTTCCTTACATTATATATTTATGTTAGGTCACATTATATGTACGGGTCTAGATTTACACATTATCATTCCATATTCTATCTACACCTATTATTGCATCTTACATAGTCTACACACCCTACATTTCCTACATTACATGAGTCCCATAATGCATCTATTCATCATATACATTCTACATACTACACTAGATTCCATTATATATGGGTCTAGTTTCATCTATCATCCTTACATATTCTATTTCTATATATGCCTATTAGTTCATTCCATACATTACACATGCTACACATCCTACATTATATTGATTCCATCACGCATTTACATCACATATTCATCCCTTGGCCATTTATACTACGTTGACTTTTATGTGCTGCGCACCTACCACCCTATGACACACTCTAGTTCCTCGGTCCATACTCAACTACCAAGGGTTTACCAATCAAATGGAACTTACATTCACCATGTGACATCTTTCTCATCCAATGTTTCCATCATTAGTGACATACACCTTAGGTTAAATTATCACTCATTCTATCATCTTGTAGTTGCATATGCTTTAGGCTAAATCACCACCACCATTATCATCTGGTAGTGGCATTCACCTTAGGGTACATCACCACTCCCTTATTATTCATCCCATAGTGACATATGTTTTAGGATAAATCGTCACTCATCTTCATCCTTTTCATTCTATAGTGATATACACTTAGGGCTAAATCATCACTCTTCCATTCAACAAGTTGTGGTATATGCTTAGGCTATAGGGTCCATGCACATATTTCCATATATCTCATCCCCATACATTCATTCTATAGTGATATATTCTTCGGGATAAACCATCACTCCTATGTTCAACAAGTCATGGTAAACGCTCGTGGCTATAGGGTGCACACACATATCATCCCCATACACCCATTCTCAGTAGTGACATATGCTTAGGGCTAAAACATCACTCCTTCATTCAACAAGTCATGATGTATGCTTTGTCTATAGGGTTCACACACATCCTTCCACATATCACATTTCATCACCATTCCATACACATACTCATCACAACATCCAAGATAAAACCATCGCTACTCGACCATTTCCCAATGATGCACTCTCATTTACGATTCATTATTGAATTTTGAGAGGTAAAACAACATGAAACTCACTACATACATGTTCCATCCACTCGGGGGAATTTTTATCCTATCATTCCATCTTGCAATCCATTCCATCCATCCACAACATATTGCATTGTCTTGGTGGCATTTACTCTTTACTACTAGTGTTTTGCATGTATGCTTTATTACACATGTTATATTGATTTCTTATATGTCATTATCATACACACATGCGTGTTCATGCCTTTGTTTAGTGTGGTCACAGATATAAGACATCTACACACGTCATGGATTCTCACCTTTTACCCTTACTATATTGGTCACTTGGGGCATCCAAATTCATCTTATACATATGCTATTGTTACATTTTGTACTTAACATATTATACTACTTGCTTATATATTCTTTGACATATTGGTTATCACTCTAATATGCTAATGGGTGTTCCATGTGTAGCACTTATTTTATAGGATTACATGTTTCCATGACTACTTATTTGTTTCTATGTGTCTTCTTTGTTTGCCATTGTATGTGGGCTTTTCCATTTTCTTATGTGCACACTTGTTTGCTATTTGCGGGCATGATGGCCTTCGGTGTCTTGTGACATCGTGAGTTATTTCCCATGTTGGAAACCCACTTTGTGTGGTCTACTTGTTTTCTTACATGTTTACACTACTTTTATTGGTATTTTCTACATTATCTGTGTGTTTTACACTTGTCTAATTACATGTATGTGTTTTCGAGTAACACTTATTTTACCTAGCCATCCCCTTTTTCGCATGCCTTGGTATCTACCAAATGCTTTCCCTTTCCCCTGCAGGTCGAGTTCTACAAATCGAGAGCATGTTGGGTCCTCTTTAGGGCCGCATTCTCCTTTCATCGATGTTGCATGTGCCCCCAAAGAGGGGGGCATCATTGAGGTTTTTCTACTAAGACAGGTATTTACATCGGTTTACACACAACGAGTGAGTTCAAACTAGTGTATGAACTCCATACACAACGGAGTTAATAGGACATGGTGTCCTTCAAAAATTCTCGCAGAGCGATTACGGAGCTTGGGGGTTACAGTGGGTGTGCCTCTCTACACTTCTCCATCTAGTGGCATCGGATTGCCCAAAAACCAAGACAGTACAAAGATCTCTTCACACATTTTAGTAGAACCGGTTAAAGCTGGAGGATATATTGCATCTCCTCCCTATACTTCTTCAGCTAAGGTGGCATGAGATTTCCCAAAAAGTCACAAAAGTACAAGATATCCTTCCACACCCTTTTTTTGACATGGATCAAGTACACATGTTCCATTTACATTTTTTTCTAGCGTATTTTACATTTGCATACTTTACACATTTCTATAGATATGTGTATTTTACACAACATTTTTATAGACATACATATTTGACTACTTGATAATTTTCTCCTTGTAGGTCTGCCGTATGAGAAACAAGCAGTCAAATTGAGGGAAAAACAACAACAATAATAGAAAAAATGAAAACTACAATGATAACACATTCTATAGGCGGTTTCCTTTATTAACCATATAGGTACACTACATACAACAACAACTACACATGTGTTCTACCTAGGTTCACTTTCATCACTTTTTATGCACATTTTTCATCTTTAGAATTCATGCTCCTCCACATTTTATTTTTGTCATTCCATGCTTGAGTCTATCCCATCGGCATATATTCTTCTACACTCTACATGGATATCGGTACACATCTCTATCTACTTTATGTTATTGAGCTTTCCACTCACCAACATAAAGTGGGGTGGGGGCAATGTAGACACAAAATTATGCACTTTAGACATTATTTAGCCTGAGTTTATACTACTATTTAGAAGGTTCAAGTGAATAAAGTACTAATTAATCCCACTTTTGCCCATCTTTATTTTATATTTTATTTCATAGTTCTCATAGATTTTCCATCACTTATCCATCTGTCTCACAACTACCCTGTCATTGTAGCCCAAAATGAGGGTGCCCGGTCCAACCCTAGGCACCTGATCTATTCACATCCTTTCCCACCTCTTTTGGGGGCCTTTCTAGCCATTTTTCATCCTTATCCTTTTCTTAGTCGGCCTTTTTAGGATTAATTACAAAATTAAGCTTGAGAGCCCTATAAATATAAAATTTAAAAACCATAATGAGGGTCATGGTGTCACATAATACTATCACTCCATCTATATTTGCATCCATTACATCACTTATGTCCACATAGTGTAGTACATCAAGGCTAGGAGATTTGTATCACACACACGCGCAGGAGGAGGGATTATATTCTATTCAATGCACACATGCTATTTATATTTTCTATATTTACTATTTATTGCTACTTCACAAAGTGCAACTGGCACGAGAGCACCTAGGGCATGGCATGCACACACCTTACACAACTACATCCGGGTCTGAAATGTAGTGCATCACTTACTTGATAAGACCCCAATTTTGGAGGTGAGGTTAATCTAACCCATTAATTTTCCTTTTTATTTTTTCCTAATGTTCGATATTTCCTCTTGTATTACAGGTAATTATTCCACTCACCTAGAGAATCCAATGCAAAGAAAAAAGAGTTTTAGATCAACTTACGACCATAAAAACTCATATTAGGAGTTTTTACAGAGATCAGTCACCTAAACTACTGGACCAGGGGCTCCCTGAGGTGCCCAAGTACCCTTCTAAGTGCCCCATTCATTCCATATCTTCCAAATCAAGTCTTTGTAGGGTCCTGAGTGATCATATGCACTTCAAGATTTTATTTTCAGATCTGTGACAAATTGTAATGATCTCTTCGAATCAGCTAAGCCATTTCCTTTCCTTCTCTTACATAATTAGGGTTTTTATTTCATTTAATATAATTATTTAGAATCATTTCATATTATTGACTACATTTATACATCATTTTATTCCACCTAATTAGATTAACTATGGTTACTATTTCATAACATATAGTTCTATTTTAGTTAATCACTTGTGAAGGATCACTTTGTGATAACTTAAGGCTCATGTTTGAGAGATGTCGTGCAATTGAGCATCTCGTTGAACATCAAGAAGTGCATTTTTGCCACACCCTTTGGAATTTTTCTAGGACATATCATTTGTAAGGAAGGTTTACTAGTGGATCCTACTAAGGTTGTTGTTATTTTGGGCTTAGAGGAACCAACTAGCCAAAGTGAGGTGTGCAGATTCTTGGGGCACATAGGGTACTATAAAATGTTTATCAAGGGTTATGCAAGATTGATGCACCCTTATAAGAGTTATTAAAAGGAAGAGGCAATTTTTATTGGGGTGAGGCACAACAATGTGTGTTTGAGACACTAAAGGAAAGGCTTACTACAATGCTTATTATGTACTTTCCTTCTTGGACCAAGCCTTTTCACGTTCATGTAGATGCCTCTGGCATGGCCATTGGTGTGGTATTATCCTAGCTCGGTGTAGACACCATTTTTGATGTAACTCCTTTCCTTCATCCCAAATTTATTCTCCTTCATATAGCTTTCCCTCTTACTTTTCTTTTTCCTAAATTTGGATAAATTCCATCCATTCACTCACCCAAATTTTAAATAATTAACAGGATCCATATAAACCTATTTAATAATTAAAATTTGGCATTATCTCACATATCTCAAAATTATTCAATCCTTGAGCAATAATATAGCCATCGACATCCCACTCTTAAATTCAAAAATGGGATGTATTATTTTACCTAACTATATCAATCATACTCCCGACTCCATATCACATCCTTATATTTTTAACCTCATAATTCAAATTGTGAGCCCCTTTGAATCACATCACCTCTTTTAATTAGGTTTCATGTTACATGATATGTTTGGATCAAATCAGTAGCACTATCTACATACCAACATCGTCAAGTTCCTTTGTTCATCAAGTTTCATTTATTTGTTTATCTTGCATTTTATCATTATTATTTATCACACGGGGGTTGAAAACCACCAAGGAAGTTAACGCTTCTTGGATACACTTTGTCAGGATCCCCACATAAAATATCTAAGAATTTTCTCTACTATCTTTGAGTTTCTGGTTTGTTGAGATCACAACGAGGAATTCATAATCTACTTGGTGCATGTATCAATCATCACCATCTCTAAGTACTAAGCCCTTGTGTATTTGAAATTTTTGTGTTTATTAATTTCTCATATACCAATCTAGACAGGGAACCAAGAACCTCTTATCAACATTTGGCACGCCTGGTGGGACCAGATCCAAGTTCTGGTCATTATTTTGTTCCTTTACTCATCTTGCGTAGGTGTCATAAGTATAACAGTTATTCATAGCTCTCGTCAATTTAGATATCTCTTGCAAATATTTCATTTTTCTGACTTACTTATTTATAGGGTATAATATTATCTCCCTTCGTGTGGTGTTGTCTTTACATTCAGTGGTGTAGGTCATCTTGGAGGTAAGTGCTTCTGGTTTTTAATCGACTTGTTATTTGGTCATTCATAGTTAGTATCGATTGTATTTTTATCATTAATCATAATAATAATAATAATATTAATTAAATAAAAAAAATAATAATAATTTTTTTATTATCCTAAACTATCCCACCCTACCTAGCCCCTAATTCCCCTAGCTCGGCCAACTCGGCCGAGCTAGCCACCTCACCTCACATACATTGTTGAAAATTCCCAAAACCCATTCATACCCCCTGAACAAACTCCATCCCTCCATTCCCATTCTTGACCAACTACTCTACCCATTTCCCTCACCTCTCCACTCACCTCCCTATCTTCTATCTAAATCACCCCTATAACTAACTCACGTGGCTATCCTCACCAAGCCCTCCTCTTTCCTAATTCTTCCCGACTCATCCCCAACTCCCCATAGATCAACCCGCTCAGCCACTCCTCATTTCACCCATCCCACTTTTCTCATTGATTCCCAACACTTACCCGATTTGCTTCATCCACTCTGCATCCAAATCCCAATCTTACATCCACCTCACCTCCCTCTACCGAAGTTTCCATCTGTCTTAATTCAATTTGAAAAAACTAGTCTCCTCATCATTTCGAGTGTAATCTCTCACAACCCCGACTCAACCCTATCACCGATTTATTCTCACCATCATCATTCCCTCTCAACACCACATCTCCTTTTCTAGCTCCCTAACCCGATTTATGAGCTCTCATCCAATTCGACTCTCCCATCTTGGTCCACCAGTTAGACTCACCAACACATCCATTTTCCATGATTTTCTAAAACCAAATCATCCTCACCCACACTGTTCTATCTCTCTCCTCGGCTAATTCATCCCATTACCCCACTTGACCGCCTATCCAACTCCTTCATTTTCGAGATCTCATCCTCACTCCCAACACACTAATTTTTCTGCTCTAAATAGAAAATAGATATCAAAACTTACTTCCAACCTATCTATGCCCTCCCCTCGCTTTATCATTCCTTTCTCCCACTTGGCCATCCCACTCAGCTCCACGCTTCCCACAGTGTCACCTCTCACTCTGAGCCACTCGACTTCACCCAACTCCCCTCACCAAGCCAACATGGCGACCACATCCCAATGATCTATTCCCTTTCACCTTGACTAATAACCCTTATTTCCAAGTACAAGCCAACTACCCAATCAACCACTTTTCAATCCAAGTCAACTGATTAATTCACCCACCAAATTGATTGAATTTTAACACTACATTATTTATAAGTTTCAATTTCCACATCATCTATTTTGTCTATAATAAGCCATTTATCTCGAATAGTCCATATCGTTTATTTGGTCCATCATAGTCTCCCCTTTAGTCTATTTCATTTATAGTACTTATATGAGTCTATAGTCTCTCATTTAGTTTATTTCATAATTCGGTCTAGCTTTTCATTAAGTTTATATTAATCTACATACTCATTTATATTATTTATATTATTTTCCATTATTAGGATTGTTTTTATACATCTTGCAATTTTTCGCATTTATATATATATATATATATATATATATCACACACCATTGGTCTATATATATATATATTTTCCTTTCCCTTAACATGTGTTGTTTTCTTTTAATTTCTTATCTAACATTGGCTTTCTTTGCTTGTTTCATATCATCCCATTTGAAAATTGGAGTATAGTTTATTAATCGTATCTATCATACTTTTTATAATCATATTATTTAATTATTCTCTTTTCTTTCGTAGGTGACCACTACACAACTTTTCCTACCTCATTTCACTGTCAAAGACATATTTTTATAACATTTACACAACCCAGCTATATCTCGTCAAGATCGTTAGTAATACCACTCATTGTGAGTAGTGCCTATTTAGCATTTTTTTTTGTTTAATGAATTGTTTGGAGTATACTCTTTGTTTGTCTCAACTTGCTGCCAAATAATGGGGAAAATTTTTCTTTAGGTATTCCTCATTTTTCTCTATTTTCTTCTTTTTGCATTGAACTTCACATTTCAAATTTGGTCTAAAATGAACCCCGTGCATCCTACCTACTCACATAGATTAAATAGGTGTTTAACTCTCTACATCACACATTTTACCACACACTTCCTGAAACCTCACAAATCAATTAATACATAGAGACAAACCTTTCACCCAGTTCACTGATTGGGATTTGATCACACAATAGGAAACCATTTCATATATTTCCCAACCACAACTTACCCAAAACAAAAGATACTTGATCTTTTCTAGGTCCTATTACAACCATTTTATTTTTTTCACGCCGTGTTCTTAATCCCTTCTAAGAACAAAGCAAAAACAAAGAAGAAAAAATGTTTGCCTCACTTATTTGTTAATATAACAATAATTTTCTTTTTTATGCCCATAATTACGCGATCCATCACTAGGAAAATGGAACACAATCACACCTCACATGGCACTTCATCCCAACCAATAATCACCTTAGTAACCTCATCATCCATACCTTTCCCTACCTACCTCATAGACACTCATTATCTCACCAATATACCTCATCCAATATATTTCGGTCATACTTGAATTAGACCAACATTCAATCCCATCCAGGCACACCATTCCATCTTTGTCATATCGAGCCTATTGGTACTCTCATCTTCCCTCTCGATGATCCAAAATTCCAACAAATTCTTGAAGCCAATCCTGTGGCTCTTCAAGACTATCTTCTAAAAATATACATACAAATTCCTCTAGATGGCCCACCATTTCAGCAATTTTACCCTTACAATACTAGTTCTGAAATTATTCCGTCCACATCCATATGTAATTTTTCTTCATCCTTTATCAACCTTTGGCCCACCAAACTACTCAAATAATCACACCCATTCTACCCAATCTTCCCCAAATCAACACAACCATTATAAATATTGTCCCAATCACCATTGCAGCTGCAACTATCACTAGTACTCTTATCCAACCTCCCCATGTATCATATCATTTATCTAAATAGAAAATTTCTCTCACATCACAAGTCTATGCCATTACTTCCAAACTTCCTCCAAAATCCATTTGCAATATGTAGTGTCACTTCTAGTCTATTAACCTATCTATACCCATATTCCCACTCAAACATTACCAAAACAATCTACCTAGTCCCAAAAATTGTACCATGCTCCTATTTCTCACCAACAAACATTCTATCAACCTCCACCTCAACCACGACCCATAATTTACACTCACTCATATCAATTTCCTCAAACACCCACACATCCATGAATTCAACCACCACCTCTCATTTCTCAACAAGTGTTTCGTAATGATCCCATGTAGATCTTAGTAAGTCAATTATCCAACCTAGAGGCCACTATATTAGGGTCCAAAGTCACATTATCTTATGAAAAATATATAAAGAACCCATTCATCCATATGTGCCAATGTAACCATATCCTCCACACTGGGAATTGCAAAAGTTTTCCAAATTTAACAACAAAGAGGACCCTCAAAAACATCTTTGAGAATTCAAACATGCATGTTATCTTATCACACATGACCAAGATTTGATGCTTCGTACATTCCCCATGTCTTTGGCTGGCCCTGCCTTAGATTGGTATAATAATATTCCCCAATATTCCATATTTTCTTTCTCTCAGCTTGCACAATTATTTCTTGAACATTTCTCAATTAATATTGCACGCAAGGTAACCATCAATGATTTGTATACCATCCAAAAATTGAAGATGAATCCATCACATATTTCATCACATGATGGCACAATATTATAAATCAGTTATCATTTCCTCTTCCCCAAACTAACTTAATCTAGCTCTTCTTCGCGCTCTTATACGCAAAGAATATTTCATCAAATTTGTAAATTCAATCATTTCAAACTTTTAAAGAAGCTTTCACCATGGCTCGTAAGCTTGAGACATGTGATTTTAATGAAGGCCATTTAAAATTTAAATCAAATAGACCCAAAATAGAATTTATTAGACCATCCACATCAAATGATAAGTTGAAAATAATGGTCTACACTATCATCATTAAATTATCCCTACATCTAAATCTACTATAGTAGCCCAACAATGATTCCACAACTAATTCCCAATTATAATCTTCTAGGGAATCATACAAGTACCATCTTTGACAAATTAGTAATAACACATTTAATCACGCTACCACTTATCGACCAATTGACAAATCTAGATCAAGACCTATGTGGCATCATGAGGATCATTATTTGTAAATATTATCAAGTCCAAGGACATGACATAGAGAGATGTCAGACTTTCAAGGACTTAGTCCAAAGACTCATTGATTAGGGATATCTTCAAGTATATAACCCAAATTTTTCACTTAATCAACCATTAGATATTTTTTAAAAACAATTTCCTAATCATACACCCACATCGATAAGTAAAAGCATCACTTTGTTTCTATATCTTAAACTTCCAATACCCACACCATAAACACTATCCATGTTGGTGATAAAGATCTAGTTTCATCCACAAATTTACCTTCTTCATCAACCATTACATCCATCCCCTTAGACACTCTCCTTACATCCAAAACTCATCAAATCTCATCGTCACCTCTACCTACGTCCATGCCCATTTCCTCATGTACCACACTTTCCCCATTTACAAATATTATTCTTGTTTCATCACTTCTTATACCTACTTCATCAAATCCAATTACCTTACCAAAAATCATTCCACCTTTACCCATTGTGCCATCCTTAGCATCACTTCCTTCCCCTCTTTCCACACTTTTACCAACACCTACTACATCTACTATTGTACACTCATCTATCTCACGTTCCTCTTCCACGGCCATGTCATTACTTGATGACTTTTGGATAGCATTCAACTTCCTTGACTTGAAATTATCATCCCATTTCCTCTATATAATCAGATACTCACACATCTAATCAATCCCGCTCATATCTATGACAATATCATCTTCAGTTCCTCCTGTAGAAATTCTTGTCATTCCTTCCAAATATCCACATTCGCAGACAATATTTAGACCCCCATTTCCCAAATGTCCTCCTTCACATCCTCGTCAAAAAGTGGACCTCATTATCCCCAATACCAATCCCCTTGAAGCCACACCATATTCTTCTATTTTAGGACCACACCCCTCATCATCCTCTTCCATTTTGGGAGCATCCCCTTAGTCAATAATTTATGCTACTAATAGAGCAACACAACGAACATTTCCTAACCAATATCCCAAAATGATTCAAAGGTTTCGCATCCTCCACCAATATCCCACATCAAACACATTCATCTCCCCTTCCCAAATCTAAGATAATGTTAAAAGCTATCATTACACCACAACATGTTTAGGAATCCGTCAATAACTCTAGGATATTATACCACCATGTTTCATCAGCTACTCTAAGCATTAGTAATCACCTTACTACTAATTAAATATTTTGACCCAAGTGCGATAAGGTCATCATGGTTTAATTCTAATCTTGTCTGTGCATTTCACCATGCCCTTGGTCATGACACTAAACACTATAAATCTCTCTAAGCCATTGTACATCACTTTGTCAATGAAATTATTAATGATGAAAAACCAACTCTTTCGCCAACCCAACCAACCCCTGCATCCCAAAGTGCATATGTTAAAACATCTAGACCACCCCTTTCATTAAGAAATCATGTAACTACTTTGCCACTAAAAGAAGATATAACCAACAACACAAAAACGTACTACCAAAGTAGTATCATCCTAAGGATCATCCTCCTTTTAATCATTATTTGGATAACCACCTGTTTAAGACCGTATAATCTTGAATCCACCTCACTACCCACTCCAAAGACTTTTTCACTATCCCTCCTCCTATGGAACTTACGCCTCCACACCCCCACCATGACCAAAGGTTGTCATCGCTTCTCCTACCACTCATCCCACATTAGCATATTCATCTTCCTCTAAAGCCAAGGTATCTGCTCATTGCCGCCCCCCAAATCTTGCTTCCATCAAAAAAATCATTATTGAAAAACTTCATCGGTGGTCCATTCAAAATGTTTCTTTATGATATCATTCAAAGATATCCACACAACAAATAGGCTCTTGTAGAAATTATGCAACACATCCTAGTATCATCTCGATAAGCCCCAACCTTTTGTAGCTTTATCTCATGCCTTCGTAGCATCTACCATGGTATCATTTGAGAGTTCGGAAATCCCCAAGATACCACAAGAAGAACATGATCTACCTCTATTCATCATAGTCCACATCAATGACACATGCATCAAATGAACCATTATTGAAAATGGTTCTAGTATCAATATCATTTCTTCTCATACCTTCATTTAGCTCAAACTACCTAATACCATTATTGCTAAGTCTCCCACCATTCTTCATGGCCTTAACAACGTTTGAATCCCCCATTAGGAATATTTTTCCTTCCTATTTTTATTGGACATAAACTCCTCCATGAGATATTCTACATCATCAAAGGAGAATTCCAATACAATATTTTAATTGGATGTCCTTAGATTTACGCCATGCATTTTTTTCATCTACTCTCCATTGATGTATTAAATATGAACATGAAGGGACCATTTATGCTCTCGGTGAGGTTCCTCCTTCCAAGACATGTCACATGATCTATAGACCTAAGGATGTCCTTGTCCCCAAAACTAATTTTTCTTCTAATGCATCTACCATTTCTTTTGTACCTCCATCCGCATTACCCCATAATGGATCCTCTAATACTATAATGCAAAATATTTCTTTAGGGGAATATCAAATCCTCACTCTCAATACCCTTCCTTCTCCCAACCACCTCATCTGCCCTAATAAGGCCCCTATGTATCAATAAAATGTTCGGGAAAATGTCTCATTTGGCCCTTCTTCTCTCAAAACCAACTTAGTATATGGTGGCCTTGATCAACCTTCTTCTCATACTAAGGATTTCTTCACGCCAAATTATATACAAGTAATTTTGGATTTCTTAGTAAACCATCCTTCACTCATACATACCTCTATCATTGTGCATGGAAGGGGTTTGGCTTAGGATGTTATGAACAAGTCCCTCACCGTAATATCTTTACCCAAACCCATGAATCATGTCAAAAAAATTGTTTGGGATATAAAGATTCCTCCATCCTCCTTCGACACATCTCGCATCTTCTCCCATTCAGCTACCTTACTAATTCAGAGGACACTTCCCTCCATCTTACTATGCTACTAATTTAGATAATATCTCATCTCCATCGACTATCCTACTAGTTCAGATAATACCTTCTCCCCATCCGGCTATCTTACGGATCCAGATCTAGATGACACTTTCCCTATTCCCCTAACTTTTTTTTTATTTCCACCATTTATCTTGGATCGTTTACTTACCAAGTTAAAAATGAAAACTGGTGTTTTCCCCTTAAACATCTAGAAATGGTAGAGGAGATTACCCTATCATTGACATTCTTCAATGTGATGATGATACTTCCATTCTTTCCTATATGGGGGCGAAGTTTCTCATATCTAGAAAACCCTTCCTTCGACATGTCCAATCTCTTAAATGAATCCACTATCGACAATACTATTGGAAATAATCAATAGCCCCACATCCTTAAAGTATGCCAATCTTTGAAACCTCCGAACTCGAAGCCTTCACCTCATTCTTATCCAAATATAGCCAGGATTTTTCATGGTCATACTTGGACCTACCAGGTCTTGATCCCTCCATCATTGTTCATAACATTGTTATGATCCCCAATGCTAAACCGGTTAAGCAGAAGCTTCATCGCATGAATCCTCTAATTTCTCTTCTTGTGAAAGAAGAACTAAAACATCTTCTTTCTACCAATTTCATCATCCCCATTGACTATCCCCAATGGGTTTCTAACATTGTAAGCATTGCTAAAGCATCTGGAAAGCTTCGTATATGTACTGAATTTTGATATCTTAACCTCGTTTTCCCTAAAGATGATTTTCCACTTCCAAATATTGATCAACTTATAGATTTCACTGTGGGAAATGAGATGCTTTCTCTAATGGATGGTTTTGGCAGCTACAACCAAATTCTAATTACACTTTGGAAGATCAACACAAGACATCCTTTATCAGCCAATGTGGTACCTTTTCTTATCGTGGCATGCCCTTTGGTTTAAATAATTTTGGGGCCACATATCAATAAGCCATGACATATATATTTCATGACCTAATACATCAAATTATAGAAGACTATGTTGTTGACCTCTTGGAAAAATATAGACATTAATGTGATCATCTCTTGGTCCTTGAAATCCTTTTTGAATGTCTCATTCATTTCTTCCTTTTCCTCAATCCGAAAAAGTGTGTGTTTGGAGTTGTTCTTGGGAAATTCCTTGACTTCATCATTTCTATCAGGGGCATTGGGGTTGACCCCACAAAAATCAAATCAATCCTCGAAATGCCCCATCCTTCCAATCTCAAGCGCACACGGTCTTCAAGGCCAACTCCAATTTGTTTGTCATTTCATATTGCAACTTTCGATCAATGTCAACATTTTTATGACCTTCTTCAAAAAGACATAAATTTTTATTGGGACCACAACTGTCAAAAGGCTTTTGAAGATCTTAAGCAATACCTTTTATCTCTACTGGGTACTCACACCTCTAGGTGAGGGGGAGCCCTTTTATTTATATATCTCGTGAATCGATCATGCTCTAGGAGATATGTTAGCACATCGTGATGGCCAAGGACATGAACAAGTCATTTATTATATCAATTATACTCTTCACGACTATGAAACATGATACACTGAAGTTGAAAAACTATGTTGCATTATTTTATTCATTACATTGAAACTTCGACACTATCTTCTTAATCAAAAAACCTATATTTTTACTAACTTCCAACCTCTAAAAGTAATGCATTCTAAGCCATATAACAATGATTGTATCACTTGATGGCTTCTACTCATGATAGACTTTGACTTGGAATTCATTCCTTAAAAAGTAATTAAGGGTTCAATATATCGACCAATTAGTAGAAGCCCCTCTTCCCAATACGCAACCTCCTCATGATTACTTCCTAGATGAATCAATCAATTAGTTTCATCATGATCCCCTTAAAATGACTCTTTTCTTCGATGGTTCTAAATTCTAGCAAGGGGGAGGAGCAGGTGTTGTTCTCATTCCTCCTAGAGATGCCCCTATCTCCTTAGCATTCAAACTAGATTTTGAATGTACAAACAATATGCAGAATACAAGGCCCTTATACTAGGACTAGAAACTATTGTCTTTCTAGGCATCCATATTCTTGACATCTATGGCAATTCGAACTAGTAATGAAGAAATTCATAGGAGAATATCAATGGAAAAGTGATATTCTACAACAATATTGCAACATTTCTCATCATTTTCTTAAAGCCTTTAATTTTTATAGTATTTAACTTTGTCCTCGATCAAAAATCATTTCCACGATACGGTGGCATCCCTCATGGCCCTTATCCCTTGGAAAATGGAATATCCCAAGATTTCGGTCATTATACACCATCATAAACAATCATTCTATGACATACCTCATATTCATCTTGTCGAACCTAATTCAATAGATCTCTCGGTATTATCAAATCTTTGATTATTTATCCAAATCCATCACCCCTCTTAGTGTTTCTAAAAATGTTAGGCAATCTTTTATCGAACATGCTACTCGTTATGTGATCCTTGGCGGTATTCTTTATAAGCATAGGTTTGATGGTATCCTTCTCCGGTGCCTTAAATACCATGAAGCCTCTCGAGCTATCCAAGAATTCCACGATGGTATCTATGGTGGAAACTTTAGTGGGTTATCTGTTTCCAAGTGCATTCTTTGCCTCAGCTATTATTGGCCTTCTCTTAACCACGATTGTTGTGAGTATGTCAAGAAGTGCGTAAGATGTCAACAACACTCTAATCTTATCTGTATTCCTAGCCAAGATTTACAACTTACCCAAGACCTATGGCCCTTTTCACAATGGGGTCTTGATCTTATTGGTCTAATAAATCCCGTTCATCACAACAAAATCATTCTATCATCACTCTTTGAATATTTTACTAAATGGTTGGAAGAAATCCCACTCACCACAACTAAATCTGGCACAATCATCAATTTTATATATCAACACATCATCTGTCACTTTGGTGTTCCACATAAACTTGTTATGGACAATGGGAAGTCCTTTAAAAACTAGGATCTTAAAAAATTTGGAAATGCATTCAATATCCAACTTATCTTTTCTTCCCTGTATTATTCTCAAGCTAAGCTGCTGCCAAGCCGAGGCCATTAATAAAACTCTTCAAAATATCTACCAAGACTATCTACCAAGCATGTCGAAATTGGCATCCGCAACTTCCCTTTGCTCTGTGGGCCTATCACACTAGCATTCACACTTCCATAAGGGCCACTCCATTTTCTCTTATGTATGGCTCCAAAGCCCTTCTCCCCCTTGAATTTCAAATTGCATATTTATGTGTGTCTCTTTGCAACTTCATTTCGATGAAGATTATCATGAGGAATGTCTAATGCAACTTGAGTTATTATATGAGCATCACCTTATCCCTCTTGAACACCATCATTTTTATCAAGAGCATATCTATCGTGCTTATAACAAACATATCAAAGTGCACGATTTTAAAATATGTGATATTTTTTTAAAGAAAAATAAAAACGTCACTACCTTAGAAAGAAGACAATGGGGAAAATTTTCTCCCAATTGGATCGGACCATATATTATCACGCATAAGTATGGGTTTGGGTTTTATCAATTGGCTTCCCTTTATGGTAAACCAGAGATCAAACCCATTAATGCATTACAATTATGGCCATTCTATTGTTAGAACATGCACCTATGAGCATAGTCCTATCTTTAGACCATGTCTTCCCCATTAGCCCATTCCATTTGTCATAGTAATGATATGAATTATGTGATCTACCGTCACTTTGCTTTGATATGAACTTGAATATGAGTACCACGGATCTACTCATAGCATATTCATTATGGATAATTTCTCCCATTTTTGAGAACCCCATAATCATTACATTCATCACCCTCTCATTGATCGAAAATAACCTTGATTATTACGACCTGATATCGGACCCTTATAGGCTTTAATTATTTGCCGATAATTTACTCCTTTTAAGTAATCAATTTAAAAAAATGCAAGACAATAACGACAATTGCACACAGATTGATTACGGAGTTCGGCAATTGCCTACGTCTCCGGGTTCGTGATCGAACCGTTCCACTAGTCAAAACTTGTAAGTTACAATAGTACTTTCACAAGAAAACCTAATGGAATTTTACTTGCCTACCAGTACACCAGTTCTTCGGACGACAAGGGTGAAAAATAGCACCCGACTTCCACCTTCCTGATGCACAATCTCCTTCGGCTGTGATCGGCCTTCCCGACGCAAACAATGCGAAGCTAGCACTCCGGTCGACAATCCAGGATTTACAAGTAATTGGTGTGGCGCTATGGGCCTATTGGGTAGTTTACAATTTACTCCCAATCACAAATATTCCATCTAATATTGCCTAAAATAATAGGCCAATAGACAATACTTGTCGACACATCCCACAAATAAGCTTAACAAATAATAAGCTCGGGATCGGTGTCCAATGTCTTTCACCAATGTGTGTAATGTGTTACACCCGTGTGTATTTTACAAAGGAGAGGGGTCCCTATTTATACATTTTTAGGGCCCATAAAATATGCAATGTCATATTATCCTAGGCTAATATTAGCCTAGCCCGTACCATGTAAAATGGGATTAAATTCCCAAATAGGGCCGATGCATATACTATGGGATTAATACCCAATTTAGCCGCGGCATGCATATTGAAATGGGATTAAATCCCCAAAAAGGCGTGGCATTGGTGGACAATTTGGCATGGCATGTTTAATAATAGGTTAACAACCCATATTTGGCGCATTTGATAATAGTTTAGGCTTTAAAGCCTTCCACGCGCATATAATGGAGTGGTCTATGACCACGTTGGAGCTTAACCGCCCCATCTCCACCTTGTTCGCCACGTGGCAGCTGCTACGTATGGTCCTTTGCCCCCAAAACCGCTTCACCACCTTGCACGTGGTCAACATATGCATTTGTTTTTAATATTAATGTATACACATTAATATATATACTTGTGGCATTTGGAAAAGGACCTTACCAAAAATAATATTATTTCGACCCATATAATGTGGAATAGAAATAATCCTGTAGTCCACTTGTCGTCTCCCAATAGGAAAATCGAGCGAATTCGACAAGTGTTGGCAAGCCACGTGTCATAGTGCGATTCGGTCTAATATTGACCAGTTGACCATAGTTGACTTTCCCGTTGAGTGAACTTTGACCGAACATATCTAGAGCTCCCAATGTCCGTTTATCATCGCGTTCTCACGGTCGTTGGAAAGCTCTCGAGATGATCTTGGATGACACCATTTAGGGGTGTTTAGGGAACTTTCAAAAATGATCCCCGATCACTCATTCTCCTATGGAAGTAATGAAAAGGGTCTAGGGGTGTTTCTTGTACATTAATCATCCCCTCATAAGTGGTCTACTTAGATATTCCCGACTCCCCCATGTAAAGCTAAAATTCATGCATGCAAAATAAAAATCAAATCTATTAAAAATAGACTGATCCTCGAAGGACAATTGTTTATGAAAAAAGAGATAGAAAAAGGAATATAAAAAGAAAATCATACAAATCAAAGTCAAACAAAAAATCCTAAGAAATAGATTGATCCCTCAAAGTATGGCTATCATATATATTATTCTTGAAATCCATATTATGTATATAGTATACCATACCCTTGAAGGATGGATACTCTTTTGTTATGGCATTTGGAATACTTCCCACTTTGATTAGCCTTCATTTTATCAACATTCCCAGAAAGCTTCTTGCATTGATCAACTTTCTTCTATTATTATTCTTTCCCTTTCCCAAAGTTGGGGAATAGACTTAAGGAACGTCACCTTTGGAGAACCTTCTTCCTGCATACAAGTTATGTTTCAAATCCATAGTCATGTCAATATTAGGTTTATGTGAATCTTTCATCCATATTTCCCTCTTGGTCTTTTGGTATAACTAAATATCGTTGGTTATCTGTTAGCACTATTATTGGCTACAAGTGCAATGCCTTGATTGGTACCTTATTTTTGTTTACCTCCTATCGATTTGGAGCATGGTTTTCTTGCATGCCCCTTATTACGGTCATGTGACACTCATCTCATAAAATTCATCTTTTATCATAATCGCATTCTTGAAATAAAATTTCAAATCATAAGTCGTGTTCATACAATCACTCCTAACGATGTCCCCTATTAGCATCATCCATAAAATCATGAAATCAGTTAC
This sequence comes from Taxus wallichiana var. yunnanensis, assembly GCA_018340775.1. Lineage (NCBI taxonomy): Eukaryota > Viridiplantae > Streptophyta > Pinopsida > Cupressales > Taxaceae > Taxus > Taxus wallichiana. Next base: position 979,133,405 of record CM031240.1, read on the forward strand.
TATTTCTACACACTCTCTTTAGTGTACTATTTGGTTTGGGAATTCTACTTGATCTTCGTTGTAGTTTTTGAATTCTACTTGAGAATATCTCTCCAAAGTAGCATTCATTATCCGATAGCCCCTCATACCCCACCATGACTAATGTGACTTTTCTCCATTCATCCTCTCTCATCATCCTTCTCTTATCACCATTTATCCACTCATTACCCTTCTCATCACTCTTATTCTTGTCTATCATTTAGTACAAAAATCATATTTTTCACCATTCCAGGATTTTCATCCCCAACTTAGCACATCTGCATAACTACCCACGCAGCCTAAAAATCCTACTCGAAGTAGACCTACCATTCTGGACAAGGTCTCATTCGTAATTACATTTGTTGATAATTCCTTCCTCCTAGTCTCCTTTATCAACCCAATTTTCTCCTAAAATTCATCCCATCTCATTCTTCATTTCTCTTCTCACCCACTTTTTCCTTGTCCATTGTTTCTTCAATCCTTCACCGGATAATTTTTTTTGTTTTCCCCTAGTATTCTTTTATTAGTATTTGTTTTATCATTCCATCTCCCTTTCATTATTCTTTTGGTTTGACAATATTACTTAACCACCCATTTCGTGCAAGCTTCTTAATTGCAATATATCTCTTTCCTAAGATCCTATTGCTGTAGAAATTCCTCCAACATTTTCTATTCCATTAAATGAAAATCATCACTAGAAACGTATTCCTACTCCATAACTTCTTCTTATCACTTTGGCATCATCATTCACACAACATGGGCATCCTAATTAAGTATTCCCCTCACACTCTCTATCCTACATTGCATACATTCCTTAATCCCTTTATGTTACACTCCTTGGTTTCCTTATTTCCTTATTATTGTCTTAATATCCATTTTCTCCTTGATCACTTTACTTACACACTTTCATAGTATGGAAAATATACCCGAGGGTTCCCCTTCACTCCACTTTTTCATACACTTTTACCATCAATATTTCCAACCATCTACTTATTTTCATCATTCTTCTTCTTCTTTGATTTGGAGATCCTACTTAACCATTCCTACGGCATGGCGATCTTACTTAAGAGTCTCTCTTAGGAATGATCTTGTCTCCTTGCCTTTCCCCTTCACTCCACATTCCCACCATCCACATTTTCTCTTCATTCCCCATAAACACATCCTCTTCCCTCCTCTTTCTTCCTTGCACAAAATATCTCATACTTTCCCAAATATCATCCCCATCATCCCTCTTTTGGAAATTTAACTTAACCACTCCATACCATTTATTTCTATGTCTTTTCCTTCATCTTTACTTCCTTCATCTTCATCCAAATCCTCTCCTCATCATCATCTCCACATAAATCATTATCCCTCCTTTCTTTACTCTTTTCACTCCATATTCTAGATTTCTCCCACATATCTACTCCTATACTTACACGTCATTTTCATTGTTCATCTCCTAACATTATTTCATCATCATCTTCCATTTTTGCGCTAATAATTATCAGTGGACTTCTCCTAAAATCCATTTATCCCCATTCTACATGTCCCTGTTCACTCTTTTTACCAACTCCATTTTCTCTTCCTTTTTTATTTTGTTCCTCGATCATTATTGGAGGATTTATCCTAACATCCATCTCTTGGCATTTCCTTTCCATCTTCCCTTGTCTATTTTCTTCATCATACACCCTCTCCCTATTTTCTCATCGTCAATTCTGCATCTTTTCCAATCTGTGTCATTCCTCCCCTCTAGCTTCTCTTTACATGCCTTATAATGCTCACTCTTCACTTCTTATCTCCCATTTTAGTTTCCTCCCTTTTGCATCATTTTCTTAGTTGTCCTCTCCTCTTTCCTACTCATAGTTTTATTTCACTTCCTCTCGTATCATCTTCATCCCCTCTTCTTCTCATACTTTTGTCTTATTTCTCCATTGATAGCCTAGCTCACCAATGTTGTCCCATATTTTTATCATCCCATTCTCCACATGCATTTCCATGTGGTTTGTTTCATATTCTTTACCTGGTTCTTACTCCTAACACCTTGGTTCAATTCCCTTCACACTTCTGCTCTATCATCTCTTCTTTCCATCTTATTTCCACTTTCCCATTACCAAACCTCTTTCTCTTCCACCCCTACCTTATTCCATCGCTATACATCCGTTTCTTTTCCATTTTATCATCTCCTATACATCCTCTTGGCTCCTCATTTTTCCTTTCTTTCTCTTATCTATTCTACCTCCTCTCTCATCTTCTTTAACTTCTTCATCTTCTTCATCCCCTTCATCTTTCCATCCTTATCTTCCTTTTCTGATGTTATCCCCTACCTCATCACATCTTATTATTCATCTCTCCTATCATCCTTCTCTAATATTCTTCACCTCTTTGTTTTCTCGGCTCTTTCATCTCTTTTGTGATCCATTCTTTCTCTCCCTTTATTTTTGATCTCCATCTCCCTTTCATCCTATCTTCTGTCATTTTCTTTTCTTTTTCTTCTTTTTCCTTCATCATTTATTTCTCCCACCATTTCTCCTCTTTATTATATTTGTTGCTTCTTACTATGGCACATCTCTGTACATTCACTATTTCCTCTAATCTCCTCTCTCTTCTCATCCCATATTCTTCTTGTTTGTTCTTCCTCCTTCCCTCCTATTATTTTTCTCTATTTTCTTTTTCTCCAGGTCCATCACGCCTTCTCTATTTATTTTCCCCTTATCTTTTCCCACTACCTTCATATTAACTATCATTCTCTCTCTTTTGTGCTTTCATCTATCTTCTCACCTCTCTTATCGTCCTTCTCTATTATTCTCTTCCTCTTCTTTCCATCACAATCAAGCATTGTTCACACCCTCATCATTCACGAGATGATGGTTTCTCCATCCTATTACACCTCATCCCCTTTATCCTCTTTCATTTTCTTCCCTTCCTCCACCACATCCGCTCTACTCCAGTCAATGTCCTCTTCCTCTTATCTCTATCATCTACATCCCTCACCCTATCTTCCTTTGACATTTTTGTCTTGGAGGATACCATAACAACCATCACCTATCTGATCTTTTTCTCTTCCATGAATTTATATTCTACTTTTTTGCACAAGTAGCTTGACTCCTTTTCCTATTTGTCAAAGAAGCAGGATTTCTTTCCTTTTTCTTCACCCCATTATTCATCTTCCTTCAACTACAAACCTTTCTTAAGAAACATGTTTTCAACATCCTATTTAACACCCTCTTGGGGAATTTTATCCAATTTGTTCTTCATATCCACATTCGTGGCCATACTCATTCCCCCTAGGATATTTTATTTCAACATCCATCTCCCATTATGTCATTTTCATGTCCTATGTTGGGGCACATTTTCATCCTTGTACTTGTCGATGCATATAACTCACTTTTTTCTTTCTCGTGCCCTATGCTGGGGCATCATTATTTTCATCCTCGTCCCTTTTGCAGACACATGATTTTTCAATCGATTCCTCACAGAAAAATGATTTTTCATACCTTTCACATTCAATTGTGCATATTTTTATGTTTTCATATGACCCATTGGTCATCTTGATTTACATCCATACTGCAATGGTCTTTACCCACTTCTTGGTCCATAAAACATTGTTACTGTCTTCGTTGAGACTACAATAGTTCTCTCTCTCGATGTGATATTGGAGTCACCGCCAAATTTTTCATTGTTATTTAGATCCTTTTTTGCCTGGGGAATCTTGCCTTTGGTCATTTTTTTATTCATCCCCATCCCTTTTATGGACACATATTTCATCCAACCCTTTTTTTTATCTCATGGCTTGCTATCACAAACTACTAAACAAAAAGGGGAAAATGTAGAAACCCTTTTTTAGTGTAACTCCTTCATGTAAATTTCCTCTCATTTTTATTTTTCCTAAATTTGAATAAATCCATATATTTACTTACCCAAATTTTAATTAATTAACAGGATCCATATAAACCTATTTAATAATTAAAATTTGGCATTATCTCACATATCTCAAAATTATTCAATCCATGGGAAATAATATACCCATCTGACATCCCATTCTTAAATTCAAAAATGGGAGGTATTATTTCACCTAACTATGTCAATCATACTCCCCACTCCATATCACATCCTTATATTTTTAACCTCATATGTCAAATTGTGAGCCCCACTAAATCACATCACCTCTTTTAATCAGGGTTACTTTACCCAACCCTGATTCCTTAATAACCCACAATATAACCTCACCCTTAGGGTATAAATATGGGCCTTCCCCTCGTCGAACAAGTTGGAAAATTTGGGATTTTTTTTTTGAATTTTAAGCCTCTTGTTTATCATAGTATCCTCATGATGTCATTGTAATGACACTGAAATCCCCACAATACTCTCCTCATGATTTTTTGGTCCACGTAACATGGTTCATGTTGTACATTGTGTTTGGATAAGATCAGTAGCACCATCTACATACCAACATCATCAGGTTCCTTTGTTCATTAGCTTTCATTTATTTGTTTATCTTGCATTTTATTATTATTATTTATCACATGGGGGTTTACAACCACTGAGAAAGTTAACGCTTCTCGAATCAGCTTTGTCAGGAAGCCCCCACATAAAATATCTAAGAAGTTTTCTCTAGTGTCTTTGAGTTATCAGTTTGTTGAGATCACAACAAGGAACTCATCATCTACTTGGTGCCCATATCAGTCATCACAAAATCTAAGGTACTAAGCCCTTGTGTATTCGATGTTGTTTTGTGTTTATTGATTTCTCATACACTAATCGGAAAGGAACCAAGAAAATTTGATCAACACGGGAATGGATTTTTGATCATCCTATTTGTTTTACAAGAAGGAAGTTGACTTTAGCAAAATAAAATTACACCACTATAGAGCATGAGGCCTTTTCTACGATATATGCCTTTGCATAAGTTTCTCCAATATTTTCTTGCTACCCCATTAATATTTTATCCGGACCATATGGCTTTGAAGTACTTGGTGAACAAGCTCATTTTATAAGGAACATATGTCATTGGGTTATGTTATTCCAGAAGTTTAACTTTACTATGGTGGTTAAGCCGGGAAGAGTAATTCTGGTCCAAACCATTTATCTAGGATTCAATTGGGAGAGGGACGATAGAGCATTGAGGATACAATGTCGGATGCATAGTTTTTCGAGGATAAACCGCACGCCCTCGGACTTAGAGGATGTTTTTTTCCAAACATGTGTGGCATCGATGGTATAAGGGCTTTAGAGAAGAAATAACTTGTTATCCATGTTGCACTTTACATGTTGATTAGTGGATACTTATACAAATTAGGCTAGGATGAAGTTTTGCATCGGTGTGTACTTGAGCATGAATGTGAACAAAATTATGGAGGAGGATCATGGTGGCATTACAAGTGGACATTATGTGGAAGATGTCAGTGTACATAAGATTCTATTAGTTGGTCTATTGTGGGAAACATTATATAAGGATTATAAAGAATATTTTAAGGCATGTGACCATTGTCAATACCTTAGAAAGCTCGGGCATAGAGATGAAATGCCTTTCAGGCCTATTGCTAGTGTAGAACCTTTTGAAAAGTGGGTAATTGACTTTATGGGTCCTTTCTCCCCATCCACGTGTAGGATTGGATCGTGTTATATTATCACTTGTACAAATTATCTTACAAGGTGGGAAGAAGCGGTGCCTACAAAGGATTGCACAATAGCTACAGCAACAAGGTTTCTGTGGGAAAATATTATTAGCAGGTATGGATGCCCTTTAATTTTAACAAGTGATAGGGGTACTCATTTTCTTAATGAGACCATCAGGATATTATTGGATGAATTTATGGTGGAACACCATAAAACAACACCCTATCATCCTTAGGAAAATGGAACTACCGAGGCTTTCAACAATATATTTAGTCATACCTTGACTAATATTTGTGATGTTGGAAGAAAAGATTGGGATGGTAAAGTCTCTAATGTACTTTGGGCATACAGGAAAACCTACAAAAGGTTGAATAAAGACACACCCTTTTAGTTGGTGTTTCAAGTGGAGGTTGTTCTACTAGTGGAATTTATGTTACCATATCTACGTATTACACGTGTAGGTAGATTAGTGGATGAACAGTACTTGAGGAATGTATTGACAAAATGATGTAGCTAGATGAAAGGTGTGCTATAGCACGATGGATTTAGAAGAAAGAAAAGGTAATACATAAGGCATGAAATGATAGACACATCAAGGACAAGAAGCTTGAGATTTGACAGATGGTACTTCTGTATGATTCAAAGTTTTTACACCACCCTAGAAAGCTTAAGGTGCATTGGTTGGGATCATATGTTATAACTTATATACTTGATTCAAGTGCTTGTTAGTTAGAGGCACTAGATGGAACACGGTTTCCTGGTTACTTCAATGGGAGTAGGTTGAAGCCCTACTATAAATAACTCTTCTTGGTGTTTATAATAAGGTAGTATTGCCACTTAGATTAGATTTCCTTAATGCATTCCCTTTATATGTGTTTCCTTCATAGTTGATATACTTTTTCAATTTATTTCAGTGTTTTGTGTAATAAGCGCACTTGTATGCTAGAAGCTGATTACTATGTAAGTGTTTTCATGTGCAGAGGACCGCACATACCCTTAGTGTGGGGTGGAATATATACAGGTTCATTTCAAGTTTGAATATTGTTTGAATATTATTTGAAGATGGGTATGCATAGGAGAGAGTTGTTGTGTAGGGGCTTGAAGGAAAGGTACAAGTAGAGAAAATTGGAAAGGTACAAATAGAGAAAAATTACTCATGATTCAAGACCACGTATGAACGCATAGTATAATGTGAGGTAGGATGTAGCAGTGGAAACTACTTTGTGAAAGGCACAGTGGTGAAGTACTTTGGCACATAAGGGAATGTGAAAGGAGGTTTGTGGATGAGAAGTAGAAGGCGCGCCAGAAGGTTATGACTATAGTGCAAAAATAAATTACACAAAAGAATTGAAGAAATGTCAAACCAATGATGAGTAGGGTGGTAGGTGGAGAGAAATAAATTCAAGTTTTTTTTGGAAAACTATATAAGGACATATTGTGAAATCATTTCTACCTTTGGAAAGGTGGACATAGAGAAAATTAGAAAGGTAAAAACAAATAAAATTTACTCATGATTAAAGACCACGTATGGACGCATAGTATAATACGAGGTAGGATACGTAGTGGAAACTACTTGGTGAAAGGCATAGTGGCGAAGTACTTTGGCACATAAGGGCATGTTAAAGGAGGTTTGTGGTGAGAAGTAGAAGGCACGTAGAAGGTTATGACTATAGTGTGGAAACAAATTACGTAAAGGAATTGAAGAAATGTAAAATCAATGATGAGTATAGTGGTAGGTGGAGAGAAATAAATGTAGAATTTTTGAAAACTATATAAGGACATGTTGTGAAATCATTTCTACCTTTGCATACAAGAGAATTCGAGTGAGTTGAAGTCATGTGAGCTATAGAATGAGCTATGAATAATGGAGATCCATGAACTAGTTGGATTTGTTATATTTACCCACCAGGGTCATTACCACTTCATTTGGAGAAGTGTTTGAGAAAATTAGAGGCATGCGTGAAAGAAGAGTGACAACTAGGGTTTAGGTTTTGATCTAGGGCACGCGGAGCTAGACTTGTAGATATCAAAGAAGGTAAAATGTCACACCTTTATAGTTACTATGGCACGAAGGAGAGCCCCTGGAGTGGTTGTAAGGGGAAAGAAGCCAAAAGAAGTTAAGGTTGAAGTGGAGGATACTCGAAAGCCATTTTTAGAAATGAAGTACCCAAAAGGGGTTTATATGGGTTGCGATTAGGGATCTCACATTATCTAAAGTAAAGTGAGTGATTACAACCATTGGACAAGATAACAAGGAAGAACTGGATAAATTTCTATTAAATAAGACAAACAAACAAACAAAAGATGATATGGCTATGTATGATGGCACGAGCAATTATATTTTGTAAAAATAGGAGTTTAATAGTTGTATAGATTCCCTTATTTTGGAAAACTAGAGAAGTTATACCAATTGTTGATAATTAGAGTCCATGAGGACTTATTTTATTTTTTTGGGCAATGGATGAGGATCATCGCACCCTAATTGGGACCTGACAGATTGAGGAGTTTAGGAACTGAAGTAAGCAAAGTGACCTAATAGATAAGGAAGGAATCATTGTGATAATAAAAACACTAGTTTACTTGAAGGGAGGGCATGGAATGGACATTGATAAGCTAACGAAATACCCAGTTATCCAAGTAGTAGCGCACCTCCTGATAAAGTTGAATAACCAGGAGTGATGGTCGTAGGTGAACACCTTATGGTTGCATATAATGAAGAAAATGACTGAAGGGGTGACTTATAACTTGGTGGGTTTCATTTTTGAAACCATCATTGAGGAAGCACATGGAGGTGAGAAGATTAGTTTTGGCATGATCCTGTTATCCCTTGTTTTTGTAGAAATTGGAGTGCCTAATGGGCCTAAGGAAAAAGTATGGTAGTATCCCCAAGAAAAGAAATATCTTATTGAGAGGTTTTAACAATATACTAGTTATGATACCATGAGTAGTCCCTTTAAGCAAAGGGTAGAGATGTGGTATGAGTGACTCTATGTCACGTTTGAGGAGGAATGGAGAATACCTAAGGAGTTACCTTTGGTATTAGGAAAGCGGTATAATTTGTCATGTATCAACACTTTTGTATTGTGTGCTTTGTAATGAAGGATGGGAAGTGGAGCCCATGGTGTAAGCTAACATATTCCTTCACCATGCACTATTTCTAGGCATCTATACATAGGTTTTTAGATGCACAACAGCTATTTTTTAATGTAGACAAGGTATACTGTGACTACCACACATTGAGGAAGACTTATGTGTATCCAAGTAAGTTTGCATACATTGAGAGATTAATTTCAAATGATATTAATATGAAATCAATGAGTATGGAAATTGGTGAGATTAGGGCAGCCCTTGTGTATATCCAACTCAAGCCCAGGTTGGAGAATGGGAGGTATGTAGAAAATGAGTTCAAACTTCTGGCCCACCCAAGGGGAAGCATACAGTTAGAACTTTGGCAGATGAGGAACCAGCCTCACCCCTTGTGGAGAAAGAGAAGAATATTTGTAGGAATATATTGGTGGTTTAGAGCATAGGGGTAGGAAATAGCCCACCATTGGAGAGAAAAATGAATGCAAGGTGACCCTCTACTACAATAAGAAGATTAAATCTTTGGAGATAGGCACTTTGGAGGTGGATCGGGATAGGACTCCTAAGGAACCTAAGTATAAGAGTGTACTTAGAAGAAAAAAATACTTAAGGCACGGGACCTTCCCAGCCCCAGGAGATCACCCAAGACTTTTTCTGGGAAGATGGAACCTGATAAGAAGAAAAGGTGCAAGTACATCCCTCGGAAGAAGGAAGAAGAAGAAAACTCTAAAGACAACACAAGTAACACTACAATGCGAATGATAATACCAAGGAGCCTTAGGAAGAGGAGGTGAATAATGATGAAGAAGCACTAAAGGAACAAAACATAGATAGTGAGGACATTGGCTTGGAGATAGGTGAAGATAAGGGCAGGCCATTAGGAGCACCCCATACTAAGGACCCAAAGTATTTAATGTGGGCCCCGGATTCCAAAATGGAGATGAACATGAAAAGAAAAGGATGAGGAAGATTATGAGACTCTTGCAGTTGGCTATGTGGATGACACAAGTAAAATCATACATGCACAGGTTTCAAATCACTTTGGATCCTAACGATTTGTATGGATGAGAACTCATAGATGTAGACATGGTGAACACACGCACACTCAAAAAACTATCTTATACTACATAGACTCATATGGATGAGTTTGATTTCTACATGTGTGAGTAATCTTGTGTTTTGCACAAAATGAATAAAGCACCCCATTCCAAGGCATGTGAATGTCAGGCCCCTTTCATGTCTAATGAATAGGTAAGTAATGCCTTAATGAAGATATCTGTTAAGGTTGCACGTAGGAATATTGACAAAGTGAAAATTATAAGAGCACTACTTGAAGATAAAAAAGGAAAAAGAAATAGACTAAACACTTAATGTACCAAAAAGGTGTAAGTGGAGCCAAGGACAAGGCATTAAAGAGTATGATAAAGAAGCTTGTAGATGAAATTTTGGAAAAAAAGCCACATTTTGAGAAGGACTTGCCACAAAAGTTCCCATCTGTGATGCATTATGTGCGTGCGCTTGTTCATATGGTAATGGAAGAAGGGCTCATTCGTATTCCCACACCTAAGGATGCTGCAGAAGAGGTAGTAAGGGCCAAGGCCACAATTGCAAGGAAAATTATAAGTTATGAGTCCATTTTGAAAATTTTGAAGGATGAGCTTAAGAAATCATACCTGACATTGACTATGTGCACAACACCAGATGTGATAATAAAGACAAAGATTATGGTAGAAGAGGATGAAGTCCTTTAGGCAAGTAAAATATGAAACACTTGGACACATAGAGAGAATTACACTAGTAGAAGAAAAGCGTGATGCGCTTGAAGCTACATGAGTCCCACACAAGGAGAGAATAAAATAAATCGGAAGCTCATTGTAGAGAGGATGGATATAATGGAGGGAATGGTCCCAAGTATGGCTAATATTCTCAAGGTCATGTAGAATGAAGGAGAAAAGATGACCCTTGATGAGTTGGAAGTTGTAGTTGTAGAAATTTTAGTTAAAACAAATTGAGTTGTTAGCAATTGGAATGAGTTAGAGGTAGAGATAAAGAATGAGTTAGAGGTAGAGATAAAGAATGAATATTTAGAGCTAATCCTGCTTGTAGAAGAAAAATGTGTTAACTAGCCTCTATATTCTTTTTGTCCAAGAGAATTTATTTATTCTTTCATTTTTTATTCATTATTCTTTGAGAGATAAGTTGAGATTACCCATTTTTGGGGAAGATAATGAAATTAGTGTGGTGTAATGTTGAGCTAAGGAAATGCATCTTAAGTATGAAAGTTCGAAGGATTTAGGTTTGTGGGCATAGGGCATGTAGGATCATGTGGAAGTATAGCAAAATAGGGCATGCCCAAGAACAATTTGAAATCATGACTTAGTCATTTGTAGATTGGGGCCATTTTTGGACATAGAGTGTAGAGCATGTAATGATATGAATACTTGCATAGCACAAAAGGATATTTTGGGATGTGTTTCACCGATTCCTAAATTTTTCTTAGAAAAATGATGAAACAGATAGGGTAATGGGCATAGGAGGAATACCTGTTGAAGATGCTGGTTGATAGGCTATTGCACGCGTATGACTTTGGAATCCATAGCTGATCGTGAGAACTTCCTTTTTCTTAGAGGAACTACCTGAAATGGAACACAATACCACCAAATAAAAGTTAAAAAAATGTGTAGTGGACTGCCTAGTATGTGCTAGATCTTGGAAGTGTGGTACTTCCTAGAAGGCTATCAATCCACTATTTAAAACAACTTAATGCTTTGGTAATAAAGTAAATCCTACTGTAGTAAAAATGATTTAGGTATCTCATTCATCTACAATAAGAAAATTCATTCACAACAGGCTAGGATATGATTGAATCTAAAGGTCAAGGTCACTGTTAGGATGTTGTTATTGGTCAGGGTCAGATTCTATTCAGTTTAGGGTATTTGGTGGTGGTTTTAGGCTCTAATCTGGGTTTCTGGTAAAAAACATAGAGACCGACGTCGGTTTAGGTTAACAGTGATGATGGTTATGGGTGACCGGTGTCGGTATTTTGGGGTACAGAAACCAAATAAGACTTGGTTGGGTGATAGATCCGGGGTTAGGTGAAGGTGGAAGGGAAATCGTGAGGTTTGTATGGATCCTGGAGATGCACAGGAATGATGAAAATTCAGGTATGGATAGTTCAATGGTGCGGGTAAAGAGGTGGTTGATTTTTCATGGAGATAAAATGGTGGGAAATGGAAATGAAAGAAGAAAATAATAACAAATGTAAAAGGATCGCTCAAAGGACAAGGAAAAATGCGGGATAACAAAATTATCGTTTGTACAAGCTTGATGCTTGGTTGGTAATTGTGGGTGATGAAATGGACTTGGTGTGGTGTTGGCTCTTCCCCAGATGCTCCCGTGAAGGTAGTTGGCTATGTGATTACTTTGTATCGACTATTGGTGTTTTGATGCTCGTATAGATGTTGGTTTTGCTTGCATGTAGCTCTTGTTTTGTCACTTGTTCTCAGAAGATGCCTCTCTCTCTCAGAAATCTACTCACCTCTAAAAAAATGTGCCAACCTCAAAATAAGGTTGTTTTGGGAGTTAAAAGGTAACCGACGGTGGTTCCGGATTAACCGGCGGCGGTTAAGGGTAACCGACATCGGTTAGGGTGGGATTTCCTAGGTTTATTAAACTAGGTAGATCCCTTTGATTTTCTGGGATCTCATTTCATTTACCACGGATTAGACTGGAAGCTTCCTTCTAACATGTAGGAATGTGGTTAGAGGGAATGTAGGCATTGATTTTTAGGGTTTGGGTAAGTCTTAGTTATTTATGGCAACTTAATAAGAATAGATCTTAAGGTGAGGTGGCTAGATGAGGTGGATGTGTGGGCATTATCTCAATTAGAATATTTAAATAATAAATATTATGAGGATAATGAATTAATTTAATTAAATTAATATTATATTAGGGTGAAGGGGGCCATGGATAGGTGGATGTGTTCAAGGTATTTATTTGATGGGGGACTAAGGGGAGTGCGACCTAATTTTGGTGTCTACATTTTGCCCCTTTTTGTTACGTAGCTTGTATTGGTAAGCGACGCTGACAAAAATAAGATGTGGTTGCCCCATGTGTGGGTGAAGGTGATCCCCTCAAACAAGAAACTGACGAGGTAGAAGGTAGAATCGGTGATTGGTTTGATAAAAGGTGAATGTGATGAAGAGGAAGTTGTAGTAATGGGTAAAAAAAGGAAAAAGGTCCACTCGGGTAATCGAGGCAATGGATCGGGGTCAAAGGTAGTAATAGTAAAAATCATGCACATATATAAACCGTAGCATGGTACTAGGTTAAAGAGTAGGAAAAATATACAAAGGTCAAAGGTTGATAGGTTTATCTCAACAAGGTTGAGGTGATTCTCGTATCCAAGGTATAGGATATGGTCAGAAACACGATGCGGAGTTAGGTGTAGGAATGTTTAGGTATGTTCTGGTACACCAAAGGTAGGGTCGGGGTAAATGATCACAAAGAAGAGGTAAGGTAAGGTCATTAGGTCAATCAAAAAAGGTAATAGTGCCATAAGGTATAGCGAACACATGAGTTCAAAGGTCACTAGTGGTGGTCTAGGTCCAAGAATCTAGGTCACAACATGGGTGGGGTCGAGGTATGTGTAAAATAATGAGTCCCCAAATGAGGACGAGGGTAGGTAGTAAATGATGAGGTCAGGAGGATGAGGTAAATGGTCAGGGTAAAGGTTGGGTGGGGTGAAAAAAGTGATGAGTAGGGTAATAGGGTGAAAGTGTGGGCAATGTGGAAGAGAGGGTGACCAATGCCGGTCAAGGGTAACCGATGCCGGCATAGGGTAACCGACCACGGTAAAGTAGGGCACATGACCGATGTCGGTGAAGGTAAAACAAGCATCGGTTAAGTCAGGTTTATTATAAAAATAAAAAATCACGTATTTTGTAAATCATTTGTCTTCTTGCAAATTGGGAAAGTGACACAAGAGAGAGAAAAAGGTGGAAAAGTGTCCAGATGGAATGGAGAGTTGAGTTGGTGAGCCAAATGGTGGGTGATTGGTAGTTGAGAGGCAGGTCCATGGGATCAGATTATGTGATTTGATTAGTTGGAGGTGTGGGTAGCGATTTGGTGATGGAAGAGGTCGAGAGAGGGATCGGGCGGGCCACCGGTGTAGTGGCCAGACATGCCACCACGGTGAAAACATGATGAGGTAAGAGTCAAACTCTTGTTGTGTGTTTGTGAGGTAAATTAGTTGGTAAAGCGGGGTTTGACACATTGGGTTTTTTTTTTTTGCGGGGGGGAAAGAAATTTGAAATGGGGGAGGGTGAATGGGGTAGAATAAGAGAAGGGAGAGAGTAAAATAGGAGAATAGGGGGTGGGAGGTGGGTAACGAGAGGTATAGGTGAGGATGGGTGGGTAGAAGAGGCTAGGAGAGGTAAGTTTTTGAGAGGGGAGAGTTTTGGGGTCACGATTTTGGCCACAATAGTGACCGAGTATTAGTCGAGTTTAGCTGGCATCGATAAGGTCAAACCGGGATTGGTCACAAAACAGGTGGACTGATGCTGGAGTGTAGGGATGACTGGGGTCGGTTAGAGATAACCGATACCAGTCGGGTTTTAGAGAACAAGGGTTTGAAAGGGTCTTAATTTGAGTGGGTGAGGTAGGGAAGGGTAGAATAGGGTGTGTTGGTGAAAGAAACCTAGAGTAGGTGGGGGAAAAAAAAGGGGTTTGGGGAAATGATAATGAGTGAGTATGGGTATGATGAATGTGGATTGATTTGTTGTTTGTATTAGATGCAGGGGAGAGATTAGCTATAGATGAGAGATAGGGTGCCACCTCTTCTCTTGAGAGTGTGAGGCATGGTGATGGCCGAGGAGTGGCAGCACTGGAGGAGGTGGCCCGAGTGGGGTCAGCGCTATTTACATGCGGTCCGAAGTTGAGTCTGATGGTCTCTCTTATCGATAGATGGGATTTAGCGACCAACACATTCCACCTACCGACAAGTGAGATGATAGTCACCCTAGATGACGTGCTCAGGATCCTATGGCTACCGATATCTGGGTACACAAGTGTATTCGATCTCCTCTCGTGGCCTCGAGAGGAGGCTATGCTTGTGATGTTCGAGAGAGGGTAGCGAGACATGACCTTCCATAATACTAGTCTAAGCTATGGAGGGATGTACACAACCCATCCAGAGGAGATGAGGCTCGTTGTTTTATCTATGGAGGCAGTGTGTGCTTTTTGCCTTGCTGATGCAGAGGGAGGGAGATTTCCTTGCTCGTTGATGGGGGTACTTCATGACATGATGATAGATCATACCCACTTTTCCTGGGTGCTAGCATTCCTGGTGTAGCTATACAGAGAGCTATGGGCATATGGGCATCTACGTAGGTTTAGCCTATGATGCACATTTTTACAACACTACTAGGCTTATGAGCACATAATTTGTGTGTGGCCAGCAAGTATGCCCCGAGTTGATACTGTGATTGGAGAGTGGCGAGCAGATAGGGCTACACATGATGTAGCTTATTACAGGTAGTTATTGGAGGGGTTGTTCAGAGTGGACATCATATGGAGACCATATGTGGGCTATCCCTCATTTAGGTGGATGCATGAGGAGTTAGATGGTCTTCAGTTGGTGAGATGGATAGTGGGGCGCCATGCTAGGGAGCATGAGATGATCCCAGTGGATAGGGTTAGATGGCAGTTTGGACTACCACAGGACATACCTCCACCCTTCCCGTAGTATAGGAGAGATGACGTGGAGAGGCCATTGCCTCTACCACAGCCGATAGTGCCCACAGGGTAGGAGGAGTAGGTGGTAGACTAGTGGATTGATGATGCTAGGGTTATAGATAGTGGTGGTTTGTTCATTTACAGAGCGGTACCACCCAGCTGGGGTAGCGGATTTATCCACCATCATGGTGTAGAGGGACGCCCTACGGGGTAGGTGGTGACTCTAATTACCTAGTTGGGTATGGTGCAGAGCACAGCTAGCTAGTTCAGAAGGGAGGTGGCCAAGTTACATGCACAGTGGCAGTCTTGAGGCCAAATTGCCTGTGAGGTGGGGATGGAGATGGAGATGGGGATGATGGTTGGGTGGCTTCCTTACAGGCATAGGTGACATGGTTATAGGGCCAATTGGCCATGGTATAGGTGTAGATTCAGGCATTACAGGTGTAGGTACATGCACAGGGTGTGAGGCCGATGGCACCTTCACAGGCATCGGGACAGGGTCCCAGTTCACAGGCAAGGGCGGGGTTGGGTCCCATAGGATAGGTAAAGGGGTGAGGCCTATAGGGACACCACACATACCGTACCCATAGCTAGGTTACGAGATGCCCTAGGTGAGGCCAGATACTACTAGGATTAGTTGATGATGGCCGGGATAGATTTTCTATCCTATGGAGAGTACAAGGCATAGAAAGCATCGAGTGAAAGGACTAGATCCATGACTCATAGTGCAGAGAGCATAGGGGGCCATCGAGCTCTGAGATAGGATTAGGAGAGGCCACCAGCTCATGGAGACCAGTGCAGGTGGTGCACTAATAGGGACCCAACTACCACCTATGATGGGTAGGGAGATGTTAACAAGTCACTAGACAGGGGCCGAGGAGGAGACTAGAGAGACCGACATGGAGGATGTCCGACAGGGTGAGGCTTGATGCCCATCCCTATATTTTTGATGTATTGTAGTCATTTTTTTATATATACTAGCATGCATGCCAAAGAGATTTTGTATTGTTGAGCATATACCGGCCTACATGCCGAAGAGATTTTGAATTATTTTATTGTTTAATTGTATATGATACCGTCCTACGTGTTGATGACATTTTGTATTTGAGTATCGACCTATGTGCCAACAATTTTGAGAGATGGACATGATTGGATATCCATATATATTGTATAGAGACACACATATTTGTTTATATGATGAGATGGATGAGATTCTGATGATTGGTTGATGTTTTATGAGAATTTTAATTTTTGTCATGATATGGATGGAAACTACATGATATGGATAAGTCGAGTTAGTTTAGGCATGGATTGAGTAAGGTTGGTGGTCTAGGCACGGTTGAGTCAGAGTCTTAGGCATGGATTGAGTCATGTTTGTTTAGGCATGGATCGAGTCGGGTTGGTGGTCTAGGCATGGTTGAGTCGGGTCTTAGGCATGGATTGAGTTTAAATTGGTTGAAGTTGTGATTCATTAATTTGTGCAATGAATGATGGGATGGGTCATGTTTAAGATGTTTTATAATACATACATGATGATGATAGAGAAATGGTAGTCATAATAAATGTATGGTGTGATGATGATAAAAATGTTAAGCAACATGTTGTTTAGTTGGTTTAATTTCTAATTTTTGACATAAAAAGGAAACTAAGTGGGGTAGAATACAAGTTAGGAAGATGAAAGATGATTTTTTAGGGTAGAGAGTGGACGAGCTAACCTCTAAGGGCCCCATGCCCTTGTAGTGTTGCCTACATAGTCCCGGTAAAAAAGGGACCTCCAGTTGATGTAGTTCTCCCATAAGCTAGGGAAGAATTGTTATCCAAAATGAGCCCCCTGCTTATTTTGGCTAACTTGCCTTCATTCTTACCTTCCTTGTGCTTCAATATCAAATTTTACACATTTTAGGCACTCAAAGGTTTCTAGAAATAGCTTCATCAGATAGGATTTTTCTTCCCCTTTCTAGAAAGGTAAAATTTTCCTCGTAACTCCTAATTTTCGAGTTATGGCTCGACGGAGTTTTTTGGGGAATTTTTCCTAGACAGGCCCATGGCCAATGAGAAACCGACACGTGGCAAGGTGGAGTGGTAGGTGTTGGGGGATGTTGGAGTTTTTGGTGCTTTGGTCAAAAGGCATAGAGGAAGAAGTTCACCCATGGGCCTGCGGAAGGAGGAAAATATGTTGGCTAAGGCCTGCCGAGCAATGAGGTGGTGCCACGTGTCCTGTCAGCGGCGGGAGTTGGGGCGGCGGAAGGATTTGGTGAAATTTTCCAAAGTTGTAAAATCTCAAAATACATGCATTGAACCCATGGCCCCATCGATTAATCAAATGGGTGGCCACATCAACGGCGGAGGTCGGGCCCGTGGAGGTAAATTGGGAAATTTTCCCAATGAAAATTTAAAAGGCGCAAAGGGCAGAAAATGATCCTGAGGCCCACAGATCAGCCAGAGGGTGACACATGGCAGTGGAGTGGTGGGGTGTGGAGAATTTTTGGGAATTTTTCCCAAATTCAAAAAAGGGGACAATTTTCAAGTTTTGCCCGCCAACCCGAATTTTGCCCTAAAATTGCCATTTTTCCCTAAATCTTCAGAGGGGCATAACTTTCGATCCCGAGCTCAGATTTTTACGTTCTTTATATCATTGGAAATATGGTGAAATTATCCACATGATGGACTATTAAATTTTGAATTTTGATGGATATTTTTAGGAGAAAATGGGAAAACGTCCTTGGCATGCAAGAACACAGAAAATGACTCCAACCACCAAAATTAATGAAGTATGGGCCTCTATTTTGCTCTGTAAAGAAATGTACTTCGAAGTATGGGATTTTTCATGGAAAAAAATCATTTTGTAGGCCAATTAGATGAATCTTGTTAGTGGTTGAAGTTCCAAATCAATTTTGTCTGCGTTTTCTCCTTTCTTTCATTCTGCTCGATGGTTAAAAGCTAGTTTTGGCTCATTTGTAACAAGTTGTTAATCATTCTTCTCTGCATCTCCCTTATTTTCTTCCCCAAGGTTGAAAATGGAGTTTGAACCTCCTCCATTGCTTTGTAATGGATTTTTTTGCCTCTTACTAGTAAAATGATGTTTTCTACAAACTTCTAGAGCAATAAAAACGTGTTTTGTGATGCATTTGTCCATCCTTGCTCGTTTTTCTTGTCTTCTTATTTCCTCTCTTCATTGCAGGTATTTGTGCATGTTTGAATGTTCATTAAAGGTTTTGGAGCTATGTTCATTGATTTTTGGAACATTTTTTTGTGTGAAATTTATCCTTGGTTTGTGATGCACTTGTCCATCCTTTCCATTGCTCACCTCTTCTTGTTCCATGGTAGTTTTGATAGATGTTCAACATTTTCCTTCTCATGGTGTATCACCGTTTTAGTGTAGGCTTTGTTTTCTCCTCTTTCTCTCTCTTTGTCTCCTTGGCATAGTTAGATTAGGATTAGATTAGCTTTCTTACATTGGAATAGCTTGTGGTAGGTAGTTTAGGAAGAGGAACCAAACCTTTCTGCGGAGAGAATTCCCCATTTACAAAGGTCCCACACTTTGGGAAAGCTTAATGTTGTGCATTCACACCAAATGGCATTTCCTTAGAAAAATAGATCTATAGGTCATTTTGGGGGTGCTTTAAATTTGCACTAATAGTTTTGGCATGGCAGTGGGACCTTAGAGGTCTTCCACTTTATTTTTAACAGGTTGGTGTGTTCCTGTTAAGGATTCAGCCTTTGGAGGCATATTCAAAAGCACATCTGGTGACTCCATCTGGTAAATAACTCATTCTCTAAGTTATAGACCCTCTTTCCATTCATTTTATTCATTTTCCATTCATTCTTCTTTCCATCTCTTCCATCTTCTTTCATTCCATGAAGTTGTGTAATCATGACTTCATTTCCATCATGGAATTCACATTTACAACAACAACAATATATTCCACCTCCAACATGTTTTTCAAATCCTCTAGATCAGCATTTTGATCAAATTCAAAATCAGTATGCATATCCATATGAGCAATGCCAAAATCAGTTTGGCTATGAAGCACATCAAGCACAAGGATACACATATGATGAGGGCAGTCAAGAAGAAAGTGCAGATTTGTTGGAGAAAATCCAAAAAATGGAGGTTGGCATGGTGCAATCAAGGGCTCAAGCACAAATGAAGGCATTTCAGATTGGTTTCAAAGCACCCTGTCCATGGGGAGGCCCTTTTCCAAGACATTACAGCCCTCAGGAGAAGCTGGACTTCATGATTGAGATGCTGCCCCAACTTGCACAATGGACACTGGAGATAGAGACCTATAAACTTGGTGTTGAGCAACCTTGTCAATGGGTAAGTTCTACACCATCATCTGGTTTTTCTCTTTCCATTCCTCAAGCAGCACCATCTCATTTTGAATGCCAAATTCCAAATCCAGCCCATGCTGCCCCAAGTGTTGATTCCATTTCTCCATCCCCTAGTCTTCCACCCCATCTCAATTCTTTTGTCCTTTTCCCTTCCAAACAACCACTCCCTACAAAGAAACAAAAGTTTCTATCTCCTCCAACACCACAAAAAATTGCAAAATCAATTGAGTTACAACCCACCCCTCCTCTTGCATTCCCAAATCCATGTTGGGAAGATAAAAATCAGAATGCCAGTCAAGGAAAATAGCAGCAAGAAGAAGAGCCAAACAAGGATGAAAAGATTAAAAGTTTGTTGAATTTGGCTCTTAAATTGGGATTACAAAAATCCCCTTGATGGTGAAACCAATAGAGGAGGTTAGAGTTGAAGAACAAGTGGTGGCCAAGGCTGATTTTGTTGCAGCAGAAGAAGAGAAAAAAGAAGAAGTAGATCAGCAATCAGTTTGCTCAGAATGTAGTGTCCATGTTGGCACTCTACTTGAAGGAAATGCTGGTCCAATTCAAGTTACACAATCAGCCATGGAAAGAAGCTCTGAAGAAGATCTTGCAGTCCCAACTTGTCCTCTAGAGCAGCAGATTGAAGAGTTTGACTTGAAAAACTTCATGCTAGAGGAAGAGTTCAATCAAGAGCAAGATTGTCTTCAAAATAGCAAAGGAAGGAGAAGCTGCTCCAAATCCAAAAGAAGAGGAGCACATTCTAGCTATGGGGGAGAAAAGTGTAGATCCAAAGGCTTTGAGCACAAAGTAGGCTATAGAAGAACCTTTAGTTCTTCTTTCTACTTCATCTCTCTCAAGTTCTAGTGCTGAAGAAGAGTTTGATCTCTCAAAATCAATGTTGGAGGATGAAAGAAACCATGGTGATCAAGTTGCAGATCAAGAGAACACCATGGGAGAGGTTGAACATTTGCAGCAGGACAACAATGAGGTAGTTTACCTATCTGATTTGGAGGATTGTTTTGATGAAGAAGAACCAGTTGAAATCACACCATCTTCTCCTTCATCATCCATCTTCCAAACACAAGAACCTGTTGTCATGGAGGAGAAATTTCATTTGTAGCTAGCCTGCATCTTATAGCAGCTCTTTGGAATCAAGATTGGAAGATTTAAATCTTCCATGTTCTTCATTGGAGGAAGAGAAAGGGTAGAAAAGTTCTACCATTGCTTCCACACCATCCATTCAAGAAGGTCTGCAAGAAGATTCCATTTTTGGAATGGAAAATCAGAGTTATGGGCATATCAAATGGATTAGACCTTGCCCAATTAGGTATTTGGCTTCATTGGAGCCAAAGGAGAAGCCACAACCAGTCATGTTTTCCTCTAAGCATGAGGATGATATGTAAAGTTCCAAGGATCAGCTTCCATACCTCTTCAATCCAAATGTAGAGCAACTAAAAGAGGTATTGGATTTGTTTTCAGTTGACACCTTGCTAATTTGGGTAGAAGACTAGCTTCTTGTTGATTTTCCACTCATCCTAGCAGCCATACTTAGCTCCAAATCATTTGCATGGCTACCAATTTTGAAGAAAGGAATCTATTTTGCACAACCAGTTGTAGGGTTTATTTAGCTCACCTTTGCTTCTAGTTAGAGTAGAGTAGGTAGGTTTTTTTCAGAAGAAGTACTTGTGCACACTCTGCATGTTCCATTTGGAGCATGTATGATTTTCATTTTTGTACATAGTTTTTGGTGCTATTGTATTGCTCTTGCACAGTCCATTTCAGTGGCATTTTGGTGAAGATCAACTCCAAGTTCAGTGGGTTTCCAAGTAGCTCAGAGGTCAGATTTTCATAGTTCAGATCAGAATCAGTTCATCAGGCTTGACTCCATGCCCAATGGATGCTTCAAAGGCCACTGATCATTCATCTAGTAGGCAGATGACCCCTGAGAGTCGCCAAAATTGTTATCCAAAATGAGCCCCTGCTTATTTTGGCTAACTTGCCTTCATTCTTTCCTTCCTTGTGCTTCAATATCAAATTTTACACATTTTAGGAACTCAAAGGTTTCTGGAAATAGCTTCATCAGATAGGATTTTTCTTCCCCTTTCCAGAAAGGTAAAATTTTCCTCCTAACTCCTTGTAATTTTCGAGTTATGGCTCGAGTGGAGTTTTTGGGGAAATTTTCCCTAGACAGGCCCGCGGCCAATGAGAAACTAACACATGGCAAGGTGGAGCGGTGGGTGTCGGGGGATGTTGGAGTTTTTGGTACTTTGGTCAAAAGTCACAGAGGAAGAAGTTCACCCGTGGGCCCGCGGAAGGAGGAAAATATGTTGGCTAAGGCCCACCAAGCAATGAGGTGGCGCCATGTGTCCTGTCAGCGGCGGGAGTCGGGGTGGTGGAAGGATTTGGTGAAATTTTCCAAAGTTGAAAAAGGTGCAAAGGCATGCATTGAACCCACGGCCCCATTAATTAATCAAATGGTGCCATGTGGCCACATCAGCGGTGGAGGTCGGGCCATGGAGGTAAATTTTAAAATTTTCCCAATGAAAATTTAAAAGGCGCAAAGGGCAGAAAATGATCTTGAGGCCCATGAGATCAGCCAGAGGGTGACATGTGGTAGTGGAGTAGTGGGGCATGGAGAATTTTTGGGAATTTTTCCCAAATTCAAAAAAAAGGACAATTTTTAAGTTTTGGCCCTCCAACCTGAATTTTTCCCTAAATTTTCAAAGGGGCATAACTTTCGATCCCGAGCTCAGAGTTTCACATTATTTATATCATTGGAAAGCCGGTGAAATTCTCCACATGATGGAATATTAAATTTTTAATTTTTATGAATATTTGTGGGAGAAAAATGGGAAAACGTCCCTGGCATGTAAGAACACAAAAATGACTCCAAGCACCAAAATTAATGAAGTATGGGCCTTTGTTTTTCTCTATAAAGCAATGTACTTCAAAGTATGGGATTTTTCATGGAAACAAATCATTTTACAGGACAATTAGATGAATCTTGTCAGTGGTTGAAGTTCCAAATAAATTTTCCCACATTTTCTCCTTTCTTCCATTCTGCTCGATGGTTAAAAGCCAGTTTTGGCTCATTTGTAACAAGTTGTTCATCATTCTTCTCTGCCTCTCCCTTATTTTCTTCCCTAGGGTCAAAAATGGAGTTTGAACCTCCTCCCTTGCTCTGTAATGGAATTTTTTTTCTCTTACTAGTAAAATGATGTTTTGTGTAAACTTTTGGAGCAATAAAAATGTGTTTTGTGATGCATTTGTCCATCCTTGCTCATTTTTCTTGTCTTCTTCTTCACCTATCTTCATTGCAGGTTTTAGAGTTGTGTTCATGGATTTTTGGAACATTTTTTGTGTGAAATTTATCCTTGGTTTTGTGATGCACTTGTCCATCCTTTCCATTGCTCACCTCTTCTTGTTCCATGGCAATTTTGATAGATGTTCAACATTTTCCTTCTCTAGTGTATCACCATTTTAGTGTAGGCTCTGTTTTTCCCTCTTTTCTCTCTCTCTGTCTCCTTGGCATAGTTAGATTAGGATTAGATTAGCTTGCCTGCACTGGAATAGCTTGTGGTAGGTAGTTTAGGAAGAGGAACCAACCTTCTCTGGAGAGATTTCCCCATTTACAAAGGTCCCACACTTTGGGAAAGCTCAATGTTGTGCATTCACACCAAATGACATTGCCTTAGAAAAGTAGATCCATAGGTCATTTTGGGGGTGTTGTGAATTTGCACTAACAAGAATATGAGGATGTATGAACTATGTAGGGAAAAAATGTGATTTAGGAAGGAAGTCATGAGTTGGTAGGTTTTAGGCATGATTTTGGAATTAGATCGAGTTAGGTATGAGTGGGTTACGGGAAAATTGGTATAGGTGATGTCGATGGAGGTAGAAGAAGAAGATTACCCCAAAAGTAATCGTCGAGGACCAAGTCCTATATAAGGTAATCAAAACATAATAAAGACAGGTTAAAAGATAAGAGGGGGAAATAAATCTTCTTGATTGGTTAGGATAATACCGAGTAGGTCATACCTTGGAGGAGGTGATGAATGTAAGGCTCTAAAGACATTGCATGATTGATTGTTCTAAATGTGAAAAGTAGTCACATGATCACCAAGTGTCATGGTTTCCAAGAGGTCCCTTGAGGTGGTAGGAAATGGGAGTGTGAATGGTGAGAGGGGTGAAAGGTGGATTATTTCGATATGGTATGAGGTAGCATGATCTTTGGGCAAGAGATCCAAGGTCACAATGGGCAAGTCCTTGGAAAAAAATGTATTGTTTGACTTGATATTTGACATATACTAATCGATGCTGGGAAGTCTATATGGGATGAGGAAATTAACTCCTTGAGGTCTTCGTGAAGCTGATCGATGTGGGAAGCTTCAATTTTCTTGCCCTTTTTTTTTGGAAAGATCTTTACATAGTTGTCCTTCGAGGAGTGGTCTATTTATAGCAGAGATTTTGAGAGGAAGATGTCATTTTGAGGGATTCATATTTTTATTAGAAGTTTGACTCAAGGAGTTGGGTCCCATGTAAGGGCTTTTGAATTCATGGACAAGACTAAGGTGAAGAACAAGATTCTTGTTGAGAAAGCATGGTGAAACGACCATGGGATCTCATCTAAAGGTAGATGAAAAGTATCCATGAGAATCATGTTATGTGCAGCGTCATGGTACACATATTCAAGAGAAGATGACAAGTGACGGGTACTCACATGATTCTTGTTTAGTCGTTGGTGAGGTATAAGAAGTGGATAGTGCTCAAGGGATGAGCATGGAAAGAGGAAAAAAGTGATGTAGGATGAAAAGTCAATAGTAGAATGGTTGAAGATGTAAGGCATTAAAGGGCTTAGGTTTAGGTTTACCATCAAGTGAAGATAAACGATAAGCACCTGATCCATAAGTATGGGTTACGATGTATGGTCTAAGCCAATTAGGAGAAAATTTTCCCTGTTTACTTTTTTCTGATTTAGTTACATGTTGATTTTCTTTTAGGACAAGGTTACCAACTAGGAAGGTTTTTTCATGGACACGTTTGTCATAGACACGTTTGATGCATTTTTGGTAAACTTGAAGGTGGTCAAGAGCGTTAAGATGGCGTTCATCTAATAACTCAAGTTTTACTAAACGGTCTTGATGAAAGTCATCATCATTAAGCATGTCATGGAGAGAAATACGGAGTGAGGGAATCTAGAATTTGAGAGGTAGAATAGCCTCTATACTGTAGACTAGAGAAAAGGGCATGGCGGCAGTGGAAGTACGAATACTAGTGCGGTATGCCCACAGGAAAAGGAATGTGCATATGCAATCCTTCCTAGTATCACTAACTACTTTCATGAGAATTTTGTTTAAGGTCTTGTTAGTGGATACGGATTGGCCATTGGTTTGTGGGTAATAAGGTGATAAGAAACTTAGTTGAATGCTTTGAAGGCATCAAATTTTTTTGCAATGTTTTGTTTTTGAATTTTTTTCCATTATTAGTGATGAGGTGATGAGGAACACCAAAACATAAAATGATGTGATGATTGATGAAATCACATATTTTCTCGGCTTTTGTGGAGATTAGTGGTATGGCTTCAAACAATTTTGTGTAGTATTCGGTAGAAAGCGGTGATGATCCATTGATGACATTGGGAAGAATGGGGTTGATCTCTCGACAAGATCAAACCCCATTGAGAGAAGGGCCAAAGGTCACGGGTGACCTATAAGGCACAAATGGGTGTCGATGAAGGTTAGCATGTTGTTAGAATTTTACACAATGTTTGTGTAGTCGTAACAATCATGGTTGATGGTTGGCTAGTAATAGCCTAGGTGAAGAATACACTTAGAAATAGCAAGGCCACTTTGAAGTGACCTCCATAGATGCTTCCATGAACTTCCTCAATGGTATAAGGAATTTTAGAACTCGTGAGGCATCGTAAGAGAATACCATCAAAAGCTGCGCTTATAGAGGAGGCCTCCCATGATGACGTAATGAGAGACCTTTTTAAGGAGGGTGCATTTTCCATTACGAGTGAGATCGGGAGGTAAGATAGAGAGAGAAAGATAGTTGGAGTATTATTTATACCAAAGGTCACTTGGGTCGGGGTAGCGGTTCGATGGAGTACACTTCATGACATAAATGAGAAAGTGATTGGAATCGTTGTATGGTGATAAAGATTTTAGAATCATGGGTGAAGTGGGTATTTGAGAAGCCAAGTAGGTCATGGTATCTACAAATTTGTTGGTCGATCGGGGACGGTTTGAAGGGCGTAACAATCAAATGTGTTCAAAATTATATCTACATGATGTTTATATTTTTGAAGTATTTCATTGTGATATTGGTATATACCATTGACTTGGCTTTAACTAATTAAGAATCACTAAAGATGTTGATTGATTTGACATCTAAGGTGTAGGAGACTTGGAGACCTAATATGAGTGTTTCGTATTCGACAATATTATTTGTACAATCAAAATCAAGTTTGAAATACAAAGGCTTGGGTTCACCATCAAGAAAAATGAGAATAACACCAGCCCCACCCCCACATTGACACTTGGAACCATTGAAGAAGAGTGTCATTTGGTAAGCGATTTCATCCAGGAAAGGGCATTAATTGACTCATCCGGATAATCAAAATTAGAGGGTTGATCCCCAGAAATAGGTGCATTGGCCAATTGGTTAGCAATAGCTTGGCCCTTGATGGACTTTTGATCAATGAATTTGAGGTCAAGGTCAGCTAAAAGCATAATCCAATGTGTGGCACGTTGATTTTGGTACGGTTTAGCATACATGAAGTGTAAGGGGTCGGTGTTGGTCACAACATAGGTTTTGTGGTTGAGTAGGTAATGGCAGAGTTTTGTGGCAACAAAAACTAAGGCTAAGCAAATTTTTTTGGGATGGGTGTATCGGGTTTCATAATCCAAAAGACTACGGCTTATGTAATAAATTGTCTACTCCATATGTTTTTCATCACGATGAGTGAGCACGGCCCCCAAGGAGTGGTCAGCAGCTGAGATGTATAGGTAGAAAGGTTGATCATCTTTAGGTGGAATAAGTACAGGTGGTTGGAGAAGGTATTGTTTTAAGGCCTCAAAATCTTTATGGCAGTCCTCATCCCATTTAAAGGAGACATCCTTCTTGAGAAGGTGATGAAATGGTTGACACCAATCAGATAATTGTGAAATGAAATGGAAAATAAACTACAACTTACCTTACAGGATACATAGTTTCCTAAGGTTAGTGGATGGAGGCATTTTGAGAATGGCCTTGACTTTAGCAGAGTCAACTTCTATACCGCGTATGGAAATGATAAATCCCAGGAGCTTTCCTAAGAGAACTATGAAGACACACTTCTTGGGATGAAGGTGAACTCAATATTAAATGAGGCGGTCAAAGATGGTCTTTAGGATGGTGAGATGCTCGTGAGTGGCATTTAGATTTGGCAAGAGATTATCCACATAGCCTTCCAATATACGATGCATGATGTCATAGAAGATATAATTCATAGCCCACTAATATGTGGCACTAGTGTTATTAAGGCCAAAAGGCATGACTCGATAGAAGAAGGTCCCCAAGGGGTGATGAATGTAGTTTTATGCTAATCATCCTGGGGCAAGTAAGATTTGGTTATAACCCGAGAAGCTATTCATGAGTGATTGCATCTGTGACTAGTAGTAAGGTCAACCAACTAGTCAATACCAGGTAGAGAGGAAAGTCATCTTTTGGGCAATCTAGGTTGAGGTCATGGAAATCTATGCAAATGCGGAGTCCCCTATCATCTTGGTGATAGGGACAATGTTAGAGATCCAAATAGGATAATCAATGGGAAAGATGAAGGAAACAGAAATAAGGTATTGAAGTTCTTCTTTGACAAGAAGGGCAAATGCAAGGGTGCATTTTCCTCGCTTTTGTTTGATGGGTTTGGCATCGGGAACGGTCATGATATTGTGGAAAACTATGGTGGGGTAAATACGGGCATGTCTGCAGATAAGACCAAGCAAACACATGGTTATGATTTTTGAGAAAAGAAGTGATGGCTTCCTGTTTAGCAGCATCTAAAGATTGGCCCATCTTTAAGATGCATGGGTCATCTTGAGTATGAATGTTGACCTCGATAGTCGATTCATTCAACATGGTTTGTGTCTTAGAGGGTAACAATCGATGAATATATGAGTCGTCTGCACCAAGGTAGGTGAGTATATATTCATCATCCCGACATTGAACGAGCGTTAATGGAAGGTATATCATCATTGATCATTTTAGGATATAGGAAGGGAAGAGAGGAAGGAACCTTTCCTTGTGTTGATAAGCCAGAGGCCCCAAGGAAATGGTTTTTATGAAAAGAAGTTAGGAGGGATAGATTTTGGATCCATCGACTCTGTCGGTGAAGGCGGTGATGAAGGTGGAGCTGGTGAAGAGGGCAGAGAAAGGCTAATGTCCTTAATGAGCTCAATGTGGGTCAACTTGGTAAGTGGCTTAGCAAAGCCGATACCACTACGGTCGTTATGTTTGTAGGTAGTACATGGAATAATAGTATGGCGGCCTTGCTGGTAAAATCCAAAACCAAAACCCTTCCACACACATTGGTGTAGGAACGTGTGGGTGAAACGATGATTGGTGAGATCTGGAAGTCAACGAGAAAATGGGCGGGTTTGTGAGTGGTTCGGGGTGTAAGTGGTAGTATCAAGTCCCCATAGGTGAGACCCGGTACAAATGTGAGGAGGACCATAAAGGAGGCATTCTCCTATGTGGTGATCATAAAGAGGATGTTGGTGAAGACTTCCATACTCTTGTGGAGTAAGGAATGTGTTAACACTATATAGGTGATACTCCCCTAGAGTGAGGTATTGAAAAATGCCTTCCAATGGATCGAGTGGTTGGTATGTGGGTAGTTGGAATAGATGATGAATCAGAGGTTGATGTGGAGGTGGAGTTAATGGATTGGGAGGCTGATGGGTTAGTCATGGAGGTTATGGTGGTGGTATGAATGGAGGAGGTAGGTGCGTTGAGGAAGTGATTGTACTAGTAAAAGAGAGGTGTAGGTGAAGTGTTAGTGGTCATGGAAGTAGATGCCGTAATGGTTATAAGCACGTCATTGGGTCGGTAAAGCATGTTACATGTTTTAAAAGGTGATGGGTCAAATGGAATAGTATAGGTGTGTCCTTCATGCTCAAACTTTACACAATGATGCAAAGTGGAAGGAACATAACCCATGACACGAATCTTGGGTATGCCAAGCAATAGGTTATATTGAAATTCCCCCTCCAAGACGTAAAATAACTTTGGAATAGTGTGGGGGGCCATGCGAACATGGAGGATGACAATGCCTAGTGTAGAGGTGATATCATCATTGAATAAACGTAACATGACAGGATGTTTATGCATGCAATTAATAGGTATACACATTTGAGTGAATGCATGAGATGAAATGATGTTAATACTAGTGCCCCCATTGATCATTATACGTCATACCCATATATCATCGATGTGGACAAAGATGAAGAGAGTTGGGTCTGGGTCATCCATTTGGTGCAATGTGATCTCTTCCTTTGAGAAGCTAAGGGAGGCTATTTGGTGAGTAGGGTGAGGTGTGGATAAAGGTGGCAATTTGGTGAGAGAGGCTACATGATGGGGTGTGATAATGGAGGCTACGGGTGTAGGGTCATTGGGTAAAACCTCAATAGATTGAAGAACCTCCATGAGAGCTTGACGATGGGATTCCGAGGTTTGGATGAGGTCATATAGGGACATTTTGAGGGGAGATTGGTGTAATTGTTTGAGCATGGTGTGATGTGTGACCCCATTAGAAATAGGGTATGTGGGGCTATGGATAGTAATTTTAGGTGTGGGTGTAGATGGTATGTTGGGTATAGGATTGGTTGGTGAGTCAGTTGCCTTTTCCTTGCCTTTGTCTCTTTGAGCACGAGTAGTGACATGTATCATGTTGATCTGAGGGGAGTTGGCAAATGGAGAAGGTGTAGGATGAGTGGTATAATGACATGACAGGAAAAAACCTACCGGGGGAGAAAATCCTTGTGAAGTGAGCTAGGCGTAACGACATTTAGGTAATGGTGTGGCAAGTTCTCTGATGTGAACCATGTTAATTTCAAATCTTGGGGGTGGCTCTAAGATTTGAGGGGGTGGAGGTCATGGTTGTCGAGTAGGTAGTGAGGGAAGGACTGTGGGAATGGGTGTTGGTGAAATGAGGTCCTCATCGAGAAGGTCATCATCGTCAAAGTTTTCTTCAGGAGGACATAATTAGATAAGAACGGTTTTCAAAGCCTTCATAATTCTCCACATCGTGCCCTGGAAACACGATGGTAGGCACAAATTTTAGTGTCATCAAACCATTTTGGCTTGGGTTTGAGGGGGTCATAAGGTCTGAACGGTGGTAATGTGATGACAGAAGTCTCAAGGAGGTTGGTTAAGATCTTGGCATAGGACCCTGCTAGTGGGTCGTAATGGGAAGTGAAAGTGGGTTTGGGTGTAGGTGCGGCTGATTGTTGAGGAACAGTCTTTGTAGGAGGAGGAGTGGGTTGAGCTATGGTTTTGGGTGCTAGCATGGTATTGAGTATTGGTCATGTTTACTTGGGTAGGGGTATGGTAGATGAATGGGTAGGAGGGTGCATGGTTGTTTTGACTACCTTATTAGAGGGTAGTGGATTTTTTCGTCTTTGGGTTGCACATTCTTGGGTAAAGGTGATACGGGTGTATGATATCTAGAGGGAAAAATGGATGGGGCAAGAGGGCAAGCTACCCATGGGGATAACATAGGTGTATGAAGGTATATGTGAATGGAGATGATGTGGGTCATGCAAGGGGTAGCGAATAAGTTGCTGAGTGTATTATAGGTATGGGTGGTAAATATGTTATGGTGTGGGTGTAAGTCATGTCGGGCATCCGGGTATGTTAGAGGTTTGTGAGGAATGAATGGGATGTTGTGTTTTTTGTTTATTGATGGTGGAGGTTTCTTAACCATCTTTGGAAGGTCCTAAGATGGATAGAAAGGGTGAAGGTGATGCGGGTGTGATTGGCGCACAGCTAGGGTATGAGTTCTATGGGTTTGGCTCTTCTTTTGGGTGCCAGAATAAGTTGGGTGTTGACTATGGAGGATGTAGCTAAATCTAGTTTGATAGGTGGATGAGTAAGGTTGGTGTTTAGGGTGACCCCTAAGGTAGTAATAGGTTTAGTCGAGAAAGATGATGTAGGCGCGGGTTTGGATTTAGATGTATGTTGGGTTATGAGCGAGGTGTGTATGTTGAGCTATGTTGGGTATCATGGAAGAAGTTGTAATAGAGGTGGTTTTGTTTGGTTTGATTGGTTGAAATATCTTTGGGTAGATAGTGGAAGTGTTAGCAAGTGACATCTACATCTATGTTGAGACAGGAAGTAGAAGACGCCCCCATAGTAAGGCTCTATCCACATAGTCTAAGCGATAGGATAAATGTGAGAATGGTACATTTGTAGGTGAGGTTGATGAGGACCTAATGGAAATTCTTGAAAAATGTGTCTTAGAGATAGGAAATTTGTTAGCTTTGGCTTCCGTGGGTAAGAGAGCTGAAAGTAGGTCTGCAAGATCTTGGATAGCCGATGGAGAATGCTCGCTTAGAGGAAAAGGTATCTCTACTGGATCTTTGATAGGTAGAGGAGAAAATGGGTGCTCCTCTATAGGTGGAGGAGATGATGGGCACTCCTATATGGGTGGAGGAGATAAACAAGTATCCTCCATGGATTTAAGAAGTGCTTGTGGGTGGTGACTCTCTTAGTGGAGAATCCAAAGGTGAAATAGCTTCAATATTAGCAAAGGGCTCCTCCACGGGTGATGAAGGAGGTGAAAGGTGTTCCTCTGTAGGTGGAGGAATAGGTGAGGTGGGTTCCAATGTAGAAGGAGGACATTGAGCTAGAATTTCCTCTATGGAAGGAATATGAGGTAATTGGGAAGTAACGGGTACATCACTAAAAATAGCGTGGACCTCATGGGTATATCTATCATGAGTTTAGGTCTCACCAGTTTCATCCAAAAAGGGGCATGATTAGGAAAGGGTTTCTTAAAAATGTGTAGGTTTTGATTGGTAGGTGTGTTAGGATTATCCACGGTTAACTCACCTTTCTCAAGAATTTCTGGAATTTTTTTGAAAGTGATGCAATTACTATCACCACTGTGACCCTTTACTCGATGATAGTTACAAAATTCATGTTCTTTATACCATGTGGGTATAGGGCGAGAAGGTCAAAACCAATGTGTGGTTTTATAGGTGGAAGGGTGATGGCCTCAGATTTAATGAGGTTTTCTAAGATAGAAGAATAAGGCTCTCTAATTGGGGTGTATTTCCATTATTCTCATTTGAATTGAAAAGTCTGGATGGGTGAGAGATTAGATGAGGGGCTAGCCTGATTTAATGAGATATTTGGGAAAACTTTGAGTACCATTGCGTTAGCGGTTCCCTTAGATTTTGAATAATTGTTCTGTGGTTTCGAAGAAGAAGAGGTGTCATTCAACTTGAATGCCGAGTTCTTATTGTGTAATTGGATTTTCTTCTCTTTGATGGCCTAAATCTCTAGCTTTCATGCCATGGTGAATGCTTCGTTGAAGGTTCAGAAAGTTTGGACCTACAGGGTCGGTGAGATATGTCTAGCACAAGCCCGTATGAAGAGCTCGATGAGTTCGGTTTGTGGTAGTTGGAATGTGAGTTGATTAATCAGGCTATGCCAGTGAGCAATGAAATCTACAATAGATTCGTCATCATACTAACACGTGGAGTATAGGTCAATCATGGTAACCTTCTTAACAATATTGATAGAGAAGTGATCCAAGAAGGCTTGGGCTACCTGATTAAATGAAAATATAGAGTGTCTAGGTAACCCACTATACCAATCTAACGCAGGTCTAGTCAGAGACATGGGAAAGGTCCTCAAGAGTAGAGCATCATCATGGGCAATTAGGTAGCACCCATGTTTGAAAGACCACAAATGTTGTTACGGGTCTTCCTTGCTATTGAAATGGTTGAATTTAGGAATTTCCCAATGCATGGGGTATGGATGAATAGGGATGGATGGGTGTATAGGATCATTACAAATCTCATCATAGGTGAGTGTGTTGTGGGAGCCGAGAAACTAATGCCTCCAAAGTCTACATCATGTCCATCATTAATTTGATTAGGTCGTTAGTAGGTTGTGATGGTGAGAGCCTCCTGTAGCATAAGAGGGTTGGTTTGGGCATATGATGGGGGTGGTATTCAAAGTATATGGTGTTTCCATAAAGGTATACCGAGAAGGAGGGAGTGAGATAGGGGGTACATACCCAGAATGAATGAAAGATGAAATGGGAGGCTGCTGGTAGTACGTATATGGAGGTGGAAGGGTCATGGTAACCCTAGTGGCAATGGGGGCTAATGATTGTGGAATAGAAATGACCATGTTTTGAAAAGGGGTAGGGGTCACCGACATCGAGGGTGGTAGTGTAGCTACGGGTATATGAGAGACAATAGGCATAGATGAGGTTGTATTCTAGGTGGTTGATGAAGGTATAGTGGATGTGGCGGGTACAATGGATGTAGCAGAGACATGGCGGTCATAACGGGTATAGGGCCTAACTATGAAATGACTGGGGGTAAGGTAGATGCAGGCAACGCAGAGCCAGACGGGGCTGATGCAGGAGTAAGAGTGAGTTTTGGGAATAGATATGGGCATGCTAT
The DNA here is from genome assembly GCA_018340775.1 of Taxus wallichiana var. yunnanensis. Lineage (NCBI taxonomy): Eukaryota > Viridiplantae > Streptophyta > Pinopsida > Cupressales > Taxaceae > Taxus > Taxus wallichiana. The sequence goes on from CM031240.1 coordinate 979,166,851, forward strand.
ATATCAACTGACCCGAGGCATCTCGAGTGGATGAGTGGGAAAGATAAAACTGCAAGGCGGTATGGTTTTGGTCAAGCATTCGTGTGAACTCCTCATCTCTGGTAGCAATAGTGATAGGTTGGATAGGATCCATGGCGGGTGATAAAATGGAAGGTGGTGAAGGGCTAGGTGGGAGTGGTTAACAACTAGCATGGTATACGAAGGTGCTTGCTTGTCGGCGTGTCGAGTCACATGTGAATAGGAACTAACGTGGTAATACTGTTTTCTATAAGTGACATAGAAATATAGCACAAGAAGGATAAATAGGTGGTAGTGGGTGAATTGGGGCTAAAATGGGTGCTGGAAAATGACACAAAGCAACCGATACCAATTAGGGTAAACTAACTTTGGTCATCATAGGTAATTATGGTCGACCATGTGGAACATGAACAGTTGGTCAAAGATAAGGTATAAGGCCAAACCCGACATGTATGCCAAATACTGATGAGATTTACAAGGTCAATGTATGTGATAAGGGTGCCAGGGACTCGTAAAGTTGAAGAAGGTGAATAAGTGTCATTTTGGGTAGGTTAACCAAAATGATAGTGAACTGATGCCGGTGATTGGGTATAACCAATGATGGTCAAAGAGTAAGCGATGACGGATGTTGGTGACACTAATTCTTGTGAAATTGAAATAGTGATGAATAAAATGTGGTTGTGAATTAAAATTTGATGTGGAATTAGACCCAGAATTTTGAGAATGATGCGAATATGGTCCAGGCACACTCAAATGAAGTTGGAATACACCAACTATGATGAGGAGAATGCTAGGAGAAAAAGGAAAAATTAAGAATGTGACCTCTCACCTCAAAATGCATGCCAAGTAGAAACACTAAGAAAAATACGATCCTAAGAGTGCTTTTTCTATTATGTTTTTTAGCTTATGTTATTTAAGGAATGAATCATGAACCGTAGAATAGAGTTTTTGGTGAGGACGCTTCCTAAGAAATAGGAGATCTACAAGGAGAGGTTTCAAGATATGTTATGGTGGGGGCGGGCTTCACTCAAGTATGACTCGACAAAGTGAGTCAGGTGCCCACTATGTCGTGATCGTGTGATCACCTACAACTTCTTCCAAGAAAGATGTTGTTTAAGAATGTGTATATTTTTAATTTTTTTACGTTTGGTAAGACTTAGAGAAAGAGAAAAAGTTCTTTTCTACGATTCTTTTTCAACCATCAGTTAGTCATGACATCTAGCATATAGGTTGCCCTCATTTAATGTGAGCTAATGTAGAAAAGTAGAATGAAATGAAGTTGATTTTAAACCCAAATCAAAATATGGAGTTCGATGACACAATAAGAGGAATAGGAGAAAGTATGATCTTTCACTAATGCAATGCAAATGAAATAGAATAAGAGTTCTTTTTAAGCACCAAAAAATGATTTATTTGAGACAATAGAAAGAAGAGAAGATTCCCAGGAGAAATTTTAATGTGATAACCTTTTTGAAAGGAAAAAACATTTAACTTTTCACCTAGAAATGAATGAATGCAAGTAACCCGAATGGGTCCCATAAGGCGTGCAAAATGTTTCACCTGATTTTTAAGCGTTTGTTAGAAAAATGTAGAAATAGATAGAGTAATGGGCATAGGAGGAATACATGTTGAAGATGTTGGTTGATAGGTTGTTGCGCGCGCATATAACTTTAGAATCCATAGCTGATCATGAGAACTTACTTTTTCTTGGAGGAACTACCGAAATTGAACACAAGACCACCAAATAAAAGTTAAACAATATGTGCAATGGATTGCCTAGCATGTGTGATAGATCCGGAAGTGTGGTACTTCCTAGATAAGGCTATCAATCCACTATTTAAAACAACTTAATGCTGATAATAAATTAAATCCTGGTGTAGTAAAAAATGATTTCGATATCTCATTCATCTACAATAAGCAAATTCATTCACAACAAAGTGAAAGGCTATGATTAAATCTAAATGTCAAGGTCACTTTGTCAGGATACTTGTTATTGGTCGTGGTCGAATATGGTCATTTTAGCGTATTTGGTGGTGGTTTTAGGCTTCGATCTAGGTTTTACGGTAAAAAACATAGAGAACGATGTTGGTTTAGGTTAACCAAATGATGGTTATGGGTGAGTTGTCTTCCGATGTCTTTGGTATAGATGTTGGTTTTGGTTGGGTGCATGGAGGTCTAGTTTCATCACTTGTTCTCAGAAGATGTCTCTCTTTCTCAGAAATGTTCTCACCTCCAAAACAATGTGCCAACCTCGAAATAAGGTTGTTTTGGGAGTTAAAAGGTAACCGACGATGGTGGTATGGATTAACCGGCGGTGGTTAAGGGAATGCTGACATCGATTAGGGTAGGATTTCCTAGGTTTACTAAACTAGGTAGATCCACTTGATTTTCTGGGATCTCATTTCGTTTACCTGCGGATTGATGGTGGGAAGCTTCCTTCTAACATGCGGGAATGTGGTTAGAGGGAATGTAGGCATTGCTTTTTAGGGTTTGGGTAAGTCTTAGTTAGTTATAGCAACTTACTAAGAATAGGTCTTAGGGTGAGGTGGCTAGATGAGGTGGATGTGTGGGCATTATCTCAATTAGAATATTTAAATAATAAATATTATGAGGATAATGAATTAATTTAATTAAATTAATATTATATTAGGGTGAAGGGGGCCATGGCTAGGTGGATGTTTTCAAGGTATCTATTTGTTTGGGGGGACCATATGGGAGTGTGACCTAATTTTGGTGTCTACAGGATGAGTAGAAGATCGAGTGGCATACATATGTTAGAGATAATAATAGGATCATACTACAATTGTATTATTAAATAATCTATTATTAGCAAGCTTGCATGATTTTGTATTCTCATGTAGGGGCACATGGATATTATTAACATGTAGCCTATTTTTTAAGGTGCATGGGTGATGAAGGGTAAGTCCCCACCCCTATAAATATGTATTGATTTTCACAGTTTAGAAATATTATTGTAGTGTTATGTTGTGAGTTTGTTAGTGTGTATGACTATGGTGACTTGATGATGTATGTAAGAAGCTTCTAAGTTTTACATTATTAATATAATGGCTATTATTAGCTGGATATTGGTGTTGGATGTAACTAAACATGGATCTAACATGGTAAATATAATTATAGTAATTGTTTAGCTATTCCTTTATATGGTTAGATCTAGATTTGGTTTATGCATTGTGGTTTTATTTATTATCTGTTATGGATATGAAATATAAATTCATTCATGTTAACATCTTGGACAAGCTTCTCTAAAGAGGGACCTAGTACACTTGCATACTTCGGGTGAGTGCTCATTTAGGTTGAATGATGTGCCAACACACCTTTGGATTTTGTGGGTATATTCTAGGCTACATCAAACACTCATAACCGATTTAATAAATGCACATCTTTTAACAATGGCCACAAAAATCAACATGGGTGGTACTAGGGAGCTTGAATTTTATATGATGACATACCTGATATACAATATTGCAGGCCATAGGCATTTTCCTTTCCTTTCACCACATGCATGTTTCAAAGAAAATAAAGTTCATGAGATTTATCCCTAATTGTAATTGAGCAATTAGAAAGTAAATTTGATGTTGGTAAATGATGCATTCTTTACACCTGTGATATGCCTATTCAAACCTTAGTGGGAACAATAAAAAATATCAGAAGAAGCTAGGAATGCAATAATGGATTATGGTTGTTTCTTTATCCATTATATGTTATCACTTAAATTAGAGCTAGTGGGTTTAATGGAAAATCATGCAAGTTCATAGATATTTAGAATTTCAATACAACTATTACCAAGTACACAAGTTGATTTCTAGAAAGCATAAAACTAATATCAAATTCCCTATTAAAATTGGAAGATACTCATGCCCCTCCATTATAAATGGTAGATTGATGGACGAGGAGATGGAAAGGTTTGACATGGAGAAATTTGAGTCAAGATCTCGACTATGCTTATCATATGGGTAGTCAGACTTCCTTGGGAAGTTCTTTTGAACATGAACCTCACTTTGAGGATTATTGGATTAATTGTAGAGATGAAGAAGAGGTTAGGCTCAAAGATTTCTCAAGAATGAATCTCAGGAAAATTATTGATTTTAAATTTTTGTAGTACCTCAGGGGATTATGGACGACAAATAGACAAAGAGTCAATACTCTATTGACAAAAAAATTGAAGGACAACCAATGGATCCTATAAAATGGGATGAGGGAGAGTCAAATAATAAATATAATAGAATTTATAATGTAATGAGGAATTTTACTTGGATGAAAGGTAAAGGTATGGATTTATCCATACAAAACACAAAGGTACTTAAAGAATTCAAAGATTTGGGAGTTTTGAAAGAATATCTTCCCCCTTTCAGAGAAGGAGCTGATAAGATAGATACTTTGGGAGGAAATTATCCTCAGTTTCCCATGAAAATACCTACCACATGTATCATTGATGAATGGACTACTGTTGCTAGTGGCCTGGGACTTCCATGTCTAATTTAAAGCAGAAGATGGAAGAAATTATTTTAAAATCCATGCAAAATGCTCCGATTACTTTTGCAGTACCAATATAGACTAAAGAAACTAGTATAACTCAAATAGGAACCCCCATGACAATATTGAAAGGGGCATCAGGTTCAACCAAGAAAAGGAGAGGATCTAAATCAGGTGTGGACCCAACATCTCTAGTACAAGGTCCAAAAGGAAGGGAGGGCCCTAAGGTAAAATGCTTTGAGATATCCCAAAGAGAGATAGAGTAGTAATCCATTTGGAGAGATATATGGGTACCCATAATGAAAGGAAGAAAAAGATAAGGGAGCCCGAGGTGATTGATCCTTCTTCTCTGAGGAATAAAAGAGAGTATTTTCCTACTTATCTCATCAAGTAACATCACCTCAAGATCAAAGGATACCCCAAGTTGATTTAATTATACAACCAGTGTCTTCAAATTTATTTTTGTTTCCAGGAGGAAGAGTGACTAAATTAATCCAAGAGTAGGTAACTCAAGTTACCCCCCATCTAATCAGCCGGAAGTTCTATGACAGGACATGGACTAGAAAAATCTGATGCAACACCATTTAAAAGTATAGATTTACCTCACTCTAATCAACCAAATAAACAAATAAAGAGTTCAATCAAGATATTGGACCTGAGATGTATTAGGGAGGTACCTATAATTGAATCCTTTAACATATCAGTTGAGACACATGTGGTAAAAGGTCACAGATGTTATTTATTTGGATGAAAAAATGAAGGAATATACCTAGTTTCCAACTATTGAAACAAGAATTTTAGTACAAAATATTTCTATTGAAAACCCAATAGTTTCAGGTGTAGATGGATCAAAGATTCAAAATATTGCAAGTGAAACACCTATGGATGTTCTTTGCACTAACCAAAGGAGGTCTTAAAAAGAAAAAAAAATAGAAAAATTAATGAGCCACCTAAGAATGTAGACTTTGCTAAAGAAATGGTGGTGGAAACCACAAAATAAGTCATTGCAAAAGTGGAAACCAATGACAGTAAAAATGTGCAAACCATTGATAAGGGTGAAGGACCTGGTTATTTGATCTTAGCACATAGAACAATTTAGAAAGAAGAGTTGATAGAGAAAAAGGTTATTAACATACCAATTCATGAGAATGTTTCCACTAAACATCAGCCTTTAAAGGAGATAGATGTTGAGTTGTGGAGCTTAATTACTTCATAGTAGCATACTTTATTAACTTGATAGAATACATAGTAACCGGTGATCCTAAAATGAGTGTATTTCAGAAATTGACATCCTTTCACCAAGTGCCTAATTGTTTAATTTAACTCATAGGAATTAGATCTAGCCTTTGATATAAAGTTTATCTAATGATTGTAATTGCATAGCTAAAGAGCCCTAAGTTTGTGTTGGTCTTCAAACTTGCACCCACGTATTAGATCCAAAGGTCGAGCTATTTGAGACCATAATGGAACCATCCCCAATTTTGGGACCTTGTGCACTTAGGAAGGATTGTTTTTACAAATCAGCAAGCACCTCAGCGGATGTTGATCGGGATTCTAGTTTGACATCTTGAACATCCAAAATGTGATTACACAACATTGAATCCCCTCCCCAAGTGTGGGACTTAAACTCATTCAAAAAGAAATGAATCAAACAACACAAACAGAGGATTGGTTCCTCAACTCCTCACGATCAAATATATCACTTACAAAGAACCACTTGCATTACAAATTCCACGAGAGAGGCAAAAAAAAACTAGTGTTAATAAGTCTTGGAAAAGTGGTGAGCTATTTTCATAAAAATGCACAAAAAATCACGATAATTGTTTTAGAAATGAATCAAACAACAAAGCAGAGGATGGAGCCTATATTGTTATTTTAACATTAAAAACCACTGCATTACAACAATACAAAATAAGTCTTGAAAATGTTCCACAAAAATCACTTTTGAAAATGATACATAAAAAATGTTCAACCTTGAAAAAGAGAGGCAAATCTAGGTTTTACAATGCAAGCCACGACCTCAGGAGAGAGAAACATGGGAAAACATGGGAGAGCCTCAACCACTGACCAAAATTGTAGTAAAACAGCATGGGCATCCTTATAGGCCCATTCCCTGACATTTTTAGCCATGCTGGGAGAGAATGCGAGCCATTCTTCATTAAAAACGGTGGTTGAAACGTCATTTCTGTCCATGACCACGTGCCAGAGGTGTTTTTAAATTTTCTCTCTCTAAACTCCATCAAAATGCAAAAATGACCCTAGAATCTTGTAGAGAATTTTACTAGCTTTCCATTGATATAAAGAACGTGAAAACCGAGCTCTGGATCGAAAGATATGGCCATTTGAAATTTTAGGGAAAAACAGGGCCAAATCGGATTGGCGGGCAAAATTTTGAATTTTTCACCTTTTTGCATTTGGGAAAATTTCCCAAAAATCCCCCCGTGCTCCACCTTTCGGGTGCCACATGGCATGTTCGATTGGGTGGGCCCTTAATGCTTCATTTTCCTTTGTTTTCCCTTTGGAAAATTTTCAAAAATTCCTCCCCCGTCAGGCCGATGAGTTGAGGACACGTGGCATGTTGATTGGCGCATGGGCTTTTCCTCCAAAAATTTTCTTCGCTATTTTGACCATTTTTGACCTGGACACGTGGAAAAACCCCATTGGATGTGGGTTTTCCCCTTCAAATTTTCCATGTGGGCTTGACTTGAGTTTTTTTGCCACCACTGGACACGTGGTGAGATTCCATTGGCTCGCATTTGGGGGGTGGGATTTTCCTTTTAAATTTCCTTTGTTTTTTCCTTTGGGAAAATTTCCCAAATTCTCCCCCTCCACCGAGTCCAGGACACGTGGCTCGATTTCATTCACCATGGGCCCTCTGCAAACATTTTTACTTTTTGCCCAACATTTGTTTGGGAAAAAATCCCAATTTCCTCCCCCGCGCTCCGCCTTTCCGGGCTCCGGTGACACGTGGCCTTCATGATTTGGTTGATGGGGGGCGCGGGCCAAAAAAATTTCCTTTTGAAATTTGGCAAAACACTTCACCAAAATTCTAACTTCTCCTCTGCCCTCCTCAGAAACTCCGATGCCATAGGACACGTGGCACAATATGATTGGGCACGGGCCTTCCCTCAAAATTTTCCATGCGCAACACTTAGTCAAATTTTCAAATTTCTCCCTGGACACGTGGCATCATCTGATTCATCGGCGGGCTGCGGGGAAAATATTCCCTTTTGAAATTTTGCCAAACACTTGGTAAAAAACCAAGTTTTCCTCCAACCCCCGCCACTTCCTTGGACACGTGGCGCCATTTCATCATTTTGCGGGCCTTTCAGGGGAAAATTTCCCACAAAAACTCCCGAGCCATAACTTCAAAAATACATGGAGTTAGGAGGAAAACTTTACCTTTCTGGAAAGATGAGAAAGAGCTCTATCCAATGGTGCCATTTCCAGAAAGTTTTGAGTGCCGAAAAAAAAAAATTATGACTGAGGCACAAGAGAGGGAAGAATGAAAGGAGTTAGCCACAAAATGAGCAGGGGCACATTTTGGATAACAATTTTGGTGACTCGGAGGGTCATCTACCCTTTGGATGAAGTTTACAGTTGCACTGAAGCAATCCATTGGGCATGGAGTCATTAAATTCTCTGTTTGGTACCCCCCATTGACTAGAACACTGCAAGGAGGAAGATGGAGGGTGGAACATCACACGATGGAAAGGGCTGCAAACACATTTCTAGGAACAACAAGCTTGTGCCAAAGCACTTAGGGAAAGCAAAACTAACCTACAACAAAACAATGTGCACAAGCACTTGGAGGAATGAAAACCTAAGCTAATATGTACAAGGTGGAGAATTTCCTTAATAGCAATGCTTTAGATGGATTCCATTGACTGGAATCTGCAGTTCTTCACCATCAATGAAGACAATTGGAAAGCATTGTTGTCCTTACACTTTGTGACCATGTATGGGCCACTCCAAATGGCATCAAATTTTGAGTGCCTTCCCGGTTTTGCTCTATCTGCATCCCATTTTAACACTAGATCTCCAACTTGGAAGGATCTATTCTTGGCCTTTCTATCAAAGGTCTTCTTTATCAAAGCTTGATCCTTCTCCATTGCTTGGGATGCCTGATTTCTGATTTCTTGGAGCTCCATCAACTCTGCATATCTAACCTCCATGGGCTCAAACTCCAACAACTCCAACTATTTCATGAGTTCCAATGTTGGCAACTCAAGTGACATGGGCAAAATTGCCTCTCTTCCATAAACAAGCTTGAATGGAGAGTTACCTGTAGATCTCTTGGGAGTTATCCTATCAGCCCATAAGGCTGATTTCAATTTAGTATGCCAAGACCTCTGATTTTCATCAAGAGTCCTCCTAATGATCCTCAACAAGTTCTTGTTTGTAGATTCAGCCTAGCCATTACCCTGAGGGTAATAGTTTGATGAAGTACTTAGGTAGATCCCATTCTTGACAGCCCATTCAGTCACCTTGGACCCAATGAATGCCAATGCATTATATGATATTATTGTAGTAGGTATGCCAAATCTGGTTGTTATTCCCTCATAGAAGTCTAGGATGCTAGATTCATTTGCTTCCTTGAGTGCTATTGCTTCAGTCCACTTGGTGAAGTAATCTGTGGTTGTTAAAATCCATTTGTGCCCTTGGCTTGAATTGGGATTAATGACTCCAATGAAGTCTAAACCCCATTGCATGAATGGCTGGTCAACTGAAATTGGATGCAATGGAAGGGCAGCTAGCCTCTCTTTACCTGTGAAGAATGCACAATTCTTGCACCTCTTGATCCATGCATAACAATCATTGAAAATCTTGGGCCAATAATAGCCAGCCCTCATGATCTTTAGAGCTGTCACTCTTGGTGCAAAATGACCACCCGGCTGGTCCACCATGGAACTCTTCCAACACCCTATGAATCTGATTTGTACCAATGCATCTCAAGCGAGTACTCCATTCACATCTCTTTTGAACAAAACACCATCAACAAGGGCATATGGGACAGCCTGCAATCTGAAGTGTCTTCTTTTGGTCTTGTTCATCTCGGAGGGCATAGACCTATGCTTAGGAAGTGCATTATGTCTTGGGTCCAGCAAGGAGTGGGGACACCATTATTTTCCTCTTGAGTGCTTCCTTGCTCATGGTTGTCTTGCTGACACCAAAACAACCTCCTTCTCATTGCATGCTTCCTTTTTTTTTGCTCAAAAATTGCTGCTCACACAATCCTTTTCCTCGACCAACTTGGTGACTTTGATCTCAATGTCATACTCCATGACATGAGTAATCCAACCTGCTCTCTTTTCATTCAAGTCTTTGTTGAGGAGGAAGTCTTTAACTCCCACATGAGAAACCAACAATTGAACCTTGTTGTTTGAAACTAAATGCTTGAATTTCTTCAAGCTTCTGATTACTACAAGAACATGCTTCTCAATGAAAGAATATCTCACCTCATAGTCCTCAGGCTTTGGCTGAAGAAAGCAATTGGCTGCTCATCATTGTCTTTGTTTTGTTGTACCAAAATTGTAGAAATAGTATCATCACCCCCAAATGCATAGAGGATGAAATCCTTGGAGAAATCGGGTTGATGAGAGTTGGGGCTTGAGAGATGGCTTCTTTGATTGCTTCAAAACTTTCCTTGCCCTCTGTTGTCCATTTGAAAGCCATGCTTTTCTTTAACATCTTGGTGATAGGCTTGACTAGGGCTGCAAAATTTGGGACAAACCTCGAACAAAATTTATTCTCCCCAAGAAACTTTGAAGGGCCTTCTTGTGGCTTAGCAATGGTAGTGCTCTTATGGCTTCAACTCTTTCTGGATCAATTGCTAATCCTTCTTGGAGAAAATGTGGCCAAGGAGTTTTCCTTCATGGGCTAGAAAAATACACTTTTTAGGATTCAAGGATACTCCAAATCTTCTACACCTTTGGAACACTTGTCTCAAATGAAAGAGGTGGTCTGCTGCATTTTTTGAAAAAATAGTGATATCATCAAGATATATCAGCACCATGTTGTTAATCAAACCCTTGAACGCCATGTCCATTGCTCTTTGGAAAGTAGCTCCAGTGTTGGACAGCCCAAATGGCATTTTCTGTATGCATAAGTTCCCCATTTGGTTGTAAAGGTTGTCTTGAACTGATCTTCTTCTTTCACCATAATCTGATTGTACCCTGAATAGCCATCAAGTAATGAAAACCTCTCGGAGCCAGCAACAACTTGTAAAATCTGCTCCATGGAAGGAAGTGGATAATGATCCTTGAGAGATGCTCTATTCAAATCTCTGAAGTCAACACACAATCTGATTTCCCCACTCTTCTTTCTAACTGGAACCAAGTTGGCTAACCCAACTAGAATGCTTGATAGGGAATATGATTCTTGATTCTATCAACTTATTCAATTCTTTTCTCATGAGAGGCTCCATGTGTGGATTGACTGGCCTTTGTTTTTTCTGATGGGTTTAGTACTTGGATCTAATTCAATGGTGTGTTGAGCTAACTTGGGATTGAAACCTTTCAAATCTTCATAGCTCAAGAAAACACATCAAGGAATTCTTGAAAAAGTTGTATGAACTCATACCTTTCTTGTTCAGTTGTCATCTTACCAATTTGGAGTGATTTGCCTTCTTCCACCGAGATGGACACTGAATCTTCTCCCTTGACTTGGATGTTTGCTTTCTCCTTCCTAAACTGATCATTAGGATTGAAAATGGACTCCAAAGTAATAAGTCCCTTTGGTAGTTTGTTGGTTCTTAGCTGTACCACTTGGTCACCATACTGCTGCTCCAACTTTTCCTGATTTTTAGCTGAGAACTCAGCCTCTTCTTGCAAGAAATGGATGATTTGTTGATCATTTTCAAACACTTGCCAACTTACATTGTTGTCTGGCACTGAAGGCCTTACAATCACATGGATGTTTGGTTGTACCTTGTCTTTTGAATGCTTTCAACAACGTCAAAGGCTGCCCCAACTGCTGCAAGCTTGTCAGCAGCTTGGTTCTCTTTTCTAGGAATGGATTTTATGCCAAAGCCCTCAAAATCTTCAATGAGGTCCCACACCCTATTTTTGTAGCACTTGAGTAGATCATTCTTGATAGCATGCTGCCCCTTAACTTGGTTGACAATCAACTCACTGTCACCAAAGACTTGCAAGTTCTTTATTCCTCTCTTGATTGACCAATGCAATCCTTGTATCAAAGCTTCATATTCAGTAGTGTTATTAGAGCATGCAAACTGAAATCTAAAAGTTGAATAATACTTAACTCCTTGAGGTGAAACAAGCATAGCTCCCCCTCCTACACCTTGTCTACTCCTTGATCCATCAAAAAACAACTGCCATACCTCATTGTCATCCTTGTGGTTTGGCTTGGTGATGTTAGGAATAGGCTGATTTTCTTCATGCATGCAATAGACTCCTAGCTCAGATTCTTCTATTTCTTGATAAGGATCAAAAGCATGCACCTTGTTTGCCCATTCATCAAGAGTTAGATCTGGGATGCTTCCTACCTTGGTGTCAGCTTCATCAGTGCTTGGATAATCCTCTTGATCAAAATGCTGAACAATTGGTATTGATCTGACTTGGAGTGTAAGGCTCAATGTGAAAGTTTGCAATAGGTTTAGATCTGATTGTGGCCTTGGTTCCATATCTTGTTCTAAACAACATGTGTGACCAATCAGTAGATAAGTAGCCTCTAATCTTGGCTGTGAAATCCCTTGACAGACATAGGGAAAAGAGTGGTGGAAGGTCTATTACTGAGACATCTTGCAAAACAACAACGTTGGGGCATGCATGCAAAGTAAGACTCAAGTTTTTAATCACTCCAACTATTGTTATTGTTGTCCCATCCAATTGCACTACCCCTTTGGATATGACTTCATATTGAATTCCCAACTGATCAGCTATTTTCTTGGGCATTACTGAACTACTTGCCCCGGAATCAATCATGCAATTGTGTACTAATTGGTTTCCAATGATCAATGAAACATAGAATGGAGGGGGCTTCAACATTTTACCTTCTTTGTCCTCCATGATTCCCCTTAGGCTGGGCAGCATTTGTGAGCACTTTCTCTTGCATTTGGACTTGTTGATTTGAAGTTGACCAATCCTTCATGGCAGCTTGTAGCAAATCTCTTTGGCCTAGGATAGATAGTGATTCCCACATTGATATGTTTACATTTGTCTTCTTCATCTGATCAATGATGTTGAATGGAGATGAAGCATCTCTTTGCTGTCCCTTGGCCTACACATTCATTCCTTGCACATGGGTAGCAACAACTGGCATTTGAGTTGGCTTAGGAGCTGTTTTAGGCAGTCCTTGTGTGTTTGGAGCTGAATTTTGTTTGCCAATAATTTGTGGAGTGATAGAAGGTTGTGGATTGCTTGGAGCTAATGGTTGTTCTTCACCCAAATTTCTCCTTTTGACCTTGTGTTGGCTGCAACACTTTGGGAAACTGTTTGATTCATGCCACAAAAATCTTCCTGCCAGTTTACAAGTGTGGTATCATTTGGAGCTGATTGTTCGTTGGAATGTTTCTTGTTGTTGGTTATTTCCTTGACTACCTTCACCCTCCACACTAGTAGTTGTCACCATTAATGCTTGATTCAAGGCACCGTTGAAGCACATGGACTGGTTGTGAGGTTCATTGCATGGGAAACACCAATCATACTCTTGAGCTATATTGTTTTTTACTTGGCACTAATGCTTAGAGAGCGAGATGTAGCATTGGGATTATAGGGCTGAAATGGTCTGTTGGCAGGAGGTCTTGCTTGGTTTAAATTTGCAGCTGGATTGGGTGGTCTTTGAGGTTGGTATGGCTGCTGTTAGGCTGAGCTTGAGGCTGGAAGGGAGGTCTAAAACCTTGGGCTTGCTTTGCCTCTTGAGTGTAACCAGCTCATTACCTAAATTTTGCAATTGCTTCATGACTTCTTGAAGTTCATTTGAGGCACTAGAAGATGAAGTAGAAGCTTCACTTAAATTCTGATTTCTAGGAGTGGGAATAGGAGCTAAATTAGGCACTTGGCTAGTACTTGGGCTCTCTAAACTTGGAAATAATGGCATTGGAGGCCTAGGAGCTAGCTTGCCAGCTTGAATCAAACAATTTTCAGCTCTAATGGCAATCTTTATAAGCAATAGGGATAGTTGTGCCTCCCATGGATTGAATTAACATAGAAATATCAGAATTTAAAGCTTTAAGGTAATAAAGAAAAGCACCTTCTGTTGTTGGCCTGATTGCCACTAGAATTCTCTCCCAAGTCCTTTGAAATCTGAAGTTGAAGTCAGTCAGCTGCTCATTGGGAGCTCTCTTGATGGTTGTCAGTTGTTCCAAAAGGGACAAGTTGTCTCCCTTTTCTCCAAACTGCTCATGGAGGGCTATACATAGCTGGTTCCAATTTTGAATAGAACCTGAGGCAAGACTCCTGAACCATTGCAAAGCTTTCCCTTTGAATGAAGATGCTAGCAATTTGACAACTTGCATCTCATTGATCTCATGGATTGCACAAATATTAGCAATATCCTTAACATGATCACCAGGAGTAGTCTAATTCTCTCCAGTAAAGTATGGGATGTTCTTCAATGCTACAACTGGGATTGGATTTTGTGCATTGAGAGCAAGTGGGCTGCTGCCAGTGAAATTGACATAGGGGTTGTTTTGTGCCATTCTGATTGGCCTTAGAACCCTTGTTGATTGAATGAAAGGCCTACCAGGTGGAGGAGTTGAGAGAGTTCTGTTTGGTGGAGATGGAGACCTTTGAATTCTCCTCCCTCTTTGCCTTCTTCTTGGAGATAACTGTAGATACTCAAACAACACCTCTTCTTCTCCAACTCTTGACCTTGTGGTGATTCTTCTCATGAGTTTTCAGGTCTGTACTACTAAAACCAGCTGATTCTTCTTCCTTGGAGTCACAGATGTGCAATTTAGGGCTCTTTTAAGCAAGAAACTTGCAACAAATGCACATCAATTTTTGTTGCATGATGAAGATGAAGACCTCTAAGGTCCCACCAGTGCATGCCAAAACTATTGTTGCAAATCAGCAGCACCCCTGGATGTTGATCGGACTTCTAGTTTGACATCTTGGACATCAGTGTGATTGCACAACATTGAATCTTCTCCCCAAGTGTGGGACTTGTAAAAATGGGAAAGGAATCTCTAGATTAGAGGTTGGTTCCTCAACTCTCTCGATCAGATATATCACTTACAAGTTGCAGAGGTTTAAAACTCAAAATCCTACTCTAAATTCAAAGGGACAGAGATAGAGAATGCAAAAAAAACTGAAACTAGTGCTAATAAGGTGATGCACCAAAGGAGTGGTGAGCATTTTTACTTCTATGATTGACACAGTTCATAAAAATGCAACAAAACTTCATGCACAAATTGATAACTGTAATGGAGGATTAGAAATGAATCAAACAACACAAACAGAGGATTAAAACTCATTCACAGAGCCTGTATTGTCATTTTAACATCAAAAACCACTTGCATTACAACACCTGAGAGGAAAAATAGGTTGCAGTCTTGGAAAAGGTCGATTTTCCACAAAAATCACTTTTTGAGTGAAGAAAAGGAGCCTGTGATACATGAAAAAATGTTCAACCCTTTGAAAAATGAGCCAAATCTGGCTTTTACAGTGCAAGCCACGACCCCAGGAGAGAGAAACATGGGAAAACATGGGAGAGATTCAACCATTGACCAAAACATAATCAAAATAGCATGGGCATCCTTACAGGCCCATCCCTTGACATTTTTAGCCATGCTGGGAGAGAATGCGAGCCATTCTTCATTAAAAATGGTGGTTGAAACGTCATTTCTGTCCATGACCATGTGCTAGAGGTGTTTTTCAATTTTCTCTCTCAAACTCCATCAAAATGCAAAAATGACCCTAGAATCTTGTAGATAATTTCACTAGATTTCCATTGATATAAAGAACATGAAAAACCGAGCTCTGGATCGAAAGATATGGCCGTTTGAAATTTTAGGGCAAAACAGGGCCAAATCGGATTGGCGGGCAAAATTTGAATTTTTCACCTTTTTTGCATTTGGGAAAATTTCCCAAAAAATCCCCACACTCCACCTTTCGGGTGCCACGTGGCATGTTTTGATTGGGTGCGGGCCCTTAATGCTTCATTTTCCTTTTTTTTTCCCTTTGGAAAATTTTCTAAAAATTCCCCGCCGGGCCGATGAGTTGAGGACACGTGGCAACAGGTGATTGGACATGGGCTTTTCCTCCAAAATTTCTCCATCATTGTTTTGACCATTTTTGACCTGGACACGTGGAAAAACCCCATTGGATGTGGGTTTGCCCCTTGAATTTTCCATGCGGGCTTGTCTTGATTTTTTGCCACCATGTGACACGTGGCGAGATTCCATTGGCTCGCATTTGGGGGGTGGGCTTTTCCTTTTAAATTTCCTTTTTTTTCCTTTGGGAAAATTTCTCAAATTCTCCCCACCTTCCGCCGGTCGGGACACGTGGCCTAATTTCATTCTGTGGGCCCTCATGAAAACATTTTACTTTTGCACCATTCCTTTGGAAAAAATCCCAATTTCCTCCCGCGCTCCGCCTTTTTCGGGCTCCGGTGACACGTGGCCTTCGCCATGATTGGTTGGGGGTGAGGGAACCAAAACTTTCCTTTTGAAATTTGGCAAAACACTTCACCAAAATTCTAACTTCTCCTCCGCCTCCGAAACTCCTATGCCATAGGACACGTGGCGCAATATGATTGGGTGCGGGCCTTCCCTCAAAATTTTCCATGTGCCAACACTTAGTCAAATTTTTCAAATTTCTCCCCTGGACACGTGGCATCATCTGATTCACCGGCGGGCCTGCGGGGAAATATTCCCTCTTGAAAACTTTTCCAAACACTTGGTAAAAAACCCAAGTTTTCCTCCGACCCCCGCCACTTCCTTGGACATGTGGCGCCATTTTACTTACGAGCCTTTGGGGGAAAATTTCCCACAAAAACTGGCAAGCCATAACTTGAAAAATACATGGAGTTAGGAGGAAAATATTACCTTCTCGGAAAGGAAAAGCTCTATCAATGGTGCCATTTCCAAAAAGTTTTGAGTGCCAAAATAAAAAAATACATGAGGCACAAGAGGAAGAATCAAAGCTTTAGCCACAAAATGAGCAGAGGGCACATTTTGGATAACAAGGATATCTAGAGAATATTAATTCCTCTATCTAGATCTACTGCTACTAGTAATCCTAGTGTTGAAAGAGAAACTAAGCTAATAATGTGAAGGGACCAAGGATATAAGGATAACATGAAAGGAAACTACACTAAAAGGTGATAACACCAAAAAAAGAGGGATGAACACTATCTATTCTAAGTGAAAATGAAAGGAAATGCATGAAATAAGGCTAGGCATGTGTAGCACAACTTAAAACGTATTTATCATATCAGTTTCATGGAACACAACTAAATAAGGAGTTGCAAGGGATGTAAAATGGCACAATGAGCACACAATGCAAGAGAAAAGGAAAGAAGAAGGAATGTAAACATGTTAGGATAGAGAATATTCATAAAATAATGCTTCTATTACTTCAAGTAATGCAAAGATCAATTACAATGGAAAAAGAGGCCGATATCCACATGCAAGAACTAGATCTAGAGGTTTGCAACTCAAAATGCAGAAAATATGAAGTCCTTAGAAAAATTCATAAGGATTCAAAGTATCCAACATAACAAATTATCCTAGCTCTTACATTTATAGATGAATTCATGGAAGAAGAGGAGAAGAAGGAGGAAAATATGAATTTGAAATGCAACCACCAATAAGAAGCATTCAATGCCTACAAATCTACCTAAAAATATGTCAAATGCACTTCCCTGAGGTCTGTTTGTCATGTTAAAGAAGGAAGGAGGGTGAATCAGATCAAATTGGGTGGTTGAAGCAATTAAGTATGCTCATCAATTCTCAAAAATACATTTTCCCATTTCTCACCTACTATATTTGTGAAGAACTTGAATTTGAATGTCTAAGCACTATAGCCCACATCAGTAGCTATTGATTGAGACTAGGCACATGCCAATCAGAGCTCTGTAGAAAGAGATACAACTGTTAGAAGTTTTTGAGCCGTTTGTGCACACAAGACATGTGGCATGCACAAATTGGCTGAGAGGATGGCTAATCATGTAAATTTTCTATCATTTCTACCACGTCTCACTCATTGATTTGTTGCAAGGATTTGGCTCCTGTTGGTGCACTTTTGGTTGCATGTGGCACACTCAAGCATGTCAAAGGATGACCTAGCACAGAAAGACACAAAGTAGGGTGCAAATATATACATGCAAAAGAAGGAAAAGGAATGCACGCGCAACACACGTGGGGAAATGAGGAAAATTGGAAGGGATATCGCATGGTCAAGGTGCAACTATTATTAAAAGTAATGTACGGGGTGTGCGTGAGTGTTAGGGACTTAGCTAATTGAAGCAAGTGCAAGGTGCAACAGGATGAAGAATAGTTATTAGGAAGAAGGTGAATATGTAGAGGATACATACAAGGTATGAGTGGAAAAAATAAGAAAAGGAAAATGGAGAGGAGAAGGGGAATCGTAAAAGGGTGTGAGAAGAAAAGAAGGGATGTGTGTGAGGAATCAGAGCAAGGAAGTTTTCCAAGTGAACTTGAGCACGCACAACCTTGCAATGAAGAGCTTAGAGCTAGAAGATGTATACAAGTTACCCAAATAATCGGGAGAATTATTTGGATAACAATTTTGATGACTTTGGGGCCATATTTTTGCTATATGAAGGAGATTAGTAACCTAGAGCATCCATTGGGAATGGATTCTACTTTATAATCTTGTAATTATGATTTTTAACTTTGAAGAATTTCCCTAAAGTCGGTTAAAGGATCATTTCTTGACTCTATTTTGTAAGCTCTTTGCTTTGAAAGAAGACCGGCATCCTGAGAAGCAAGAGAAGAGAGTGTGCGGGAAGAACACGTGACGAGAAGAAATAAGTATGTACAAACCAACAATGTGTGCGTAGAGAAATTTTAGGAATTGAAAATACTCTACTATACACAAGATGATGCGGAAAACTTAATGGAAGAGTTTGAGATAGATCCATTTCTTGGGATTTATAGTGTGCCTCCATCAAGATGAGTTAACTCGAAATATTTAGCTTGTGTTAGGGTTGGCATAAGGTTGTGCTGGATAATATATAAGATCTAAACATACATGTAATGAAAGCAGATATTATACCATAAGATTTATAAAAATAAGAGATATAAATCAACACCGATTTAACATGGTTCACCTAGTGTGGGCTACATCCACCAAGAAACAAGCCAATATATTATCTAAATCTTTCACAAGATATACAATTGAAGATCTACAATCTTCCACACCTCTCAGATATACAATACTTTATTTCACTCAAGCTTTTGTTTCTTCTCCAAGAATTCTCTCTCTCACAATTATTCTCACAATAATCATCAACTCATTCAATTCTCTACTTCTAAACCCTAGATTTCATGCTTATATAGGTATATATAAACTTAGGAGCTTATCCATGCAATTACAATAAATAGATATGCTTTTATGCTACAATTAGATCTAATTCCCGTGAGAGTTACTTAAAAACTCACACATAGGTAACTCGACTTCGGTTATCCCTAACCGATGTCAATTCCTCCTTTCTTGATCAATTTTGTTCATAGGTGCTTGACGTCATTCCCTCCTTAACCAATTTTGGTTACTATATTTTCCTGAAAGTTTCATATTGCATGCTAATCTTAAGTAATTGAGCTCCACAACTCAACAATCTCTCGACTTGGAGATAAATTACTGCACTATTGCTTATAATGTCATTCTTGGATCCTTCCTTAGATTTTTTTCTTCCTCTTTAAGTCTCAAACTTGAATACCAACAAAAGTGGAGTGTAGCTCCAAATTATCTGTTCTTAATGGCTTTGTTAACATATCTCGTAGAGTTTTTACTCATATGAATATTCTCTAGTTTCATTTTTCCATCCTCTAATACTTACCATATGAAGTGATACCTCAACTAAATGTGTTTTGTTCTAGAATGAAATGTTGATTTCTTTGCCAAATGAATTACACTATAACTCTCACCTGAATAATTTTCAATCATCTTACTCCTTTCTTAAATCTTCCATGAACCTCCTCATCCATATCATTTCCTTACTAGCCTTTGTAGACATACAAAGCATACTCGCCTCTGTAGTAGAAAAACCATAACCTTCTACAATCTTGAAATCTAGCTAATCTGTTATCCCACAAAATGTGAAAATATATCCAGTAGTGATCCTTTTACCATCAAGATCCCTAGCCATATCCAAATCAACATAGCCACATAGAGAAATATTTTAACCTCCATAAAATAACTACATGCTAGATTTCCCTGTTAAATACCCGAGTATCCATTAGACTTCTTTCTAATTCTCTTTACATGGATTAGACATAAATCTACTCACAAATCCCCCGCATGTGCAATGTCTAGTCTTGTACAAACCATAGCATATATGAGACTCCCAACTGCTGAAGCATATGGTACTTGTGTCATGTATTTGACCTATTCATGTGATGATGGACACGAGCTTTGATCAATTTGAAGTGTCTCTCCATAGGTGTACTTACAGGTTTTAAATCTTGTATGTTAAACCTTTCCAACACCTTATTGATATAAGCCTCCTAAGAAAAATACAATTTCTTGTTCTTCGTGTCTCTGTGTATTTATATGCCAAGGATTCTTTTGTAGCTCCTAAATCCTTCATAGAAAATGTGTGAGCTAGCTTTCCCTTAACCTCACCAATGTCTTGCATACTAGATCCTACAATAAGCATATCATCCACATACAATAACTAAATAATATAGCTCCCACTTTAAAGCTTCTTGAAATAAACACAATGGTCGATTCACATTTCAAATAACCATACTTATGCACGAAACTATCAAACCTCATGTACTCTTGGAGCTTGTTTGAGCCCATATAGACTTTTTTTCAACTGCACACTAATTTCTCCTTACCCTTGACTTCATACCCAAGCCATTTGCTGCATATAAATATCTTCATCCAAATCACCATGAAGGAAAGTTATCTTCACATCTAGTTTCTCTAAATGCAAATCATGTACTACAACTAAACTCCATACAGATACGAAAAGAATTCATCTTTACAACAGGAGAAAATATTTCACCAAATTCAATACCTGCTTTCTGTACAAATCCTTTTACTACAACAAACCTTGCATTGTACCTTTTTGTCCACCCTCTTCTTCCTTGATCCTATAAACCCAATTTTTCTACAATTTTCTCTTACCTATTGAAAACTTAACCAAATCCCAAGTCTAATTTATTCCAAGGATTCCATCTCCTCATCCATGCCATGCTCCTCTTTGGATGTGATTCTTATCCTCCATTACTTCTTCAAAACTTTCTAGTTCACCATAAGTCAATAATAAATAAGATAGAGAAGGTGTAAATATTTTTAGAGGTTTACTTACTCCTTGTGACCTTCTCACAAAATTTTGGGGTACCGGAGGCACATTCTGGACCTCCTAGACATTTGTATCCAAATCTTGATGTGACCGACGCCGGTCACCGTAGAATCGACGTCGATTTGCTAATCGATTTCAATTTGGATCTTACGTAAATGATACTAATTATCGCTAATTGATGTCGGTCAAGGGTCAACCAACACGATTATTGTGTAACCACAAGTATTATTTTTAAATCCGAGAGTTCATTTTCATTCATAAACATCTCAATCGGTTTGTCTTTTGGTACCAAAATTTGATCCCTTTATTCTCTTTTCATTCCATTCAATATCACGACTCCTAATAATTTTTGAATTCTCTAAATCCACAAAATGGAATCCAAAATCACCGGATCCATAACCAATGAAAGTGCATCTATTGGATTTTGTATCCAGCTTTTTTCTATTATCCTTATCAATATGCACAAAATATTCTGAACCAAACATTTTAAGAAAAGAAATATCTACCTCTTTTCTGGTCCAAGCTTCCTCTGGTATTCCTCCATCTAGTGAACTTGAAGGCCCACGATTAATCAAATAAACTTTTGTATCAACTGCTTCTACCCAAAATTGCAAGGGCACTCCAAAATGTATCCTCAGGCTTCTAACATGTTCCATGATTGTCCTATTCAATATTTCTGAAACACCATTCTCTTGTGGTGTTCTTGGAACCAAATTCCTTTCTCTTAGTATTCCATTCACTAAAAATAATCATTGAAAGTTTTACTATAATATTCATAACTATTGTCAAATGTAAGGCACTTTAAATTTGAATTTGATTCATTCTCAACAAGGGCTTTCCATATTTTAAAAGTCTAAAAACATCAAATTTATGTGTAAAACAATAAACACATACCTTTCTTGTAGCATCATCAATGAAAGTAACATAATATTGGGATCCTCCATGAGAACTTACCCACTCGAGCTAGTACCCACACATCCGAGTGCACAAGCTCCAATTTCTTCTTCTTCTTAGTTGACCCAACTTTGAGAAATCTCACTCTCTTTTTCTTTCTAGAGATACAATGCTCATAGAAATAAAGATCTAAATATTTCAAATCTGATAACTTACCCTTAGCCTTTAACATCTGCATTCCTTTTTGACTCGTATGGCCCAACCGATTATGCCACATGCATGCATTTGAATCTGAAGTAGATAGTAAATAAAAGGAAATAATAACACAAGTAGATAAATATAACATTCCTACCTTCTTACCTCTTTCCACAACAAAAGAACCCTTGGTGACTTTCCAAGATTCTGATGTTAATGTGACCATGTAACCAACTTCACCTAGTTGCCCTACAAAAATAAGATTCCTCTTGAGGCTTGGCACATGCCTCACATATTTCAATACCCATGTATTTGCATTTTACAATTTTAGATGAACTTCCACTTTACCATTAATATTACAAGGTTCATCATCATCCTAATAAACATGCCCAAAATTTCCTGGACATAATTTATGAAATATCCCTTATTAGGATTTGCATGGAAAGAAGATACTAAATTTAAAACCCATGATTCTATTCTATTATCGAAGAAAGAATAAGAGAATCTTGCATTACCTCTCTGCAATATTTTTCTCTTTATGTTTTTCTTGATGTTGGTTCTCTTTATCCTTTGACCAACAATATTTATTTGCATGTCCTTTCTTTCAACATTTCCAACAAGTAATTCCTTTACCTCTGGATTTAGATTTTCTATCCCTTGACTTTGATTTCCTATTATTATTACTCTTAGATCTCTCCTTCTTCGCCTACCCCTACTTTCTACATTCAAAGCGTTCCTAGATGATTCCTCTGTAATTTTCTTATGAATTTCTTCATTCAAGATTATACTAACCAAATCATCAAACCTCAAAATATTATTAGCGAGATGTTGTATTGCTAACAACCATTACCAAGTTATCTCAACTATCAGGAAAAGAATATAAGAATAAAATTTCTTTCACTTCATCATCAAATGGAATATCAACTAATTTTAACTGATTTACAATAGATCAGAAATCATTCAAATGACTAGATGCAAATCCACCTTCATACATATTAGAACTAAATAGTTTCTTCATCAAATAAACTTTATTTGAAGCACTAGGTTTTTCATATAAATTAGCAAGAGATTTCATTAACTCTACCATAGATGTTGCTTCTATAATATTAGAAGCCATGGATGCTATCAGGCTCAATCTTATAGATCACAAATCCTTTTGTTAAGAATATTACATTCTTCATCATTCATATTCATAGGTCTGAAATTTTCTTCCAACGATAAGTAAAAATATCTTCGATCTGATACAGATAATCCTCAATCTGCATCTTCCATAATTGATAATTTCTGCGAGTCAAACTTCTCTACCTTGTATTTTCTTTCTTCTGCCATTGTTCTAGCTCCCACTCAATTAGAAAACCCTTTGCAAGTAAATCTATCAACACACAAAACCTCAGACAATCCTCTCGATACCGGTTGTTGGGGTTAACACAAGGTTGTACAGATAATATATTAGATCTAAACATACATGCAATGAAAGTGGATATTCTACTAGAAGAATTATATAAAACAAGAGATATAAATCAACACTAGATTTAACATGGTTCACCTAGTGTGGGCTACATCCACCAAGAAACAAGCCAATCTATTATCCAAATATTTCACAAGATATATAATTGAAGATCTACAATCTTCCACACCTCTCAAATGTATAGTACTTTCTTTCACTCAAGATTTTTCTTCTTCTCCAAGAATTATCTCTCTCATAATTATTCTCACAATAATCATCAACTCATTCAATTCTCTACTTATAAACCCTATCTTTCATGTTTATATAGGCATATACAAACTTAGGGCACTTAGTCATGTAATTACAATCAATAGATCTTCTTTTATGCTAAAATTAGATCTAATTCTTGTGAGTTAATTAAAACACTCACACACAAGTAATCGACATTGGTTAGCCTTAAATGATGTCTATTCCTCCTTTCCTGACTGATGTCGGTCAGAGGTGACCAATGTAGTCCCTCCTTAACTGATGTTGGTTACTGTATTTTCCTACAAGTTTCTTATTGCATGCTAATCTGAAATAATTAAGCTCCACAACTCAATAGCCTCTTTACACGAACCGATTATGAATGAGCAACTCCAAAGTGCATCAAACTTTGAATGATGCCTTGGTTTAGTTCTATCAACATCCCATTTCAAAACCACATCCCCAACTTTGAAAGCTTAATGCCTAGCCTTTTGTCAAACCATTTATTTGTTGTTTGTTGATGCTGTTCTAGCTTAATCATGGCAGAATTTATTGATTCTTCAAGATTAACCAGATTTACCATTCTAATTTCTCTTTGGTTTGCACCTTTGAATTCCAAATGAGTTTAACTCTAGTGTCAAAGGAAGGGTAGTCTATTTTCCATAGACAAGCTTCTAAGGAAAATTTCATGTTGTCTTTTTAACCGTGATTCTATCTACCCAGAGCGCTTTTACGAGACCTTTGTATGCCACCTGTCTCTAGCTGATATTCATTGTGTGTTTCACGATCTTGATTAGGTTCTGTTTTTTACTCTTGTAGACCATTGCCTTGAGGGTAATAGTTGGAAGAAGTCTTCAGATAAATGCCCATACTTAGAGCCTAATCGGTGATTTTAGTGCCAAGGAAAGATTTTGCATTATTATAGATAATGGTTGAGGAACGCTAAACCTTTTTATAATACTTTTGAGAAACTAGAGGATGTGACTCACTTGATTCCTTGAGCATGACAACTTCTATCCCTCTAGTGAATTAGTCCATAGATGTCAACACCCATTTATGTCGAGAACTTGAAGGCATATTGATCATTCCTATGAAGTCGAGACCCCATTGCACAAAAGGTTGATTCGCTTGGATTTGTGGAGGGGAAGCACTACCAATATCTTATTTCCTATAAATAAAGCACATTCCTTACATTTTGTGACCCACTTGTGTGCATATACAAATAGAGTAGGCCAAAATATACCTATCATAATGATCTTTATTATTTTATTTTTACAAAGAAATTTCCACTATAGAATCCATTGTGAAATTCTACTAACACTTTTTCAATTTGCGCGTCATTGATACACCTTAACAACATGCCATCAAGATTCTTCTTGAAGAGAAGTCCATCAATCAAAACATAAGGGATAGATTATAACCTCATATGTATTCTCTTTTCCTTTTTTAAACCAGGAGGGTATGCACCCTTGGAAAGGAATGTGATCATGCCCTTCATTCAGTCACACACGTTAGGTTTGTATTCTACTTAAGTTCAATGCACCGGAGATATTTATCCAAAAACAATGAAGCATTAGGCTCATTATGTGTATCCTCAACAATCTATTTGCAAAACTCACTACCTCTTACTAGCTTTGTGGCTTTGATAGTCACATCATATTCCATGATTTTGGTCACCCATCATGCTCTCTTCTCACTAATTTATTCTCCCATGATG
Organism: Taxus wallichiana var. yunnanensis; assembly: GCA_018340775.1. Taxonomy (NCBI): domain Eukaryota; kingdom Viridiplantae; phylum Streptophyta; class Pinopsida; order Cupressales; family Taxaceae; genus Taxus; species Taxus wallichiana. The sequence continues at coordinate 979,192,323 of CM031240.1, forward strand.
AATTATTTGATAGAAGAGTGGGAGACTAACACCTTGATATGATTAGTGACGAGCATACTCTTGAATTTATTGAGTGTGTGCATGATGGCGAAGACTTAATTCTCCATGTGACTATAATTTAATTCATACTCCTTTAGTGTGTTTGGGAGAAAACTACTAGTTGTTCCAATCCTTTTTTCTTCTTGTATTAGGATAGCATCAACACTTACATCAGTACCATAAGCATAAAGGATGAAATCCTTTGAATAGTTCTGGTTGATGAGTGTTGGCATGTAAGAAATTTCTTTCTTGATTTTTTAAAGATTTCTCTTCCTTCCATTGTCCATATGAAGGCTATGTCCTTCTTGAGAATCAGAGGTGATGGGCTGAACCAGTCCTACAAACTTAGGGATAAAACACCTAAAAAATTTTATCTTACCGAGGAAGGACTGCAAATCCTTTTTATGCGATGACAAGGAAAGAGCTAGTATATCTGAAATGTGCTCAGGTTCAATTGTGATACCATTCTTTGAAACCACATGGCCCAAAATATTTCCCTATGCCACCGCAAAATTACACTTCTTGGGGTTAAGAGACACCCCATACTTTCTGCATATCTCAAAGACTTTCTCTAGGTGCACCATATGATCCAAAATTTTCTTTGAGAAGACAGTTATATCATAAAGGTAAACCAAAATGAACTCATTGATGTAACCTTTAAAGGAAATATCCATGGCATGTTGAAATGTGGTGCCCATGTTTGACAGACCAAAGGGCATTTTTTGATATGCATATGTTCCCCATTTGGTTATAAATGTTGTTTTGAATCAATCATCTTCCTTGACCAGATCCGATTGAAACCGAATATCTATCTAACATTGAGAATATTTGTACACCCACCATAGTTTGTAAAATCTTCTCCATTGAAGATAAGGCTAATGATCCTTTAAATATTCCTTGTTCAAATCTCTGAAATCAACACAGAGTCTGATTTCACCATTCTTTTTGCACACTGGAACTAGATTTGTGACCCAAATAGAGTACTTAATGGGAAAAATAATCTTCACCTCAATTATTTTGGAAAATTCCTTTCTCATAAGGGGCTCTATGTTTGGATTGAATGGTTTTCGCTTTTGCCTAATGGGCTTAATACCATGATCAAGGTCAATGGAGTTTTAAGCAACACTTGGATAAAAATATTTTAAGTCTTCATCCTCCCATGAGAAAATAACACTGTATTTTGACAGAGAGAGATGAAGGCATGTTTTCCTCAAGAACACAAGCTTTATTGAGCAACAACTCTTTTTTGCGCATAATAGTGACTCGGGGGAGCATTCTTCTCAGACATTGGGAATATAATTTTCTTCACCCTTGAACTCATCATCAGGGCTAAAAATTTTCTCTAAGGTGACCATCCCTTTAGGAAATTTTTTTGTCTTCAACTGTATTACTTGGTCACCATAACTGTCATGCAAGTCAACTTGCATACTTGATGAGAACTCAACTTCATTCTATATGAACTAGATGATCTACGCATCACTTTCAAATACTTTCTAGCTGGTATTGTTATCTGGAATGGATGGTATAATCACCATCTTAATTTGTTGAGTGTTTCCTTTAACAAAGTCCTTAGCAGGAGAGAATTGTGAACCAAGCACGACAATTTGATCAGCTTCCTTATTCATTTTGTGCGGTACCACTTGCATATTTAGAGCATAAAATCTCTCAAGGAGGTCCTAAAATCTATATTTATAAGCTTTGAGAAGCTTTTTTTTCTTCTAGCACTTATTGGTGACCTAGTGGATAACCAATTATATGTCCCCAAAGATCTCAGTAGTGCCTTAATATTCTTATTTTTAGTAATAAGTAAACCATGCACCAACACTTCATACCCTACCACATTGTTAGAACAGTTAATTAACCGCAATCTCTACATGAGGAATAATTTATCATCCTTAGGGGAAATGAGAACCACTCCTGCCTCCCGAGCCATTTCTACTTCTAGAAACATTAAAATATAATTTCCATATACTAGGTTCAACTTGGTCTTTCTTCAAAGACATATGGGAACACAACTTATTCTTCAAGAATGTAGTAAGTATCAATCCCAGTTTCATAAGCTTCCAATTATTCAGCATATGTGTCAAATTTATAGTGTCTCTCTACCCACTCATCAAGTACTAGATCGGAAAATAAGGTAGACGAGGATGCTCTTCCAAAACTCGAAGCTTGTTCTTGAATTAAACAATGGCTTGTAAAAGGGATGGGATATATGACTCTACATGATAGGAAAATATTGTCTCAACTTGTATAGTAAACCAGGTACCATACCTTGTCCTAAGTAACATATGAGACCAATCAGAAGAAAAATAACCACCCATTTTAGTAGTGAAATCTCTTGATAGACATAAGGAGAACAAAGGAGGTAGGTTAATAATAGATACATCTTGAGTTATGGTGAGGCTTGGTGTAATACCCATAGATTTCTATTTTTCATGTTTGGAAATTGTGTCGTGATATTGAAGGAGTGTCGAGGGTGAGACAATAAGCCTTGTTACATAGCTATGTGTATAGTTGCATGCATGGATGTATGTCCTTGGAAGGGTATACACACATACATGTAATTACACATGCAACCACTGACATTGCTTACTACCTAGCAGTAGACCCTTAATTAACTTGACATTCTCATCTTACCTTTGTTTCTGGTAGGAACGTAAAGAATACTTGCGTGAATAAAATACGAAGTTGGCAGTGTGATGTTGTTATCTCTTTGCTGAACTTTATTGATTTATGTAAACATGGTTTTTCATCAATGGCTAATGGCCACCTGCCTTGTCGTAGAAGAAAACTTGATGTAAATTGATATCTTTATTGATCGTTGTTTGTGATGATTGAAAATGATAACTTCTATTCTTTTTAGTATTGAATTATTAAGGATGACTAGAATTACTCTTTGCTAACAAAGTGTTATGTCAGCAAGAAACAAGGTTAATGCTAATTGGATGACCGCTCTTAGGAGGAAAGTTGCAACCCTTGTATGTAAATACTACATGAGTGATCTGGTACATCAAGTGTAAAAATATTGTGTATGGTTCATCTGTCTTGGATTATCATTATTTTTCTAGTGGTTCAATGATGTTGCAACCCATTCAACTATCGTTAAATTGGGAAAGGATGAATTTATAAATGAATACTTCGGTATATAGATTTGTGTGAAAGTTGGTTTGGCAATCGATTTTGTTAGCCTAAATATTGATAAACCTAAAATGGAAACATTTTATTCTTATTTAAATCATCAGTCAACCAAGGCTGTTGAGTGAATTGTTATTCTTGGAATTATTCCAATCTCAGAACAAGGACTTGAACTTTACTTGGGATATAAGACATGCAGTTTTGGGTAAGTTTGATCGATTATTGTAAATATTAAAATTGGTCATTTTAAACCCATGCATTACTAAGGCTTATGTTTCAATTAAGCCTTGACCTTGCATAGACTTCATGCATGTCATAATTTGGTGGAAATTTACATGTTAAGTGGAGAAATAGTCATCATGCGAGCATATTCAATTTAGAATCTTATCTCCATGCAAAGAGTTTGACCAAACGATGGGATATTATTGGATTCCATCATGCAATAGAGGAATTATTTTATATTTTTAAACCCTGCTAATTCTAGAGGGAAGCATTGGCGTGAAAGGATTATTTTTTAAATCTGCCAACAAGGCACTGCATTCTTAAATGCATTAAGTGTGCATTTACTTCATTGGAAACGATGAAGCTTCTTGGAGAAGATAACCACATTCTCACCATTCGATCATTCTTGTTTTTGGCTTGAGAAGTTAAGTGGGAAGGAGGATAACTATAGTTGAACTCTAGAAATTTTTGAGAGGAGACTCAAGCTCCAGCTCTAATCTTTTACATGCAAGTTTAAATATGTCATGAGGGCATCGACTTGTGTTAAATGCGTATTTTGGGATCGTTTTGGAAGCTATGAGTGGATTTCAATCACCATTTTTGTGCAAATCTTGTGAGATGATTCACTGGAAGAGCCGCTTGGCCTAGAACATTTTGGTTGAATCGATTGATAACATTTTCTAGGCATGATAAATCTCTTTCCCTCCTCTAGCAGTTTATTCCATTACAAATTTACGTAAATGAAATTCCTTGCATAAGTTTTGGAAAGTTAAAACGATTTGGGTTTTTGGGTTGCTAATTTCTTGCATTAGTTATATCAGGGTATGTAATAGAGTTACCTGATATGAAATAGGTTATAGTTACAGAACTCCTTCTGTGTATTCACCTTGGTCATGTGAAATATTGTACTGTTAGCTCTAGCTATAGCTAAATAGATCTGTTGCTAGGACTGTGGTAACGGTTAAGAAAATCTCCTAAAATATTATGTAACTGCTTATAATTAAAAGGTAGTATTTGGGTATGTTGGGTGTGCACATTTTGGATGGCCAACAAAGCCCGTTGGGAAACATGGAGAATACCCAAATTTGGGTTTTATTGTCAATAGCTTGATAAATGTGATGATGAATTAAACCCTGAAAAGAAAAATCTTTGGGACCTCGGATTTTGATTTACTGAAATATTAGTGTCTAGGATTTGAAATGGAGTTACAATACAATAATAAACAAGCTATAGCTAAACTATTTTCCTCCAGTGAATACACCTTAGTAATGTGAATTAATTATTTGATTCCATTACTGTAAATAATTTTATAACCAGCACATGGATGGGTATGTGAATACATTTTTATGGTTAAAATAATTTCTTGGTAAGGGAATATAATGAATTACCGATCTTGGGTCTTTATCGAAGATTGCTTGATAAGAGAAGGAAGGGGAAAGGAACTCCTGCAATGATTTACCTTATGGATCTCTCTATGGTCGTAATTTTGTTATGAAATGTTTTAAAAGAAGAAGATAAATTGTGAGAACTGAATCCACGAATCGATTATAGAGTGATAAGAAATTTTTGTCATGAGCCTTGTATTACAAGTTTTGAGATCTTTATGTAGATAGAAGATCATAGAGATAATTTTCTCTGTAGGTAAAAATAGGACAATAGCTTTAATTTCTAGCTAACCATCAGATGGACTGGAACCATGTTTTAGAAATATGCTCTCCTAATTCCATTTAAATTTTTTTAAAGAAAAACAAAAAGAGCATAAAAGTATGGAATAGCGGTTATGGTGTCTTGGTAGAGAAAGATCAAGAACTTCTATGGGATAATAAGAAACTTAATCAATCCCTACTTGACTGAAGTAACATTTTGTCCTAATTGAATGTGTATGATCGCCATGGGAAAACAAGTCCCTGATACAATATCCATCCTTTTATAATTTTTAAATATACTTACCATAATCTTAAAACCACTACTTGTAGTTTCCGAATGAGTTGCATGGAGCTTCGAGACTATAAGTAGAGAACTACTTCCAGCTGATTAAGTGTATAATCATGTTTCCTAGAACTATCTCACTTAGTTCACAATAGCTTCCTGAAATTGGTAAGTAATTTGTGATCGTTTGCTAATGGTTAATGGGTTGTAAGGTGGCAACAAACACCATTAGGGCTAGCGATTATGTAATGAGTATATTTGTATAGCTTACTCGGATGAATAGTAAGTAATGTAATAATTATATTTGTATAACTTCTCGGATGAATAGTAAGTTATGTAATAATTATATTTGTATAACTTCTTGGATGAATAGAAAGTTATGTAATAATTATACTGGTATAACTTCTTGGATATAGAGTGAGTTATGTAATAAGTATATCTGTATAGCTTACTTGGATGTAGGGTAAGTGAATCTAAATATAACTGCATGATATACTTGAACAACAAAAAGGTAAACATAGTTACTTCAAATACCTAAGCTAAGAAGGTATGGAAAGGGGTAAGTTGAATGGATTCTGTGTTTCATCCTCTTATGCCTTTATGGGTTATTAGTTGTTCGATGAAGGAATAATTAATTGGATATGATGTTATTGCTAACTTGTCCTTTTGTGGAGATTATATGAATTATTGTAATGTAGCTTTTCATTTTCTTAAGTGATCAATGGCATAAACTATTAGGCATGGGATAAAGATTTTTCATGCTCATTTAGTATGAACTAACAAGTGCTAACATGTTTTGTAGATGTAGATCCGTAAGTTGGAAGGAAGACCAAAGTTGAAAAGTTATCGTTATGACTGAAAAATACTACTTCTAGAAATGTAAACTATGGATTTATTACTGATTTGTCATGTTATCACAATAGACATGATTTAGATACTTGGTTGTAATTGTAATGATGGTAATCAATGGAAGAGGAATGTTTGATCTCTACTTAGTCTTGCTTTTATGCTAAGTAAATGAATGAAATAACAAGGTTAACAGTTATTGAAGGAATTCAAAGGAACGAGTGTTTACTATAATTTTGACTATTGTCATCATGATGAGGGTTAAATGAATGAATTAGTAAGTTAGGGTGATAGTACTAATTGGGCTGCATCATGACTATACATATGTTTGTAAATTATAATGGTTCAATAATAATGAATATCACTTGAGGATATTAGTAATACGAGATTTTGTATTGCCAAGATAAGTGGTAAATTGTCCTATGTGGGATTGACAAATGAAATATTATATCCTTAATGAGAAAGACGTATATAGTTGAGATAGATATTAAAATCATATTATAGGTCTAATATGAGTCATGTTGTGACAAAGCATCGATGAGTCAGATTGCTATGTGTAACGAAGTTTACTTCATTATTATGGTTACTGATTAACTGTTGGTAATACTATAGTTTAATGGATCAGATAATGATCAAAGGAAAAGTATTCGATGTGATTATGAGGATGTCCATCGTATATATGTTTATTCTTCTTAATTCCTAGGTAAGGACACTGTTATGTTCTAAAAATCTTAAGTATCTCATTTCTTTATAAGCCCTTATTTTATTGGGCATATGAATTTTGATTCATCATACATAGGTAACTTGGGAATGCAAGGTTACCTAATCAAGAGTGAATACTAATCAAGGATTAAAAGAAATCAGGTTCTTTTTAAGGACAAGGATTAAAAGGAACCATGATGATCTCTTAGATGAAATCTTATGATTTAAGTTAAAATAAAGGGGAGAATCTCTTAAGGGTGGGTAATTCTTAGGTGTTGAATCCTAAGGAAATACTTAAACGCTATGAACTTATCACAAGTATCAATAAACAATTTATAATAAGTATGCTCAATTGAATGATTACAATTAAGCATAAAATAAGAAAGATGTTTTAGTTAGGAAGGAAGGTTAGATATCCTCATGTACGAGGAATTCAATAGAAGGATGATACGTCCTTATACCTTCCATAGTGATAAGTGATTGCACCTTCTACATTTGTAAGGAATATAGAAGTATGATACCAAAGCTTCCCTAAGGTGATATAGATATATCAGTTACATATAATGAAAATACTTTGGTAAGAAACATAGGTTTAATGGTTAAGCAAAGAAAGTAACTAATCGACAATAATGAATTTAAAACAATTATTGCTTCGATTCCATTTATGGTTGTCTCTAGCTTGCAATATATTAAGGTAATTAAGATAGTTTGAAAGAACTTAATACTCTTAAAGCTAACCACAGTAAGACCTTGGTGGTGACTCATTCGAGGAGGAATAGTCACAAGACCACAGAGTGACTCATTCGAGGAGGAATATTCATAAGACCATAGAGTGACTCATTCAAGGAGGAATAGTCATGAGACATGGACTATCTTGTTATGGTTTTAAATTTATGTTAAAAATAAAATAAATATACCCTACTCCAATACAAAATGCTTGGTGAGCTAACTCACTACATCCACTACACATTTGTATCCTTGTAAGGACAACTATATTTAGTTGGATACTACTGCTTAGTAGTTGTGCGGAGTTTCCTCTTCAAGAGTCTAGATTACAAGCAGGAATTGAAATAAGTACAAACCTTGATAGAGTTATAAACAAAGATTTGACCTTCCGAGTACGCACCTTATATCAAATTATGATGGCTATGGGAGGGGAAGTAGTCTGGTAGTAAGGTGAATTGTTACGAAGACACTTACTTTCCCATAGGCATCATAGGTTGACATAGAGGTACGTATTTATGTGGGTTAAATTATATTTGTACCTTGTTCAAGACTTGTAGCTGTTTACGACATCTACGTTTTTGAATCCATATAACTGAATAAGTGATTAAGGTGAAATGACAAATTTTTTTAATCTTGATTCTTCGCACTTTTCTTGTATGCACTCTTCTCATGAAAGGCACTCAAAAGCAGTAAAACAAAGTTCGGGAAATGTTTGGAGTATTCAGATGTGTTTAAACGAGCCTCCAAAGGCTGAAATACTAAGTCCACACACAAGAACTTAGCAATATGAAATTTAAGCTTTTAATGTTGGTCCCACAAGAAATTGTTGGTCTTCACACTTGCACCCACGTCTAAGATCCGGAAGGGCTGAGGTGTTTGAAACCACAATGAAACCATCCCCAAGTTATGGGTGTTAGGGAATAAGAGATAAAATATGCGGAATAATCCCTCACAAAATCACAATAGTAGAAACTAATATGCGAGAAAATATTACAGATCTGAAATAAAGTTACAAAATAAAATAACACAACAAAAGAGATAGTATTTAACATCATTCACCTAATTTGGGCTACGTCTACTAAGAATCATTTGCTCAAATTTTATTACAAGCCACCACTCTCTCAATATAATACCCAGATCTATTTGGAGCTATGCTCAACAAACTCTACAAAATTCACACCCGAATTCAAAACACATCTGTAATGTTTCATTATATCTACCATATGCACAAAACCATATAAATAGACAACTACTTAAGTAGTTTTACAAAATCATGGGTATCAAAACCATGGGCGAAAACTATCCCATAAACCTATGGGTCAAAAAACATGCCCATATGAGAAAATCACATTTCTCGATATATCGGGCATGTTTTAAGGACCAAAAATAATGTGGAAAGTGGAAAGTGTATAGTACTCTTAGTGTACAGTCTTCAACACTTTCTCACATGAAAACAAGCTCCACAACCTAACAATCTCCCACTTGGAGACTAGTTTTCCTCTGAGCAAGCTTCTCAACCCTTCACTAGTTTTCGTGAAGACCAACCAAAGTTGAACACAACTTCATTTTTTCCCTTGTGACCACCTTGGTCATCATGTCTGTAGGATTATGACTGGTATGAATCTTCTCTAGCTTCAACTTCTCTTCCTCCAAAGCTGTCCTAATGAAATGGTACCTTAACTATATATGCTTCATCCTAGAGTGGAAAGTAGAGTTCTTAGCTAGGTGTATAACACTCTGACTATCACTATGTAGCTTTCCTTCCTCCTGCTTATTCCCAAACTTCTCAAGTAATTGCTATAACTAAATCATTTACTTGCTTTCCTCTCGTAATGGCGAAACATATTGAACCTCCACGGTTGACAAAGCCACCAAATTTTGTAGTCATGAAATCCAACTTCTTTGTTGTTCCACCTACAATGTAAACATAACTGTTGTGCTCCTCTTGATGTGTACATCTCCAGCCATATCTGAATCTACATAACCACACAAAGTGGTGTTTGATCCACTATAGCACAAAACTGTCCCCATGGTCCCTCTCAAATATTGAAGGATCCACTTTATTGCCTATATCGGTGATCTCTACCTCAATCACTCATAAATATACTCACCACTCCCACTGCATGGGCAATATCATGCCTAGTGCACACCATGGCATACATCAAACTACCAACCATTGATGGGTATGGTACCTTATCCATCTGGTTTCTCTCCTTCTCTTTCTTAGGACATTGTTCCTTTGATAACTTAAAATGGCCTACCAAAGGAGTCACAACCGGCTTAGCATCCCTGCATATGAAACCTCTCCAAGACCTTCTTAATGTACTCTTCCTAAGATAAAGTCAGCTTCCATTCCTTCCTATCCCAAGATATCCTCATACCAAGGATTTTTTTGGCTTCCCCAAATCCTTCATAAAGAAAGGATTCTGTTTCCCTGGAAAGACTCATTCCTTTTAGAAATAGATAAGGTTAGGGTTAGGAGGAATACCTGTTGAATGTCGAGATGGTGTGCGCGTGCCGTAGAGAAAAATCAGGTTGACTGCGGAGAACTCCTTTTTGTCTTGGAAGGACTACTTGCAAAATAAGAACACAAGACCACAAGATTTGATTAAACAATAAATGAGGAAACTGCCTTGGGCCCAGGAAATATAAAACTTCCTTTCGAAGGTGGTCAGTTCCCCTGCTAATATGAATTAACACAAAAGACTGTAAAGTATCAATTAAATTGTTTCGTTGAACTGGGTAGGGGAAAGGCTGGTTTTTCTGGTTTTGATCGAGGAGGAACCGATGCGGTTATCGATAACCGATGCGATTATGATAAGCCGATGCGTTCGCGATAACCGATACCGGTGGGTTCTAGGATCTTCTTGGTAGCTACGGTGTTTGTAATGGCTGGTTTATGGATGATATTGGGAAATGAGACGATGAGGGATAAAGAATGACAGATTAGATGCAATGGCACGTTGGGTAGTGGATTTAAAAATGAATTTGGGAGGACCGAGATTCAAGAAGCATAAGAAATGTTATAACAGAGGACATGCAAGATGTGACTTACTGGTTTTGGTGAAGATGCAAGTTGATATCCTCTACTGCAAGCACTTCTGGTTTCTTTACTCGTCTCTGCTTGATTAAATGAAGATCTGGACTCTGTTCCTCGCTCGCAATGCTCTCTGTTGATCCAGAAATCCTTTGACTGATCTCCAAAATGAAATTCCGATCCGTTGTTTTGGTTTGGGGAGCCCATTTACAGGGAACCGATGGCGGTTGCGTAACCGACGGCGGTCGAGTAGGAACCGGCATCGGTAAGGAAAAAGTAGGCTATTTTTAGTAAAATAGCCCACCTTCCCTGCTTTTCTCCCGAGAGATCAGTTGCGGGCTTGGTCAAGTGGCTAGAAGGTCGGCTTTGGGTGCGAGTAAGGAGGCATTAGTTATGGATGTGAGTCTAGACCAAGTCATGGGTCTTAATTAGGTTAGTTTAGGGTTAGGGCTAGGTCATGATGAGGTGGCAAAGTGAGGTGGCGGGTAAGGTGATGTGGATTTATCAATTAGAGGGCAATTAATAAATAATTGTGTAAGGTTTAGGTGATGAGGTTATATTGCGAGATGAGATGTGGGTCACAAGGGGTCGTAAGACACAAATTTGGTGTCTACATTAGCCCCTTATTGTCGTGTAGCTTGTTTTGTAAAGCTGCGCGGACAATAATATGAAGTGGTTTCTCCTGTTAAGGATATAGGTAATCCCCCTCAAATCTATCATAGATTGAGTGAACGGGAAATCAGGGATAGGGTTGATAAAGGGTGAATGTTGTAGAGAGGATGGTAAGGTGGTGGGGTAGGTCCAAGGAAGCAGATGCATGTTGAAATGCAATAGTACGATGAGGGTACATGATTTGACAAGCAAACCAGCAATGTGTAGGCAAAGGTCGATAGTTTATCCAAACAAGGGTGATATAATCCTGGTATCCAAGGCATAGGAAGTAGCTCCAGGGTATATAACAGGTGAGGTACAGGAACGTTTAGGCATGTTCGGCAGTACCAAATGGTTGGTTTGGTTGAGATAAACATCACGGTCTAGGTCTAGGCAAAGTTGGTCGACAGATCAAGTCAAGGACCCTAATCATGCTAAAACACGAACAGGTGAGCTCGATTGAACAAAAGGTACATGATGGATGGATAAAAATAAAATGTTGATTGTGGGTATGGTATTGAAGTGATACGGTCATGGGTCGGTGCCAAGTTGGGGTGCGACTTACGGGAATTATATGGTAACAGAGAACATAGCTGAGGAATTGAGGGGTGTAGAGCGATTGAGATGGATCGCGGGGCATAGGCCAGGTGAATATGAGAGGATTCCTATAGATCACGTGCGGCGACAATTTGGATTCGTGCAGGATATACTCCGAGCTTATAGACCCTATATGAGGATCGATGCAGAGGTAGTATTCTCACCTCCCCAACCAACACCCCCAGAAGGGCCTGAAGAGGTAGCAGCCGATCGCAGGGTAATGGATGCAGGAACGCAGCAGAGGCCTATAGATTATGGTGGGTAGCGAAGCTGCGAGGTGTACGTGAGTGCCCGACATAGCGGTGATTACAACAGAGAGGATAAATGCAGCGTGTGGTTCAGCAGCTCCAAACGCAGGTGAATGAGACAAGAGGATTGTTAGTGGTTGCTGAGTCACGGGTGGAGAGACTAGAGGCTGGAGTTCTCCATGCGAGAGGGCGTATTCATATGTTACAGGAGAGATTGGCAGATCAGTGGGCGGTACCAATAGCCGTGGTACCTTTGAGGACAGAGAGGCCCGGCGAGAGGGGTCGACGATCACGATCATCACCTAGTTCGGGATGAGGCGTGAGGGTCTGAGTAAATGTTAGCAAGGTATAAGAATAAATAAGGATGCCGACCTGCGTGTCGATGATAGAGAAGATGTATTTGTTTAACATCTAAATAAAGCTGAATATGTATGTTGATTTGAGTTACGATAAAAATAAGAATGTTTGTGTTTTGATTTTCGGTGTTTTGAAAAAGGATAAAGAGGAATGTGATTAAATAGAAATACACAAAAATATTTATATTTACCACACATGATAGGTTATGGTAGGGGATGGTCGAGCTAACCTTGGGAGACCCCATGTCTCCGAAGTGCTGCCTACATAGCCCTTTGCACAAAGCAAGGAGGGGCCTCAGACCGATGTAGTTCTCCCTTAGGACCAGGGAGAGGTGAATTTAGGCAATTTGGTTGTGGTTAGGCAATTTTTCGTTTGGTAAAAATTTGATGTTGGTAGGGTAATGTTGTTGGTGTTGGTAGGATAATGTTGTTGGTGTAGGTATAGGTGAAGCAAAAGTTAGCATACCCAAGTAGTAGGGAATCGTGTCCTGATTAAGATCAACACACAATCCTAGATGCGAGGCAAAGCGGAAAGAGTGCTCCGTAGGTGAAAAGAGCTAAACAAACCACATATTAATGTAGGAGGAGCTTGAATCCCTAGGTACCTTGCATAGGCGAGAAGTCAATAGGTGAAAAGAGTTGTATGATCACAATATATCAGGTGTACGTTACGTCCCTTGAGTTGAAACAAATGGTGAGGTGAGGTGGATGATATAGCTGAGGTACAGAGAACTTGTTACAAAGTGAGTGTTCTGACGAAAGAGAACCTACCCTAAATAGACAAGTCCATGACCCAAAAGGTTCTTTTGAATGAGGCTTTTATTTGACTGAATGTAGACTGATCGATGCGGGAAGTCTACAAGGGATATTGATTGTACTATTCTTGAGGTCTTCACGAAGCTGATCAATGCGAGAAGCTTCTGATAAAGGCTGACTGTGTATAGCTGTCCTTGAAGGGAGCGATCTATTTATAGTAGAGATATGATTTTAGTGCATAGCTGTCCTTCGGGGGAGCAGTCTATTTATAGTAGCAGCAATAGTTTGGCATATAGCTGTCCTTCAAGGGAGCAGTCTATATTTAATTTAGATGACTAGATGTTCTTTTGGCGTGAAGCATCTAGTTTAGTAGGAAGTTTGACTCAAGAAAATCCCATAAGAATACGGCTTATTTTAATACTTTGAAGTCATGGACTAGACTAAAAAGGGGAAGGCATCATCAAGGGGAGGTGAGGAGTGATTTTGATTTTATTTTGAGATATAGAAAACAAAGTGTATGTAGCGGTAAATGAGCTCAAGGGACGAGCAGTAGGTAGATAAGAAGTGATATAACACTAGATTCAACAGTAGAATGGTCGAAGATGCAAGGCATTAAGGGGTTCAGGCTCAGGTTTACCGTTAAGCGAAGCTAAACGATAAGTGCCTGATCCATAGGTGTGAGTGATTATATAAGGCCCAATCCAATTGGGAGCAAATTTTCCACGTTTGCTCTTTTCTAGTTTGGTGACATGTTGATTCTCTTTGAGGACAAGATCACCAACCTTAAAGGTACGCTCATGAAGTCACTTATCATAAGCACGCTTGATGCGTTTTTGATAGATTTGGAGGTGATCAAGAGCTGTAAGACGACGTTCATCAAGAAGCTCCAATTGGGCTAACCGCTCTTGGCGGAAATCATCATTGGTGAGAATATCCCGAAGAGATATTCTAAGGGAGGGTATTTGTATTTCGAGAGGCAAAACAGCCTCGGTACCATATACCAAAGAAAAAGGTGTGGCATTAGTAGAGGTACGAATGCTAGTACGATAAGCCCAAAGGGCAAAGGGGATGTGATCGTGCCAATTTCTTCCGGATTCATTGACAACTTTCATGAGGATTTTGGTTAGTGTTTTATTAGAGGACTCATCTTGCCCATTGGCTTGTGGATAGTAGGGTGATGAGAAACTAAGTTTGATACCAAAGTTGTCGCAAAGGTCTTGCAACAACTTGTTTTTAAAAGATTTACCATTATCTGTTATTAGGCGATGAGGAATACCAAAACGACAGATAATGTAATGGTTAATGAATTCGACAATTTTTTCTTTTTTGATTGAAATGAGTGGAATAGCCTCCACCCATTTTGTGTAATATTCGGTCACTGTGATTATCCAATGGTGACGTTGTGAAGAGGTCGGGTGAATCTCACCAATAAGGTCTAAACCCCATTGGGAGAAGGGCCAAAGATCTCGAGCGACCTGGAGCGGGTGGCTAGGAGTATGTTGAAGGTTGGCATGTTGTTGACACATAACACAACGCTTGACATATTCGTAGTCGTTATTGAGAGTAGGCCAATAATAACCAAGGCGAAGGATTCGTTTGGCCACAGCAAGGCCGCTGAAATGTCCACCACAAATACCGTCATGGACCTGTTGGATGGTATGAGTGGCCTCCGCGCCAGTTAGACAGCGAAGGAGGATGCCATCAAAGCCACGTTTATAGAGGAGTCCCCCCATGACAACATAACGCGAAACACTTTTAAGAAAAGCACGTTTGCCGTTACTAGTAAGGTCAGGTGGGAGGACAGAGATTGTAAGGTAGTCGTGAAATTGGTAGTACTGGTGTATCCTGCGAACTAGTAGACACGGTATTTATCATACAAACTAGGGGTTGAATAGGATGGTGCAAAAAGTTGCTGGACCACAACGAATAATTCAGAGTCAGTTGGTGCGGCGGGAATTTGCGAGGCTAGGCAAGCCATAGTGTCCGCAAATTTGTTAGTGGAGCGTGGAATGGTTTGTATAGAATAGTGAGTAAATAAGGCTAGAAGTGAATCCACGTAGTGTTTCTATTTTTGAAGTTCCTCGTTTTTGCATTGGTAGACGCCCATAACTTGATTGACTACCAATTGAGAGTCGCCAAAAATGTTGATAGATTTGATGCCTAAGTGTAACGCAACTTAGAGACCCAGAACAAGGGCCTCGTATTCCGCTGTATTATTAGTGCAAGGGAAATCGAGTCGGAATGAAAGAGGCATAGGTTCAGCATCGAGAGGAATGAGAACAATGCCGGCTCCTCCGCCGCGCTGGCATTTAGATCCATCAAAGAAGAGGGTCATTGGGTACGACTCCTCCGTGAGGGAAAGAGTAGCGATGAGTTCGTCGGGAAATGTGAAATTGGTAAATTGTTCCCCAGGTAAAGGAGCTTCTGCAAGTTGTTCTGCGATGGTTTGTCCTTTGATTGATTTCTGGTGGACAAACTCAAGGTCGAGGTCGGCGAGAAGCATGAGCCATCTAGCAATGCATTGGTTCAGATGAGGTTTGGCATACATGTAATGGATGGGGTCTGTATTGGTGATGATGAAAGTCTTGTGATTTAGAAGGTAGTGTCGGAGTTTGGTGGCCATGAATGATAGGGCTAGGCATAACTTTTCTATATGTGTGTACCTAGTCTCATAGTCCACCAAAGTACAACTTATATAATAAACGGCTTGTTCGCGATTCTCAGAGTTACGATGTGCAAGCATGGCTCCTACAGCGTGGTCGGTGGCGGAAAGGTAAAGGTAGAAAGGGCGGTCATCTTGGGGTGGGATAAGCATGGGTGGCGCAAGAGATAGGATTTGAGAGCTTCAAAGGCTTGGCGACACTCCTCACTCCATTGAAAGGCAATGTCTTTTTAAGAAGGTGATGAAAAGGTTGACACCGATCCGAGAGTTGGGAGATGAAACATTGGATAGATTGGAGCTTACCTTGTAAACTACGCAATTGTTTGAGATTTTTGGGTGGGGGCATTTCTAGGATAGCTTTGACTTTAGATGGATCAACCTCAATGCCACGCAAAGAGACAATAAAGCCAAGAAGCTTTCCCGAAAGAACACCAAAGACACATTTCTTTGGTTGAAGGCGGACAGAATATTGTAACAGGTGATCAAAAATAATGGTTAAAACATCAAGATGTTCACTACGATGTTTAGACTTGCCAAGAAGATCGTCGACGTAATCTTCAAGGATAGTGTGCATAATGTCATGAAAAATGTAGGTCATAGCCCGCTGATAGGTTGCACCAGCATTCTTAAGGCCAAACGGCATGACACGATAACAGAAGGTTCCCCAAGGAGTTATGAAGGTAGTTTTGTGTTGATCGGCAGGGGCAACCAAAATTTGGTTGTATCCTGAAAAGCCATCCATGAGAGAGAGCATCTCATGACCTGCAGTTAGATCAACAAGTTGGTCAATGCTAGGTAAGGGGAAGTCATCCTTAGGGCAAGCGAGGTTAAGATCCCGGAAATCTGTGCATATCCGAAGTCCCCCTGTCGCTTTAGTGACAGGTACGATGTTAGAAATCCATTGAGGATAGTCAATAGGCAAGATGAAGGAAACAGAAAGGAGTCGTTGGAGCTCCTCTTTGACCAAGAGAGCAATGCGTGGATGCATTTTTCTCAATTTCTGTTTGACTGGTTTGGAATCGGGGTTTAGGGTGATGTTATGGATGGCGATGGTAGGATCAATTCCTGGCATGTCAGCGTAAGACCATGCAAAAGCTTGATTGCGAGCACGGAGAAAGGTAGTAAAGGCGGCTTGTTCTGATGTGTTAAGGGATTGCCCAATCTTCACAATGTGAGGATCCTTCTCCGTGTGGATGTTGATTTCTATGGTAGATTCGTTCAGCATGGTTTGGGTTTCAGATGGTAAGGCTCGTTGAATATAAGAATCATCCGCGCCAAGGTAAGTGAGGATGGAGTCGTCATCCTGGCATTCAACAACATTAATCAAAGGCGAATCCTCTTCGATCATGTCTGGATACAGAAGGGGAAGAGAAGATGGGTCCTCATTATCGCGTTGATAAGTGAGAGGACCTATGAAGATAGCATTTATGAAAAAAAAAAGTTAGGGGGATGGATTCAGGGTCTATAGATTGTGTGGGTGATGATGGCAAAGTGGGTGATGACGGTTTGGTAGGGGCGACGTCTTCTTCTTCCAGGATACAGCTGACAGGAGGTGTCTCCTGTGTAGGTGTATTGGGAAAACCGAGACCACTGCGATCATTATGTTTACGGGTAGTCACGGGAATGAGTGTATGTCGGCCTTGTTCGTAAAGGCCAAAACCAAAGCCTTTCCACGCACAGCGAGTCAAGAAGGTGAGGGCGAAACGACGATTTGTCAAGTATTGAAAATCGGATTGGAAGGGAACCACACCAAGAGGAGGTTCAGGGGTAATGGAGGATGTGTCAACACCCCCATACATTAGGTTAGTGCGGCAATGGGGTGGTCCGTAAGAGATTATCTCCCCCACGCGACGGTCGTAGGTGGGATGTGCATGTAATTGTCCGTACTCCTGCGGGGTAGGGAAAGAACTAACGTTATATAGGCGGTACTCCCCCAGCGTAAGGCGCTGAAAAACATCTACTAAGGGGTCGGAGGTTGGAATGTTAGCTGCGGGAAGGGAAGTGGTTTTTGCGATGGTGGTTTCATCAGTTGAAGGCGTAGGCGCGGTTGAGGTGGATGGTTGAGGTACATTTGAAGAGGATGGTTGGGTTGAATGTATGGGTGTCTTGATTGGTATAAGCACATCGTTAGGGCGGTATAACATATTGCAGGTTTTAAAGGAGGAGTCGGCTTTACGGTGTAAGACTTCCCCTCGTACTCAAATTTTATGCATCTATGTAATGTTGAGGGAACGCATCCCATGGCTCGGATCCAAGGACGACCCAGCAATATATTATATTGGAACTCTCCCTCCAAGACATAGAAGAGTTCGGGTAAAGTACGTGGTCCTACCCGAATGTTGAGGATCACGGTGCCTAAGGTAGAAGTAATAGCGTCATTGAATGACCGCAACATGATGGGGTTGGCACACATGCAACTAGAAGGGATATTCATTTGTTGGAAAGCTTTTGAAGAGATGATGTTTAGGCTAGCACCCCCGTCAATCATAACATGACGTACCGAATGTCCCGGATGTAAGCTGAGATGAAAAGAGCAGGGTCAGGATCTTCTGTACCAAAGTCAACAATTTCATCTTCGGAGAAACTGACTGCAGCAGCTTGTTGTACGAGAGACGAAGTGGTGGGGAGATGGATTGTTTGGTGAGAGAAGCAACGTGATTGGGTGTTAGAATGGAGGCGACAGGCAGGGTTTCATTAGGTAAAACCTCTATCCCTTGAAGGATCTCAACGAGAGCTTGTCGATGAGATTCAGAAGTCTGAATGAGATCATACAATGTCATTTTTACGGGCGATTGGTGAAGCTGTTTAATCATATTTCGGTGGGCAATGCCATTAGAGATGGGATAGGCGGGTCCGCGAATGACCACTTTAGGTGGTGGTGCAATCGGGATGTTTGACGGAGAAAGAGATGCCGCAGGTGTGTTTTCTTTTGCTTTCCCATTGTTTTTCTGCCCTCGAGTAGCGACACTAATCATATTAATCTCGTAGACCTGAGATGAGGAAGATGGTTGGGATAACTCATGGTCTTCAAGAGGTGGGGTTGTAATAATGATAGATCTTGGTGAGGCGGGGACAGATGGTATAGGAGAGGGAATGGAAACTAAAGGTCTCTCCCTTCGTAAGTTGTCTTTCTTAATCTTTTTATCCGAGAGAGGTGACTGATGAAGGATGGTTTTTAGAGCTTTGCATCCCTCCACATCATGTCCTGGTGTGCGGTGATAAGCACAGATTTTAGACTCATCGTAACCCATAGGTCGGGGTTTAGACGGATCATAAGGTCTAAGTGGAGGTAGGGAAATGGTCGCATTCTCCACCAACATAGCAAGGATTTTGGCGTAAGATCCTTTGAGTGGGTCAAAATCGGAGGAGGATGAGGGTATTGGTTTTGCGGGTTTTGGTAATGTTTGGGCGTGGTTGGTTCGCACGGGTGGTGGTTTAGCCGAGGGGTGTTGATACGTGGTTTTTACTAAACGTGATTTCTTTGGCGCAGAAGCTATGTTGGGTGATGAGGCCGCAGATGATGTGGTATCAGAAAACAACCACGGGGAAATAGGAGTGACCGAAAACAAATCTTTTGATGATGGAATTTGTTTAGGGTTGATAGGTGGACAGGATACGTGGAGTGACGGTGTTGCTATACCCTGGAATTTCTGTATAGGTGCGGAAGGCGTAGGTTGTTTTGAAGAAAATGCAGGAGGTATGATATATTGATGTAAGGTAGAGGGATGGGGTCCCAATATGGAAGGTAGGTATGACGATGATGGTTTTGATTGTGATAGGGGCATGGATTGAGTTTGTCTCCTAGGTGGCGGGATGGATTTATTTTTGGATAGATCGAGTCGCTTAGGCGGGTGCGTTAGACTGGGCATTGGTGAGGTTCCAAGCGTAGGGGAAGATCTGGTTAAGTTGATAGAAGTGGATGGGGCATTTGGTAGAGGTGAGGGGGGTGAAGGTGAGAACAGGGGCATTTTAAGCACGTAAACACTTTGGGTATATGGTGGAGACATCGGGATCGGTCATTTGCATTTGAGTAGAATATGGCATACTCAAACGTTCCCATAGGGCCTGTCTATCTTCTGTGGAATGACAGTCTCCAGGTGTGATTTGTAATTTTTGTACGGAAGAAAGGTGGGTTGTAATTCCAGTCCACTGCGGGTGTGATACAAGGGGTAGATGAGGCGCTGTATCAATAGATGTTAAGAGGTCAACAGGTCGCTGAAAAGATTTAGGCGATGAAGAACTAATAGGTAAGAGGGCGTGTTTGAGGGGGTCCGTTATGGTTAAAGAAGTTAGTGATGTCGGTGTAAGAAGTTTCTCGTCTAAAGGTGACAAAAGGAGTGGCGAGCTCTCCTCTTGTGCAGCGAGAGCGGTAGAAGGGGATGTTTGGGAAATAGATAAATTAGATAACATCCGCTCACAGTCTTGTAGGGATGTGGTGTAAGAAGACTCGTCGATGAGAAGAGAAGTCCGGGCAGTTAACTCTTCTATGGGTAAAGGAATGATTTCACTTTGGCTTGATGGTGGTGAAGGAGGTTCAGACTCCTGTGTTGGTGGAGAGGCTTGATTCAAAATTTTTTCAATAGAGGCTTTTGGCTGAGAATCGAAGACTGCATGGATCTCATGAACGCTCTCCTCGGCTAAGATATCTTGGTTTACGTTACTGTTGGATGAGTGATTCGGGAATGGCTTGTTGAAAATTTTCAGATTTCGGTTAGCAGGGGCGTTAGGATTATCGAGGGTTATATCCCCTGCGTCAACCATTTCCTGCACTATGTTTTTCAACATCTTGCAGTTTTCATGACTATGTCCTTTTACGCGGTGAAAGTTACAAAAGTCATTTTCTTTGTACCAGGAAGGTATTGCGCGGGTGGAGTCAAACCCAGAGTGAGGTTTAACAGGGGGCAAGGTGATAGCCCCAGCTTTGAGCAATTTCTCCAGGATGACGCCATAAGTTTCTCCCAAGGGAGTGTAATTGGTGGGCTCGGCTTTGTACTTATAAGTGGTTTTCGGCGGAGTATTGGACGGTGTTTGAGATTTGACCATTACTGCGTGGACAGCTCCTTTTGATTTAGAAGAAGTGGACGCGTGAGGAGTGGTGGTGTTTGGCTTGTTGGTAGAATCAGGAGTTCGGAAATTGGGGTTTTTGTTACGCAACCGCAATTTCTCTTCTTCTAAGGCTCGAATTTCTAGTTTCCGAGCCATGGTAAAGGCCTCGTCGAATGTGTGGAAAGTTTGAATTTGGAGGGTAGGGGAGATGTGCTTAGCGCAGGCCCGCGTAAATAGTTCGATAAGTTCGGTTTGAGGCAAGGCATACGTAAGTTGGTTGATAAGCCCCCCCGCCATCGTCCAACGAAATCTGCGATAGATTCGTCTTCAAATTGTCGGATGGCATAGAGGTCGGTGATAGATACTTTCTTGGCAATGTTAATGGAGAAATGATCCAAGAAAGATTGGGCTAGTTGGTTAAAAGAGAAGATCGAGTGCTAGGTTAAAGCACTGTACCACTCCAAGGCGGGTCCTGATAAGGACATGGGGAAGGTGCGGAGTAACAAGGCGTCATCATGGGCAATCAAATAACAAGCATGTCTAAATGATCACAAGTGTTGTTGAGGATCCTCTTTACTGTTAAAACGAGTAAATTTTGGCAACTCCCATTGAGGAGGATATGAATGAAGGGGGACAGAAGGGTGAATGGGCTCCCGACAAACTTGCTCGTATGTCAAGGCGCTACGACTTCCCGAAACAGAAGCCTCCAGGTTGTGCATTTTGTCCATCATTTGTTTGATGAAGTCTGTGGTTGGATGAGATGATGGTGCCACAGAATAGGGATGTCCCATATAAGGTGTTGAGGTTACTGGATACGTGTATGGGAATGAAAAGGTAGGCGGAGCTTGAGAAGGAAAGCTCGTGTGAATAGGTGGCAGAGAGTAAGTCATGAATGGAGTGGTCTGAAAGAGAGATGAGGTAGGGGCAGTTGGTGGTAACGATACGTGGGGTCCAAGATTAACCAAAGGAAAGCTAATCGGGGTCGTATGAACCTCTGAAGCCGTCGGATTGGGAGACGGGGCTAGAGATGCAGGAAGTAAGGCAGTGTTATCAGGAGGAGTGGGAGCTAAATGAGCAGCTATACTAATAGGCATGCCAATAAGGAGCTGACCATCAGGCGTATGGTCGGGGGCATGAGACAAATAGTATTGCAGTATTTGGGATTAGCATCCAAAAATTTGGCAAAGTCCTTGTCTCCTAGGAATTTGGGGATCTCTTTGGTGTCCGTAGGGTTCCTATAGAATGTGAAGGGGGTGATTCAGGCAAAGACACAGAGCAGGCATGTGAAACCATGGCGGTGGCTTGCTTCCGAGTGATGACAACCATGGACAAGAACACACAGGAAAGTTTCAATCTATCAAGAACAAAAACAACCTCAGAATGATGAATTTGGTAAGTTCTTTGGTTTGTGGGCTGATGAAGACGATGGAATCGATATCGGTTTACTAACCTAAGTGTCGGTCACAAAGCAAACGACGTCGGTCCCTTAACCGATGCGGTGTCAAAAGTCTAGGATAAGAAGATATAAAAGGCTGCTAATTTGATTTTTAGCAACGTTGAGTATATTTATCAACTTATTGATCACAGAAGACAAAGTATGACAGAGAAAACAGAATTTGAAAACAAGCAAGATGCACACGCAAATCCAGAGACTAATCCTAGGGTTAATTTTAATTATCATGGGCTTATGCCTTTAGACGTAAGATGATGTCAGATCCTAAACAACAAGACCTAGGGGAAATGTCAAGTTTGTTTTGGCTTATAAGGTTACCTCAATCGGGCGGAGGAATACCGTGGAAAAGGGGGGATGTTTGAGCTGTTGTGTTAATGGTGAAGTGATTCGGTATGTGTTGTGCAGTGAAACTAGGGTTAATTTCCTGTCAATACCGTGGATATCACCCCCACGTGTACGACCTGTTACTTAATCTATGTTCACTAGAATTGAAGAACAACAAGCAGGAATGCAATGCATGTGTTTTAAACCCAAATCGAAAATTATGTTCGATGAAGCAAGAGAGATGACTTTCACTAATGCGAAACTAGAAAAGCAAGACAAATACTTTACGAAATATATAACAAAAGCAGCAACAGCAAATATGCTTCCTAAAATGAAAATAAGCAAAAGAAAGAAACCCAAAATGGGTCCCACCGGGCGTGCCAAAATGTTTCCCTCGGAAAGACTCGTTCCTTTTAGAAACAGATAAGGTTAGGGTTAGGAGGAATACCTGTTGAATGTCGAGATGGTGTGCGCGTGCCGTAGAGAAAAATCAGGTTGACTGCGGAGAACTCCTTTTTGTCTTGGAAGGACTACCTGCAAATAAGAACACAAGACCACAAGATTTGATTAAACAATAAATGAGGAAACTGCCTTGGGCCCAGGAAATATAAAACTTCCTTTCGAAGGTGGTCAGTTCCCCTGCTAATATGAATTAACACAAAAGACTGTAAAGTATCAATTAAATTGTTTCGTTGAAGTGGGTAGGGGAAAGGTTGGTTTTTTGGTTTTGATCGGAGGAACCGATGCGTTCTTCGATAACCGATGCTCGTTATGATAGTCGATGCGAGTTCGCGATAACCGATACCGGTGGGTTCTAGGATCTTCTTGGTAGCTACGGTGTTTGTAATGGCTGGTTTATGGATGATATTGGGAAATGAGACGATGAGGGATAAAAGAATGACAGTTAGATGCAATGGCACGTTGGGTAGTGGATTCAGAAACGAATTTAGGAGGACTGAGATTCAAGAAGCATAAGAAATGTTATAACAGAGGACATGCAAGATGTGACTTACTGGTTTTGGCGAAGATGCAAGTTGATATCCTCTACTGCAAGCACTTCTGGTTTCTTTACTCGTCTCTGCTTGATTAAATGAAGATCTGGACTCTGTTCCTCGCTCGCAATGCTCTCTGTTGATCCAGAAATCCTTTGACTGATCTCCAAAATGAAATTCCGATCCGTTGTTTTGGTTTGGGGAGCCCATTTACAGGGAACCGATGGCGGTTGCGTAACCGACACGCAATGATCGAGTAGGAACCGGCATCGGTAAGGAAAAAGTAGGCTATTTTTAGTAAAATAGCCCACCTTCCCTGCTTTTCTCCCGAGAGATCAGTTGCGGGCTTGGTCAAGTGGCTAGAAGGTCGGCTTTGGGTGTGAGTAAGGAGGCATTAGTTATGGATGTGAGTCTAGACCAAGTCATGGGTCTTAATTAGGTTAGTTTAGGGTTAGGGCTAGGTCATGATGAGGTGGCAAAGTGAGGTGGCGGGTAAGGTGATGTGGATTTATCAATTAGAGGGCAATTAATAAATAATTGTGTAAGGTTTAGGTGATGAGGTTATATTGCGAGATGAGATGCGGGTCACAAGGGGTCGTAAGACACGAATTTGGTGTCTCTGATTCACTTAGCCTGCTTCTTGAGTATTTTTATTTCCTACATGTTTTTACCTACAACCAACATGTCATCCACATACAGACAAAGGATAATATAACTTCCATCCTCAAATTTCTTTGTATACACGCAATGGTTAGAATGACATCTAATATAACATTGCTCCATCATGAAGCTATCAAATTTCTTATACCATTGACGTGGATCTTGTTTCAAGCCATACAAGCTCTTCTTCAGTTTGCACACCATCTCCTCTTTACCTTTTACCTCATATTCCTCTCTCATCGCATATAGAGTTCGTCCTCCAAATCACCATGGAGAAATGTAGTCTTTACATCAAACTGCATTCTAAGTGCAAGTCTTCTACTGCAACTATTCCTAGAATAGTTCTAATAGAAGTCATTTTTACTACAGGAGAAAAAATCTCATCAAAATCTATACCTTTTTCTATGCAAACCCCTTGACCACCAATCGGGCCTTGTATCTTTTCTTTCCTCCTTCTTCCTCTTTCACTCTGTACACTCATTTGTTTTGTAATGCTCTTTTGCCTTCGGGTAGCTTTACTAAATCCCATGTCTAGTTCTCCATGAGAGCCTGATGCTCCTCATCCATGGCTTGCTCCCACTTCTTCCTGGCATCTACCTGCATTGCTTCATCAAATCTCTCTGGCTCTCCACTATCAATGAGTAATAAATAATAAAGATAAGGAGAAAAATGTTCAAGTTCTCTTCTTACCCTAGAAGACCTCCTCAATATAGGAGTTTGGGGTTCCTATTGAGGGGTTCCTAAACTGATTCATGTGTCACTTTCCCATCCTAGAAGATCCTCTACCGCTGCATATTATTTCTTGGATTCTTCCCTATTTTCCTGCAACTACTGCTTGTGATGCCCGGTTAAAAACAACCCACTTGAGACCCATGAACAACCTAGGTTTAGATAGAAAATTATGGAATAATTTTTTTATTTTTTTTATTGGGAGTTAATGACCAAAGTCTCAAAGACAATTAAATTCAACTGATAAATTTTCCCATTATAATAATTACTAATTTCTCATTATAGAGCAACAAGAGAAATAAGTCCACACCTAGCTCAAATCTCTCTAGGGATTAATTTAATTACTGATTACATTGACATTTTAGCTAAATATTCCCTTATTAAATTTTAGGGTTAAGGGACCCAAAATAATTAAATACCCAAGGTATTTAATTTCCACTAGATCAAGGACAAGAGTAGGATTAAATTACAGTGAGGAAAGAACACATATTTAAAATCAACAGAGTAAGGTCTCACTTACCCACTCCTAGAACTTGATTAGGAGTGTCTACAACTAGGTTGCTAGGCAACAACTACCACTAACAGATTCTGGAACAACTCAAATCCATAAGAACAAACTTCTCTTTTATTAACAATTCACAGAGGTCACAAGGTCCAAAACTTAGGGCTAGAAGTTTCAGTTAGGTTCAGGGAGTAATTTGCCCCATACCCAACTCTCTAACAAGCTCAGAGTTTCAACTTGATTTTTCTCATACTTAACACTTCCAAAATTTCCCTAAATCATTCCCATTGGATAGGAAAATTTCTCACCTTTTTGGTGATATAAAGAAGTCCTCCTAACTCCTTGTAGAACTCAATATATGAGTGGGTGGAGTTTTTAGGTCAAATTTTCCCCTAGGGGGACATGTGTCAAGAGGAGGGGAAAGCCTTTTTGAGGGCTAGCGGGTCACGGGCGGCTCTAGAAAATTTTCCCATTGCATGGCGCAATTTCCAATTTTCTCCCATGCCTCCATGGGTCCCCAGTGGACACATGTCGAGCCCTAGTTCAAGCGAGAAAGGGGATGAGGAATTGGCGGAGCGGCGGGAATTTAGAGGCATTTTCCCTACTTGAGCGTAAAGCACAATTTTCATTCGCGTGCCCACGATCCTATTGGGAGACGGGTTTCACACCCAATTTAAACACGGGAGGTGGGGCAGCGGAGGAACTTAAGGCATTTAGCCAGAAGGGAAAAAAGATCAAAAGCCACGCGCGGGCACTGTGTGTCACGCAAAAGGATAAATTCAAGTTACAGCTACTGGAGCGGGGCTCCGAGAACAAAGGGAATAGAGGTGCTAAGTCCAAAAATCTCTCGTGATTCCACCTAGCCATGTGTCGGCACGTGATTGGCCGTGAGTTAGTGGGAAAATTTTCCCAAGGTAAAATTTTCAAAAAGGATAGGTTTAAGATTTGGTTTGGCCCTCCAAGGTGCCATGCGGTAGGTCTGATTGAATTTTTGTGGAAATTTTTCCAAATTCAAAAATTAAAGTTAACAATTAGATGTATTTTATTTTTAAATGCCAAATTGAAGTAAACCTTCAAATGGCCATAAATTTTGTTAGGAAGCTCATATTTGGGAAAATGGGGACTTTATAGAAATCTCCCAAAGCCCTCTTTACACATAAGTCATCAATTTTGGAATTTGATGAAGTTTAAGTGGTCAATTTGATGAAAACAATCTGCAAGGTTTGCAAATCAAACAAGAAATTTCTAACTTATAATTTTTTTGTTCAATTTTGAATTCCTACTTTCTCCACATGTCAAACAGACATGGAGACTTGTTTTTAGATGAATTTAGGAAGGTTCCAAGATTAAATTTTTTAGGAGAGTTACAATTGAAATTTTGCATCACTTGACAACAGGATGACTGCTTTGATTTTGATTTTACAAAGTACTGAAAGGTCTTTCTTAAGTTTTATTGTCAAATTGAGTTCCTTAGGACTTGTTAAGTCTCAAATTCAATGTCTCATATCTTATTGCTTGGTGCAAGTTTGAGCTGCTCATTTCTTTGATAAATTTGATTGCCAGATTTAGAAAATAAAATAAAGATCAAACATTAAAGGTTCTTAAACATTTTTCCATTCTCCAAGTGTGGGAGTTCATTCCATGCAAGTCTATTACATTCCATCAAATTCACACAACATTTAACAGTCAATAAGCAAAGTCTGATTTCCAAATTTCAACTCATTTCAAAGAGAACAAAGCACTACCTTTTTCCTTCATACTCATTCTTCTTTCAAACAGAGATTTTAATTCACAATAGCAATTCAATTCCAAGCAACAATGCAAGTTTGAGAAAAGTAGTGCATTCCTTTATTGATTTCTAACAACTTTACAACTTATCTCTTTCTTTTAACTTCAAATACAATATACAATACATATAACAATTCTTCACATTCCTTTTCAAAATAGAGGATGGAATATAACCTTTTACATTTCACATTTCAATTTCAATCTTTCTTCATCAACACAAGTATTTCCTTATTATAAATAATTATACAATTCATCCAATTCAGAGTGGGGAGGATTTCAATAAACTTGCTCACAAGAAGGGACTATCAAACTGTATTTTCTTTTTCTCCAGGACAGCAACATGCTCATTTCTTTTTCTCCAAGTTGATCACAATAAAAGAGGGGGAAAGGCAACGCTCTCTACCCAACCAAGACATCCAATGAAAGGAGAATCCTTCCTTCATCATTAGCCCCCAAGCCCCAACCTAAGTACAATAATAGATGCAATTCAACCCATGGAAACAACTGGCTTCCACAACACAGCATTATTTCACACATGCACATTTCAATATAAAACATAACTCAATACAAAACAACAGTTTACAATGCGTAATAGCAAACATTCAAATCACAACTCAAGTTTGATCATGCAAACCAAAGGAGAAAGGACTATGGGGAATTTACTTATGGCTATGCCTCACAATTGGGAATTGGTCATCCACCTATAATCTTACCACCAATATAACATATCATATCCCATAAACCTTATGCCTCCTAACCCCTCCTTATGCCCCCATATGGATTCTCCACTTCTTTAAGGCATTCTAATTAACCAGCCAACAAAAGCAATAAAACATTCTCTATACACATAACACAACAAGAAAATAATAGCAATAAAAGAAGGAATAAACTACTACCTCTCCATGGAAGGATTTTCTCCACACAGCAAGCTTTGAATGTCAAAAATATAGTCCCAAAATAGTAGTGCCAAAGTATCAAATTCTCTCCAATCTCCACCAAATCAACAAGAGGTCTAGAATGCAGAAAAATTTGCCCCCAAGGATGAATGCAAAGAGATTCAATAACCAAGAAACAATCTTCACCAAAGCTTCTCCAAAGTAAGAGCTCCCATCACAAAAAATGCCCCAAGAATGCATGAAAATGTTTCAAACAACCTAGCAACATGATGAATAAAATGCATTTTTAAAAGTCACAAATCACATCTCCATCCATATGTATGGTTGGTATATTAAATTTATAGGTATGGTTCAAGTCTTTCTTGTTCCACAAGCCTCCAAAAACATCTCCCAAGGACAAATTCAGATTTCCATGGAGGTGGATTATTTCTTACTCCAAAAATAGCCTTACACAAGTTCTTACACAACTTACACATCACTTACAAATTAAATAAAATAACCAACTCTAATAATTACTTTCCCATATCCCAATTTAATTTATTTAAATTTTAAACATATGATATCCTCACATTAATCTATCACAATTAATTTATTAAAAGAAGAGAACACTTTACAAATAAAATACATAAAACAATAAATATTTACCACATTAATAAAATACACAAACCCATGGTCACATGTAAAGATGATCCCCCATAGGAATCTCTAACAAAATTACAACACACACACACATAATAAAACAAGTTTCCATGGTGACCTTGTTGAATTCACCTAGAATTCCACTTTGGTTAGTCTCAATCCCCGATGTTTATTTTAAACCTGCAAAACAAAAATACCTCCTTCACCTTGTGGCCATATCAGAACGTCCAAAATGAATATATAATAAAATAAAAAAATCATCTATACATATGAATCACAACAATCACCAAGGCAATCAATGAAATCATTTACAATTTATATAAACAACTATATCATCATCAAATAATTTTCCTTTCCTAGGTTTACTCATAATCTCAAAAATCACATGTCGAATAACTTCCATTAAACATCCATGTCAATAGTATATCATCATCCACATATGAGGGTCTCTAATAATCATCATGCATTATATATAATCAGACTCAACAATAATCGAGATCTGACATCTAACACCATACTAAATCAAAACTATTTAAAATGTCTGTCATATAGTCTACCGTATCATGATCAGTAATAAAACGTGCCAAAGGGAAGTGGGCACTACACGCTTATACATGACTTTCTCATTAAATACGACATCCCTAGATTGAATGATTTTCTTGTCCTTAATACTCCAACATTTATATCCGAAGTCATTACCACCATACCAATAAAATTACATTTTTCTAATTTAGCCTCTAGTTTGGTCCTATCATCCTTGTCTATATGAATAAACACCTCACATCTAAAGAATCGAAGAAATGAATAATCAACTTTCTTACCATACCAAGTCTCCTCGGGTATGCCTCCATCCAAGAAATTTGAGGGTCCTCTATTTATCAAGTACAGTTGTGTTCACCGCTTCTACCCAAAAAGAAAGAGGAAATCTTGCATGTAACCTCATGCTCCTAGCACATTCCATTATTGTTATATTCATCCTTTCTAACACCCCATTCTACTACGGAGTTCCTAGAACCGTCTTTTTCCTATGGATTCCATTCTTAGAACAATAATCATTAAATTAATTACTACAATACTCCCCTCCATTATCTAACTTTGAGACATTAAATTAAGACTTGTTTCATTTTCTACCAAGGCTTTCCATTTAACAAAAGTGTCAAATACATCAGATTTGTTTCTAATACAATAAACCCAAACGTTCCTTGTTTTTTTATTGATAAATGCTTTTGACTAGAGCTATAAACTGGAGGGGTAGGGGCCCCAACCATACAACAAAGAAGAAGTGAAAAGAAGGTGCGAAGAGAAGAATGAGGAGGATAGTGAGGAGAAGGAAGAAGTGATGTCGAGCAAAGAAAGCGAACACAAAAATGGAGCGGGACGTGGCAGAGCGCAAACCCAGGGCGGAAGACCGAAAAGCTAGCTAGCCAGGAGGATCTGCGCGCGTGAGTTGGCTACCTGATCAAACTTTCCTTATTGCATCATCAATAAAAGTAATATAATAACTTGAACCCCCAAGAGATGATACATGAGCTAGCCCCCACACATCGAATGCACCAACTCTAACTTACCCTCTTTCTTCAGAGGTCCAACCTTGAGAAACCTTACTCACTTCTATTTCCCATATATGCGGTCCTCACAAAACTCCAAACATGTTTATGTATATCCAGGAAAATCCTTCTTTATGATGTCCATGCCCTTATGGCTCATATGACTAAGCCTATAGTGCCACAATGTTGTATCTAATTTTGACTCCACAAGATTACAAACATTAGTGCTATAAGTAGTTAAATACAAGGTTCTAAACTTCTTACCTCTTGCTGACCACAAGATCATCCTTGGTAACCTTCCAAGAGTCAAGCTGTAAATATCACAAGACAACCATCACTTCCCAATTGCCCTAACAATATCAAATTTCATATTAATGTAGGCACATGTCCGACATCCTTCAATATCCAAGTATTTCCATTCTACATCTTAACTTGAACAAAACATTTTCCAACTATGTTGCAAGGCTCATCATCACCAAGAAAAATATGCCCAAAATATCCTCAAACATAATCAACAAAATAATGCCTATGTGGAGAAGCATGGAAAGAAGCCCCGAATCTAAAACGCAAGATTCGGTAATATTGTGCAAAGAAAGAATCAAAGCATCCCGACATACATTACCCGTTGCCACATTTACCTCCTTATTTTCTTCCTCTTATTTCTTCTTGTCCTCAAGCTCCCAACAGTCCTTCTTTACATGCCAGACTTTCCACAATACCAAAGCATACTATCTTTATTTTGGATTTTGACCTTTCCGATCCTTTAATTTTCCACGGCTTCCTCTATTCTTTCTCGTCTCCCTCTAGTTTCCACTATCAAAGAATTCCCTGAAGTAAAAGATTCACCAGAGATTTTTCTTCACATTTTCTCACTTAAAATCACCCCTACAACATCCTCAAACTTCAACTTTGAGTTAGTTGGAACCGATTTGCTTACCGCCATCACCAATCTATTCCAACTCTCAGGTAAATAGCACATAACTAATAAAGCCCTAACTTCTTCATCAAATTCTATTATAACTGAAGCTAACATATTTACAACCGTATTAAAATCATTTAGATGATCTACTACTGAACCATTCTTAGACATCTTCATATTAAACAACTTTTTCATTAAAAATATCTTATTAGAGGCAGAGAGTTTTGCATATAACTTCCGTGATGCATCCATCAGTTCTTTTGTAGTATTTTCCTTTAAAACATTAAATAATACCGAAGATGCAAGACACAGTCGGATTGTCCCAAGTGCCTTCCTATCAAGAAAATCCCATTCTGCGTCTGTCATGCTCAAGGGTTTGTTCACCTTCTAGGACAGTGGAGTATAAATATCCTTTCGATAAAGGTAATCTTCCATCTCGCATCTTCCAAAGATAGAAATTCTACCTGTTGAATTTATCAACCCTAGATCTTCCATCATCTACCATATCTCCTACTCAACATAAAACTTTCCCTATAATTAAACACTTTAGAAAACCAAACCAGGATCTCGATACCAATTTTTAGGGAATAAGAGATAAAATATTCGAGAATAATCCCTCACAAAATCGCAATGAGAGAAATTAATATGGAGAAAATATTACAAATCTGAAATAAAATTGCAAAATAAAATAAGCTGTTGTTGCGAACTCACAACACCCCTGGATGTAGATCAGGCTTCTAGGTTGATCACTCTAGCATCCAATGTGATTGCACAACATGGAAACCTCTCTCCAAGTGTGGGGACTTGTGAAACTGAGAGAGGAATCTCCAGATTAGAGGCTGGTTCCTCAAACTCCTCTGATTTAGATCTATATTTTACAAAACTACAGAGGTTCAGATCCTAATCCTACTCTAAATTGCAAGGAGGCAGGGATAGAAATGCAAAAATTGAAACTAACTGAAGATGGTGATGCACCAAAAGGAGTGGTGAAACATTTCTGTCAAGCAAATAGACACAGACCAAAGATTGCAGCATAAAACATACACAGGCTGATAAGATATAATTTAGGATCTGAAATGAAGCAAACAATACAAACAAAGGACTGAAACTCATTCACAAAGTTTGTATTATCATTTCCAGTGTCAAAATCACTGCATTACAACCTCAGAGAGGTAAAAACTGTTACAGTCTTTGGAGAGGTCTGATTCTTCCAAAAAATCACTTGCTAGAGGTGAAAGAAGAAAGCTGCTATGCCCAAAAATGTTCCCCCTTTAGAAATGAGCCAAATCTGCCTTTTACATTGCATGGGTCGAGCCTAGGAGACAGAAGCGTACAAAAAACGTGAGAGCCCATTCCTTCTTGACTGCAGGTGCATTAAAACAGCATGGGGGACCTTACAAACCCATACCCTGTCATTTTGACTGAATTACAGGAGAATGCGACCCATTCTGCATTAAATCTGGTCGCTGAAATGTCACTTCTGGCCATGAACACGTGTCAGATCTGTTTCTCAATTTTCTCTCTCTAGACTACACCAAAATTCAAGATTAACCCTGAAATCATGTAGAGAATTTCATAAGCTTTCCAATGATATAAAGAACGTGCAAATCCGAGCTCTGGATCGGAAGATATGGTGATCTGAAGATTTAGGACACAAAACAGGCAAAACGGATTTTTTTAAATTTCTTCCCGCGCTCTGCCACCTGGATGACACGTGGCATGCATTGATTGGTCGTCAGGGGTGCGGGGTAGACCTTTACTTTTAGCTTTTGGGTGAACTTCTTGCCAAATTCTCTAACTCCTCCCCGAGCTCCGAGCTTCCCTTCCTCATTGGACACGTGTCCTCTTTTTATTGGCTCGGGTTAGTGCTTGAAACCTCACCCTTTGAACTTTTGGAATTTTCTCCTTGTGACACGTGTCATGATTTGGTTGGTCTACGGGTCTGCTGGCTCTTTTGCGTCTCCCGCGTCTTTTTGTCCCGGATGTCCCAAGACTGTTTGGGACAAAAACCTCCGATCCGCCCGAAATGGGCTTCCTTGTCCCTCATTCGGCCGATGACGTGGCGTTGCTTGATTGGCTTTCGGCTCCTTCGGCTATCCACGTCCCATGCGTCCCTTTGTCCCAACTGTCCCAGTGTGAAAGTTCCCCGTTTCGGCTGAACCGGCTGGTTCGCGTCCTTCGCGTCTTCTTGTCCCAAATGTCCCAGAGCAGTTAGTCAATTTTCTTCTCCTTCGGCCGAACCGGCTTTCGCGTCCCGCGCGTCCCGACGGCTGGATGTTCCTTTTCTCTGCAGACTGCCTAGCGGCCTTTTGGCGATTTGCGCCCAGATGTCCCTCACGTCCCGACTATTGCGAGGACTAGGACTTAGACATTTTTCATGATTTTTTCTGGCCCAAGTTTTCTTTTGCAACTTTTTCACCTTTTCTCAGAACTTGCTCTTTTCAACCTGGACAGGAGAGTTAGAAAAAATCTGAGGGGACCCTGGGAACATGATTTTTTCCCTGAATCAATCAATTTGCCTAGGGCTTGAGAATTCAATGCATGTTATCAAAATTTACTCTGGGGGGTGAATTTTGGATAACAATAACATAATACAAAGAGACAGTATTTAACGTGGTTCACCCAATTTGGGCTACATCCACCAAGAATCACTTGCTCATATTTCATTACAAGCCACCACTCTTTCAATACAATACCCAGATCTGTTTCGAGCTATGCTCAACAAACTCTACAGAATTCACACCCAAATTCAAAACACATATGTAATGTTTCATTATATCTACCATATGCACAAAACCATATAAATAGACAACTACTTAAGTAGTTTTACAAAACTATGGGTATCAAAACCATGGGCCAAAATCGTCGCATAAACCTATGGGTCAAAAAACCTGCCCATATGAGAAAATTACGTTTTTCGATATATAGGGCACGTGTTAAGGCCCAAATAAAATTTTGGGGGTTACACCCTCGAACCCCTACTATCGGGGCTACAACCCCTAGACCCCGCTCGGGGCAGCCCTATCCCGAACCCCGGCAAGACAACATGGAAAGTGTACAGTACTCTTAGTGTCCAATCTTCAACACTTTCTCACATAAAAACAGCTCCACAACCTAGCTTTGGGACCTTGCACACTTGGGATAGATCTCTAAAGAAGGTTGGTTCCTTTATCTAGTTCTCACTCATTCACTGCTACTCCTAGTGCTGAAAGGGAAAATAAGCTAATAATGCCAAGGGACCACGAGATAGAAGGATGACATGCAAGGAAACTACACTAAAAGGTAATAACACCAAAAAAGGGATGAACACTATACATTACGAGAAAAATGAAAGGAAATGCATGAAAGAAGGCTAGCCACGTGTAGCACAACTTAAAATGTATTTACTAGATCACTTTCATGGAACACAACTAAATAAGGAGTTGCAAGGGACATAAAATGGCACAATGAGCATGGAATGAAAGAGAAAAGGAAAGCATAAGGAATGCAAACATGTTAGGACATAGAATAGTAAAAAAAAATGCTTCTATTACTTTCATAAATGTATAGAGCTATTAGAATGGTGAAGGAGGCCGATATTCACATGCAAGAACCAGATCCAAAGGTTTGTAACTTAAAATGTAGTAAATATGAAGTCCTTAGAAAAATGTGTAATGATTCAAAGTATACAATGTAAAATTTTATCCTATCTCTTATATTTATAGATGAATTCATGGAAGAAGATGAGTACAAGGAGGGAAAATCTAAATTTTAAATGTAATCACCAACAAGAAGCATTCAATGATTTCAAATCTATCGAGATGCACTTCCCTAGGTCTATTTGGCATGTTGAAGAAGGGAGGAGGGAAAATCAGATAAAATCAGGTGGTTGAAGAAATTAAATATTCTCATCCATGCTCAAAAATACATTTTCCCATTTCTCACCTACTAGATCCACCAAGAATTTGAATTTGAATGTTAGCATGGTAGCCCACATTACAGACTATTGATTAAGACTAGGAGAATGTCGATCGGATATTTATAGCAAGAGATATGATCTGTTAGAAGTTTTTCAGATTTTTACGCACATGTAATACATATGGCGTGTGTGGATTAGCTGAGAGGACTTCCAACCGTGTAAATGTTTTTTCGCTTCTACCACGTGTCACTCATTAATTTTGTGTAAGGATTCAATGCCTTTTTGGTGCGCTTTGACTAGTTACATGTGGCACACTCAAGCATGTCAGAGGATGAACTACCATAGAAAGGAACAAAGGAGGGTGCAAATATATGCACATGAAAGAAGGCAGAGGAATGCGCATGTGGGGAAATGATGAAAAATTGAAGGTAGAACTCATGGTCAAGGAACAACTATTACAAAGTAATGTGTGGGGCATGAGAGAGAGTTAGGGACATAGTTGATTGAAGAAAGTGCAATGCGTGCACGCAGGACAAAAATAGCTACTAGGAATAAGGTGAATGCGCAGAGGATGCACACAAGGTATGATTGGAATAAAGAGGAAAAGTAAAATGGAGAAGGGATAAGGGGAAGCATGTAAGGGCGTGAGAAGAAAAGAAGGGAGGTTCACGAGGAATATGTAGCCAAGGAAATGTTCCAAGTGAACTTGAGCATGTGTAACCTTGCAATGAAGAGTTCAGATCTTTTAGATGTATACAAGTTACTAAAATAATCATGAGAGTTATTTGGATAACAATTTTTAGATGCATATATAAGGTAGAACTCTAGGGTTGGTGAAAAAGAACTCATTAATAACTAGGAGAATTGTAAATGAGAAATCTAAAACTTGTGAGTAATATAGTATTGTACATCTAGGAGAGGTGTGGAAGATTTCATATCTTCATTTTATATCCTCTGTTAAATCTTGGAATAATATATTGGTTATTTCTTAGTAGATGTAGCCCACATTTGGTGAACCACATTATATCTTATGTATTATTTCTTCTAGTTTATTTCTATATTTATTTCTTGTATGCTTAGTCATGAATATCTTTCTATACAACTAGTGTGATTAACCCCAATAACTCGTATCAAAGTTTTTTTTGTTTTAGGGTTTTGTATGTTGACATATTTACTCATAGAGGGATTTCTAATTGAGTGGGAACTATAAAAATGACAGAAGATGGCATATACCAAGTTAAGAAATTTGAAGGCCATAATTATCAATTATGGAAGATGCATGTGGAAGATTATTTGTATCAAAAATATCTATACTTACCGTTGGATGAAAATTCAAGACCTACAAAGAGAGTAAATCTTGATTTCTTTAAGTTATCAGATTTGATAGATGTAGATCTTTATTTATGTGAGAATTGTATATTTGGAAAGAAAAAGAGAGTGATATTTCTCAAAGTTGGGGCAAGAAATAAGGAGCAAAAATTGAATATTGTGGACTCAGATGTGTGGGGACTAGCCTAGGTAGCTTCTTATGGAGCATCCAAATATTATGTGACTTTCATTGATGATGCCACAAGAAAGGTATTGGTTTATTATATTAAACATAAATATGATTTTTTGAGATTTTTAAAAGGTGGAAAGACCTTGTGGAAAATGAATCAAATTCAAATTTAAAATTCCTTAGATCTAACAATGGTGGTGAGTACTGCAGCAAGGCTTTCAATGATTATTGTTCAGTGAATGGAATATGCAAAGAAAGAACAGTTCCTAGAACACCACATGAGAATGGTGTTGCTAAAAGAATGAATAGGAAAATCATGGAACGTGTAAGAAGCATGAGGATACATGTTGGATTACCCTTACATTTTTGGGCTAGAAGCAGTAGACATGACAGTTTATTTAATTAACTATGGGCCTTCAAGTGTATTAGATGGTGGAATACCAAAAGAAGCTTGGACTAGAAAAGAGGTAGATCTTTCTTTTCTTAGAGTATTTGGTTTAGAAGCTTTTGTGCATGTTGATAAAGAAAATAGAAAGAAGTTGGATGCTAAATCCAAGAGATGCACTTTTATTGGTTATGGCTCTAGTGATTTCAGATTCTATTTTTGGGATTTAGAAGATTCTAAGATGGACCCAAGAACATAGTTTGTGGATGAAAATGCATTCTCAGATTTAAAATTGACACCTATAGGTTTACACACTAATTGGTGTCGGTTGACACCAGATCGATGTTGGTCTCCTAAACCGATGTTGGTTATAGAAGAGCGAGATTGATGTCAGTTGGAAAAATCAGCATCAGCCTACAGGTGACCAAAGTGTCGGTGGTCCTGTCTCGAGATTGATAAAATTTGTAGAGTGATTAGATTGATCCTATGACACCCCAGATCTCAGTTAGAAGGTCACAAAGGGTAAGTATACCTCCATAAATATTTTCACCTTCCTTATCTTATTTATTATTGATTGATAATGTTGAACCAAAGAGTTTTAAAGAAGCTATGTAAGATGAGACCCACGTGCGGTGGAAGCATGACATGGATGAGGAGATGGAATCCTTGGAACAAAACTAGACATGGGATTTGGATAAGTTTCAGCAGGTAAAATAAAATTACATAACAAATGGGTTTACAAGATTAAGAAAGAAGATGGTGGACGAGAGAAAAGATACAAGGTAAGGATTTTGGTAAAAGGATTTTCAAAAAAACCAGGTGTTGATTTTGGTGAGATATTTTCTCCTGTAATAAAAATGACTTGAATATGTATTGTATTAAGTTTAGTTGTAGTAGAATATTTGCATTTAGATCAACTTGATGTCAAGACGGATTTCCTTCACGTTGATTTGGATGAAGAGATATATATGCAGAAACCACTTGGGTATGAAGTCAATGGTAAGGAGAAACTTGTGTATAGGTTGAAAAAGATCTTGTATGGGCTCAAGCAAGCCCCAAGGAAATGGCATCTGATGTTTGATAGTTTCATGCATGAGCATGGTTATATGAGATGTGAATCTGACCATTGTGTTTATTTCAAGAAGCTTGAAAATGGAAGCTATATTATTTTGTTACTATATGTGGATGATATGCTTATTACATGATCTAGTATGTAGGACATTATTGATCTTAAAGAAAATTTAGCTCATACATTTACAATGAAGGATTTGGGAGCTGCAAATAAAATCCTTGGCATGCAAATTCATAGAGACAGAAGAATAGGAAATTGTATTTGTCTCAAGAACATTATATCAATAAGGTGTTGGAAAGGTTTAATATGTAGACTTAAAAACCTTTAAGTACACCTATGGCTGGACACTTCAAATTGAGTGAAGATCAGTGTATTACATCACATGATGAGGTCGAGTACATGGCACGAGTTTCATATGATTTAGCAGTTGGAAGTCTTATGTATACTATGGTTTGTACCAAACTAGACATTACCCAAGCAATGGGAGTTATGAGTAGATTTATGGCAAATCTAGGTAAAGAGAATTGAAAATTAGTCCAATGGATTCTCAAGTATTTGAGAGGAACACCCAACATGCATTTATGCTATAGAGGATCGAGATATCTCTTTGTGTGTCTATGTTGATTTAGATGTGGCTTGATATTTTGATGGTAGGAGAATCACCCCTGGATATGTATTCATAGTAGGTGGGATAAAATTTATTTGGATTTCAAGATTACATAAGGTTATGGCCCTATCTACTACAAATTCTTAGTATGTTGCAGCTACAGAGGTTAGCAAAGAGATGATATGGATGAGAAAGTTCATGGAATAATTGAGAAAGGAGAAAGAGGATTATAGATTGTATAGTTATATTCAAAGTGTGATTCATCGGAAAATAACTCGGCATTTCATTCAAGAACGAAACACATTCAATTGAGATGTCACTTTATACAATATGTGTTGGAGGATAGGAAGTTGAAACTGCAAAAATTCATATAATAAAGAATCCTGCAGATATGCTAATGAAGTCATTGGAAAAGGAGAAGTTGGAGCCACACTCCACTTCCATTGGTCTTCGAGTTTGAGACTTAAAGAGGAAAAATAGGCCAAGGAAATGATCTAATAATGGATTTATATGGTACAATGCAGAAATTTATCTCAGGGTGGGAGATTTTTGAGTTGTGGAGCTTAATTACTTTACATTAGCACATGTTATAATACAAAATAATCGACGTTGGTGGTCAACCGACATCATTCACTTGGGACCGGCATCGATCAAAGCAAGTAAGTAACCGATATCGTTAGGGTAATCGCATCGATTCCTATGCGTGATTGTTTTATTTAAATATCGGAATTAGATATAACCTTTGATATAAAGTTGATCTAATGATTTTAATTGCATAGCTAAAGTGCCCTAAGTTTGTATATGCATATATAAGCTAGAAATATAGGGTTAGTGAGAAAGAACTCATTAATAATTTGTAGAATTGTAAGAGAGAATTCTTGAAGAGAGAAAAGAGAAGCTTGTGAGGAAGAAAGTATTGTACATCCGGGAGAGGTGTGAAAGATTACTGAGATCTTCATTGTATATCCTCTCGTTAAATATTTGAATAATATATTAGTTGTTTCTTGGTGGATGTATCCCACACTGGGTGAACCACGTTATATCTTGTGTATTATTTCTTTTAATCTTATATATCAATATGTGTCTGTACAACTTGTGTAATTAACCCCAACAACAGATCGTGCAAAAGGAGAGGAATTTCCCAAAGTAACAACACCAATCCAAGAGACTCCAAAGAATACCATAGAATTGATTATTACCCTAGCTAAAGATACAAATAAGGAGAATGCTCCAATTGACACTCGTGACTCAGGAAGAAATCAATGAATCCCAACATTAAGATCATGGAAAGAAGAACCTGGAGGTAATAGTAATACAGGATGAATCTAAAGAGTCGGTATTGGGAGTAGACAAGGCACAACAAGAAATTCCATTAGTATAAATTGTTCAAG
Organism: Taxus wallichiana var. yunnanensis; assembly: GCA_018340775.1. NCBI lineage: Eukaryota > Viridiplantae > Streptophyta > Pinopsida > Cupressales > Taxaceae > Taxus > Taxus wallichiana. Next base: position 979,232,575 of record CM031240.1, read on the forward strand.
AAATGTCTCAACAATTGGTGGTTTTCTCTGAGGAGTCCCAACAAACATCACAAGAGGAAAAAAAGGGACTACTTTCACAACTGGTTGGTTAAGAGGGTTGATTTCAAAAGAGGAAGAGGAATTTGTACCTAAAAAGGTCATAGATATTACAACTTTAGCCTTCCCAAATCCAAAGAAGACTTCAAAAAGGCTAGAGTTATTATTAAGACTCATGGAGAACTATATGGATCTAGAACCCTAGAGGTTGCAACCCCACACCTAGGCAATTCAAGGGATGACATAACAAGTGATTATGACATCCAAGCACATCCCATTGGGAAAACCTTCCAGGTAAACATTAAAGTAGGAAGTTTCAAAGGAATTCCAAGGTTTGTTACATAAAGTTGATGAGGACAAAGTATCAAAAAGGAAATTAAAATACAAAGTCAAATCTTTGAAATCATGTTTATAGTAGTTAGTAGGCCCATCAAGTGAAGATCAAGAAGATGTTTCTACCATCACTCCTAAAGTTATTGGAAGCATTGAAAAGGTTGTTAAGAAGGTCAAGGTTGTTGATGACTGGGTTGAGAAATTAATTGAAAAAGGGAAGAAGATCTTTGAGAAAGAAAGAAAGAGGTATGAAGAACTCAAGACCAAGCTCAGTGAAGTAAATGATTTGATTGAACAATGTGACAATGAGATTTTCTACTATGAAGGAATCCTTCCCAAGCTAAACCGTATCAATCAACTTGATGAAGATCTAGTTGAAAAGGAAGGAATTGTGTCATTAGATAAAATGGGAACCCAGTATGCAATTGAAGATTTGTCTAAAATTAGGATTGAAGTTTTGAATCAAGTTAGAGAAAATATGGAGATAGAAAATAAATGGGTTGAAAAAGCATTGACACCATAGATATGAAATTGGAAGGCATGGTGTTAGATAAACACAAGAAGAGTTATGGTGACTTGAAAAGTGACTTCTTAATCAATTATTTTGAGAAATACATCTGAGATGAAAAATTTTATTATGAGGTTATCAAGAGGCTAATGGCTATAGAGAACAGAATTGCAGAATTGAAAGGAAAGTCATGGGAACATAAGAAAAAAATGGATCAATGTGGGGATGCATTGAATAGGAAGACCCTGATATTCCAACATCACACAGGTCCAACTGAAGAGGATGTAAGGCAGTTATTTCAAAGGTATGATGCATACATGGAAAGGAAGCCAAAGGAGGAGGAAGATGATGAAGATGAGGATACAACCATGAAGACCAGTGAGAAAGCTTAGGCTTGTTTTCTTTTAACAACTTTTCATCTCATTATAATTGGTACTCTTATTTCATAAAAGTTGAACCATTTTTTTAATTTTTTTTTTGAATGTGAATGTAACTTGATGCAATACATTAGATTTTTATATTTCTTTAATATAATTCTAAATCTATTAGGAAGCATGTGTATTGATGCAATAGTTTGAGTTTTTGTATTGTGGAAAAAATAAAATTTAGGGATTCTATAGGGGGCCCTGCCCATGAAAAGATACATACATTTTTGAATATTACATAAAGGGAAATTAGGAGAAGAGGGACATTCAGTCATCTTCTATTACTACTTTGAGATCTTCTCCAAATGAGGGAACTTTGTTTAGCAACTTGTTTTTCCTTGGTACAAATTCTTCTGAGCCCTGAGTTATTTGAGAAAACACAACTACCCCAGCCAAAGTATGAGACATCCCCATATTCATCAATGTGTCAATAATCATTCTAGGACCATCCATGATATTCCTCAACTCTATCTTCTTCTGATAAGAAGATACCCAGTCCAAAAGGTCCAAACCACAGTAGGAAATTCCTTCCTCCCTTTTTCTTTGTAAGGAATAGATTGAACAGGAGCATTTGAAGTAGTTGGAAGAGAAAGTATTGTGGTCCTTGGACCTAGTAGAATATGAGACTTAGAACTGGACTCACCCTTGCATTTCCTTGTGAAAGGTGGATGTTCTCTTGGAAGGGGAACATGAAAGGGTCCTAATAATTTTTCTCCATCAAAGGAATATGCTTCTCTGAATGAATGGAAGGTTGAAAAGAATACTTTCAAGAACTTTCCTTGATGGTAGAGAATGATGCCTTAAGACATTGAAGAGATGAAGGAATTTCTTCTTCCTCATCCAAAATGTTAACTAGGGGTTAAGAGCTTGGTTCCCCATTCTTCCTTCTGGTTGATGATGTTAGTACTATAGATTGTTGAGGTGGCACAAGTCCTATTGGACCTTTTTCTAGAGAGAAGATTTGTTTCTCCATTTCATCTAATTTGTGGGAAATGGTAGGAATAGTAATAATTGAGGTCCCACCATAAATTACATAAGACTCCTGCGGAATCTCTTTCAAAACAAATTATTCATTGCATAGAAAATGACACTCGTACTCAGTCATCCTCGTCATAGTAGGCCTCCTTTCAATCCATAATTTTTTCAATTCTTCTAGAGTTTTCTTATGCTCCCACAGAAGAGATGATAATACATTGTTTGAAAGGCCGAGAAAACAAGATTGATTTTGATCAATCTTAAAAGGAGGGAAAGTTGAACCTCTCAGTATGTCAAGGTCCCTTTTCCATCCCCTGGGTCTATAATATTGAATAAAGCCCCTAACAATGCCTCATCCGGGCCCATTAAATCGAATATTTGATTCAAATATTTTGATGATATCTCTTTCAGGATAGTTTCTATAAATATATTTATCACCGCACCAATAAATAACTTTAAAATAGTGTTCACATTTAATAATGGAAAGGGATGCATACTAATGAGGAAATAGAGCTAGATATATAGTGAAAATGGTGAAGACAGGATGAATTTGACTTGAATCTATGCTATTAAATGAATAAATATCTCCTGCATGCACACCCAACTCACATGAAGGAAATAAGTTTGGAGGTAAATGATAGTATGCAAAATAAAATGGTTGGCTTAATGTGACAAAATCCATACAAGAACACGTAGCCCAAAAAGACATAAAAATGAGTTTGTGTTCTTCGAGATGGATTCTCAAAAAGTAAAAGGGATTGTTAGTGTGAAATCACAGCACCCCCAAATGAGTCATGGATATGATTTTCTAAGGCAGGGTCATTTGGTGTGATTACATAACATTGGATCATTCCCCAAGCTATGGGACTTACAAATGGGAATGACCCTCCAGAGAAGGCTGGTTCCTCTTCCTAATCTACCTGCCACAAGCTATTCCAATACAAGAAAGCTAATCTAATCCTAATTTAACTTCCAAGGGGACAAGGAGAGAAAGAAAAAAAAAATAGAGCCTACACTAAAACAAGTGATACACCAGAGAAGGAAAGTGTTGATCATCTACCAAAACTGCCATGGAATAAGGAGAGGTGAGCAATGGAAAGGATGGACAAGTGCATCATAGACTAGAGATGGATTTCACATAGAAAATGTTCCAAACTCCATGAACACAGCTCCCAAATCTGTAAATAAAAATTCAAAACATACACAGATACCCTGCAAATGAAGAGAGGTAAGAAGATGCAATAAAAATGAGCAAAGGATGGACAAATGCATCACAAAAACACGTTTTATTGCTTCATACATTTTCACAGAACATCATTCATGAGCAAGAGGCAAGCCATAAAAAAATCCATTTACAAAGTGTGGGAAGAGGTTTGAACTCCATTCCAACCCTAGGAAAGAAAAGAAGGGGTGGCAGAGAAGAAAAATGAACAAACTCTTGAAAAATAATGCCTCTGTTACATTATATAGCAAAATGCAAGAAGGAAAGGGAAAAAATGCAGGATTTTCTCCAACCACTTTTCAAAATGTGTTTTAATTCTTCATCTATTGATGGGATCAATGTAAAATCTCATATTTCCATGTATCTACTTCACAGACCAAAGAAAATGACCCATACTTCATTAAATCTGGTGGTTGGAACTGGTTTTTTGTCTTTTCCATGCCAAAACATGTTTTACAAATTTATCCCCCAAATCTTCACCAAAATCCAAAATTGAAGACTCCATGATGAAGATAATCTTCATATCTTTCCATTGGTACCAAGAACGTCAAAAATAGAGCTCTGGATCAAAAGATATGGCCTTCTGCATTTTTCCTTAACATTTTCAGCAAAAAAACAACTTGGGAAAATTTTGAAATTTTCTCCCACAAATCTGCTGATGATGTGGCATCCATTGGGGTCGGTGGAGGCAGGGGCTCCTTTTTCCATTTTAAACTTTTTGAAAAAAGTCAAAAATATCTTTTTCCTCCAAAGTCCCACATCCCCACATTAGCTTTGACTTGGGTTCAAAATTTGACTTTTTCCTTTGCCTCGTTTTGGAATGCGAGCTCGTAGGTCAGAAACATTTTCCCTCATAATTTCCTTATGTGTAGAATTTTTCTTTACCAAATTTTTCAGGAGGTGAATTTGGGATAACAAGGATTACACATCAAATCAAAATATCTAGAGATGCTCAAAAATAAATGAAAGTCTCCTTCTCACGTGAAAAGGAAATTATTAAAAAAGTAATATTAGAAGGACGACGTGGCATCCCAATAATTATAAGATAATGAAAAATGTAAATCATTTTTGAGTTCCTCCCGGCAACACAAAAGTAGAATATTTTTAAAACAAGGATAATAGATCAAATTGTATGTCGTAATGGGAATATTCTTTTGAAGATTCAGATTTTTGGGGGAAAAAGATAAAGATGAGAGGAAAGAAATTATATAAATATGGGAGGAATTTTCTCATATGGGAGGGGGTTAAATTTTTCTAAGCTTTTTAGATAAAATGGAGCAAAACTGACTGTACCTTTCCTAAGAAACTTGAATCAAACCGAGAAACCATTGAGTTATTTTAATTTGTCAAAATTTTCTCATGTCAAGATGATGGAAAGTGTACAGTCATTAGAAAGAATTGATGCAATAAGATTTATGGTTCCTTCTTTGAGAAATTTACATTTCTTAACATCAATTATGTGTTGTCTTTTGAGAAATGGTGTCTTTATTCTTAAGGTAGAACACTTTGAATTAGTTTTTATCTTCCCTATTGCAATATTAGATTTATAGTTCCTTTCATTACTCTAGATCTTGTCTTGGCTTGTGGAAATTTGGCAACTCGCAATTTCATTATAAACAAAGCTTTCTTTCTGTAATTTGATAAACAGCTTTTAAATCCATGTTGTTATCATTCATTTGAGATTTTTTTCGTAAGCTTTTGAGTGTTTCTTGAGCGTGATTGAAAAAGATCAGTAAATATTTTGTTGAGGATTTAACATGAGCCTATGTTTTAAAATTCTCAAATATGTTTTGAAATCTTGCTCTCCTGGGCCTCCACTTGTGCATACCTACCTTTTGGTTAAAGGGTTGATATTAGCTGTGTGATGTGTTTTTATTTCCTTGAGGTAATTTTCAAGCATTATTTAGGTTTTCTTGTGAAATTTGTATAATCAATTTTATCCTGGTTTAATATCCCATTAAAATACACACAAATTATAACCTACAATTACCAAATCCTTCTGAATTATCCATGTTTTCCTTCTTATAACCATTTTCTAAGGGATTTTACCATTTCTACCCTCCCTTTCATAAATATGTAGAAGTAAGCTAAGATCCACACTATCTAAAGTGACCTAAAGTCCTATTTTGAAAGATATCTACATTATTTAAAGTGAAAACTCATGAGAGTTAAATAGTTCTTGCATTGACCATGTCTTTCCAGGATTACCTTTCATATCTCAAAGAGAACATTTAGAAACTATAATTTCATCCATTATTCTCATAATTACAGGTCACAAATTGGGTCCTCTCACCCTAGTTAAAGGAAGAACCTAAAGTAGTAGGGAAGGTCATCCCCTTTTGTGAGTGTAGCCTAATATTTCCCAAATTCAAGTTCAAAAGAGTTAATTAGACATGTCCTCGGCTAAAAATGACTATATCTTTGATCTAATTGACTTTAAGCATCCAATTCATATTGTAAATGTTATTTAGATCTCAAGATGGTGCAGATTTTGGTACCAACACTCTCCTGACATCGTTGTCGAAGACTCTTTTTGTAAATACAAAGATATATCAACCTCTGGTAACATATCGAATAGGTTTAGATGCAAATACATGATCTATATTTTGTCCTTTATCGAGATTTACAAAAATTATCTTAATCAAAATCATTTGCTCGATATTTTCCTAGTTAAGCAAGCTTTCCATTAAATTTGACTTGTCTAGGGGTAAATATTGATAAAGGATAGAAATATTTTCCAAGATTTGATGAAATTGATTATGAATTTTTAGTTTGCAAGTTGTTTATAGTGATTTACACATCTAAGGTACAAGACCTTAGTGGTGACTCCACGTTATTCAGAAAATATGGTAAATACCAAGTACCTTGAGTTTCAAATATTGTGATTTGTCAGTAAAATTTGCAAAGCTGGAAGGAAGAAGGTCCTTCTTCAAGATAGATCCTGCTAGAAATTTGTTTCTAGAGTTAGGAAAGAAAAATCCAATAAGAAAACAAGTTTGGAGAGCTTTGGGTGGTTAAAGGCGGGAAGAAGAAGTGGTGTCTATTGTTGAAGGTGATTAACCTTTGATATAAGATTATTCTAGCTTCAAATGGTTCTAGATCAAGTATTCCTTGTACAAACTTGTACACTCGAACGCGAGAGGGTACTTCATTCACAACTCAAGGTATTCCTCATTTCCCTCATTTGTTTCTTATAAATATTAGAGTGTTTTGTGAAAATGAATCATTGAAGGATCATTATTTTGAAGATCATACCCCATTACCTCAAATACCTCATGTCCCATACTTTTTTAACCCTCCTATTGGGACACCTTCTCAAAATAATATGGCTCATCCTCCACCTAGACCCCCTTTTTGTAAATGTTTTTAGACCTATAGATTTCTAGGGTATGGTGGGTTATCCTAATGTAGTTCCATAAGAGGTGAGAAATAAATTACCTAAGTTTCAAGGAAATAATGCTATCAGTGGTGACCAACACCTTAGGCTCTTTGTTAATATTATGGAAGATTTTGAGATTGAGCATAAGGATGTGTATGTGAAATTGTTTATTCATACCTTAGAAGAGGATTCTTGTGATTGGATAATTCTATTTATTCATGGAATGAAATGAAAAATACATTTAGATCACAATATGGGGACAAGAATAATCATAGGTTTCTCCTCTTATAATTTGAAAATATAAAGAAGAATCCTAATGAACCTGTCCAAGATTTTAATACCAGATTCAACAAGACTTTGACTATATTTCCTATAATTTTAAGGCCAAGTGATGAATCCTATCTGATAAAATATTTTGATGCCTTTGACAAGAAAGCTGCATATTATTTGAGGGAAAAAAACCCTAGGAATTTGAGATAAGATTTCTCTATGGAAGTACAAATTGAGAACAATATTAAGGCAGTAGGAAAGCCTCCTAAAAGGGAGGGTGTCAAGTTGGTCAATCCTGAAAAGCCTCAGGCAAGCAAGGGAGTAGATATGGAAGAAGTGGTTAAGACTCTAGCAGGAGTAGTGAAGGAAATTTCTTACAAACTTGCTAGAGCAGAAAAAGGAATAGGTCATATTTCTTAGGCCCAGACTAACCTCATGTTCAAAATAGATTTAGTAACCATCCTAGAGGTGACCATAGATCAGATGATAGAGGAAAAGGGCCCATGGGATTAGGAAATAAGAAACAACCACCAAGAGAAAATAAATTAGTCCCTGATCCATTAACTACTAGGGTGTCCTTGGTTGAAGAAGATCATGTGATTGACTGGTGTGATAAGTGTTTCCTCCCACATTCTCCATGTGACCTATTAGAGAAAGTGAAGAGGTTAATGATAGTGCTACTTATGGAGATGTTTGTATGATGGAATGTACTAATATCTCACAAAAAGAGATAATTCCACGATTTTCTAGGTTTAAGGACTATGGAAGGCTTTTTGTATTGTATACAACAGGTAATTTATGTCCCTTCCACTACTAACCTTGATGTTGACATGGTTCAGGATTTTGAGTTTCCCAATCATGATTTTGAATACTTGAGGGCATTAATGATTTAGAAATATGATGGAGGAATTCCTTCTAAGGAGGACAAGTAGCTCTTAATGAATGCAGTGGTTTCCTAAGAAAATGAGTATAATATAAGAAATAGAATTGTTAAAGGGGAAGGGTCACAACCTAAACCAAATACTCCTCTCCTTGCCAATATCCCAAAGGATCCCCTTGAGAAATATTTTTGAAACGAATGCAAAGTGGTTTCCTAAGAAAATAAGTATAATATAAGAAATAGAATTGTTAAAGGGGAAGGGTCACAACCTAAACCAAATACTCCTCTCCTGCCAATATCCCAAAGGATCCCCTCGAGAAATATTTTTGAAACAAAGGCCTAGTTACTACCAATAAATATAGTACCCCTATCCGTACCCAAGCCATGAAGAACCTCATACCACAAGAAAAGGAAATTACCCTACCTCTCAATACAACATTACCCAAGTATACCCCCTATGATATGGCTCAAATTTTGAGTCAGATCAAGGTTATTGTACCCATTGTTGAGTTTTTTAGGATCCCTAAGAATAGAAGAAGAGCATTCGAGTACTTGGGGTTTAAGGAGGAGGTAGTTGCCCCATGCAAGGATGTTAATAGTGTTGGCATGCCCCCTATCATTGTAAAATTTGAAGTGCCACAATCATTGGAAAATTTGGGGGAATCCTTTGAAGTATATTTAGGCATTTCCTTGTTGATCCCCAACTTGATTTTGATCCCTTTTACACTAATTTGATTATTAAAGATACACTTGTTCAAAACTACATGTTCGATTGACTTAATGTAATGTGATGCCTCGTGAAGTGATGAATGAATTAGATATTAAGGTAACAACAGCTTTGGAAAGTGCACTACTATGGATTCAAGAGACGTACTAGTAATTAGTTATGTAAAAGTTTTGGTGGTGTGATTAGCATCTTACCCTGGTAAGTATTTAACTATGAATTTTGTCATTGTTGACTCCCTTGAAAATGGGGTATGTTGTTGTCAAGGAAGTGGGCTACTAGTGTTGGGGGAAGTGTGCAAATGGACATGTCATGTGCCACTATTCAGTGGAAGGAAATATTGTCAAGATGTATGGGGAAAAGAATATGTTGCATCTTATTGAAGATCCCAACAATGCTTCTTATGAAGTCGTATGCATATGTGTATGTTAAAAAAATTTGGTTATGCAAATTTTGAGGAGCATAGTATCAATGAGAGTAAGTTATTTGAACAAGTTAGTTCCCCTTGGACCTTGATGTTTGATGGGTATTTCTCCAATATGGGAAATGGAGTTGGAGTTGTACTTATATCTCCAAGCCAAGAGACTTTTAATTTCTCTTTCAAACTAAAATTTGAGTGCACAAAAAAATATTACAGAATATGAGGCACTACTCTTGGGTTTGAGGATTTCTTGGAGATATGGTATAAAAGATATAATTGTTAAGGGAGATTCAGATCTTGTGGTGAAACAAGTGAGGAAATTGTATGCTACAAAAATCAAAGAATGAAGTAATAAAAGAATGCAGTATGGTATTTTGTAGAGTTATTTGATTCTTTCAACATCTTATATCATGACAGAGATAAGAATATTGCAGTTGAAAAGTTGGTTTTCCTTGCATCTAGGTTTGGTAATTATACAGTTTCTCCCTATTGTAATTATAATGTTGAAATAATTTCTAGAGAATCTATGTTAGCTAATGTGAAACAATGGAAATTATTTGATGATGATTCCTAAGTACAGAGGTTTTTACTAAATGAAGGAGAATTCACAAATCAGTGTATGGACTGGGAACCCATGGTCTCTATTTTTATGGTAAAGAAACTTTTTTTAGAAAGGATGTCATTCAGTTAAAAACTAACACCACTCCTAAGGGGTGGTTTCTTTAGAATGCAACTTTGATAATGTAGAAAGGATGGTTTATAGACAAATATTTGCTTCAAGGGATGTTGAAGAATATAATTTGGGAACTAAGGAAAGGCCTAGGAAAGTTTTGATATGGAGAAATTTAAGCAAGGAAGAAAAGTAGTCTTATGTTGAATTGTTGACAAAATATCAAGACTTCTTAGTGTGGTCTTACTCAGAATTAAAATCATATAGGGAAGATTTATTTTTGTAGACACCTATAATTACGCCCAAGCAATTTAAATACTTAAATTGCACTAATTATCCTCTTTCTCACAAATCGATGACATATCGTCAAAAGTGCTCATTTTCCCTCATATCATCATTAATTAATTACACTAAGCTAATTAATTAAGTCACCTATCCAACAAATACCCTAATTAACGACCTTCCGTTAATAAATCACCTCTTCTATCTAGATTAATTAATTATTATTAATTAATTAGTCTTCCCCTTCATTTAACTAGTAAATCAATATTTAATTGATTTAATCCCTTTCTAATAGCCTAAATCGTACTAATATTCCTCTAATTGGCTTCTATAAGCTCACATCTACCTATTAGTTAATCACATTTGATTAATTAAAGCACCCCCCAACTCCCATGACTTGCTAAGCATAAATTAAACCCTTCTAAAGTAAGGTTACCTTTAATACGAAACCTTATCCATTCCTAATAATGTTTTACCTTTATCCCACATTCATGAGAATGTGTTGAATCCTTTATCCTTTGGGCTATATAAAGAGCCCTCCACCTACCTTTTACGTACACTTGAACTCCTTAGAGAGAAAATGCAAAGCATATAGCAAAGAGACTAAGAGCTTGCACCTTGCCCTTTTGAGAGTTCATCATCTTGAAGAGTTAAGCCTCTTTCTTAAGTGCTAAGTTTTACATCATGCATGTATGCTAAGCTAATCATCACATATTGTATCATCAATGGGGGCAAGAGGGGTTGCGCATAATAAAAAATCTATCCCCCCCGCACCAATATCATCATATCACCCTATCCATCATGAGGGATCCCATCAAAGGGCACTCTCTGTCACCTCTAGGCCCTTCGCTTTCTTCTTCTACTTTCTTCTACTATTCACCATGGTTTGGAAAGCAAAAACAACAAAAACAATATATATATATATCAAAAAATCCAAAAACAAGGCAAATTTTTTCACAAAAATCCTAAAAAGTAAAAAACCCTAAAAATGGTAACTTGCTTATTACGGCTGAAACTTGTGTCTTGTGCATGGTATTTTCTCCATATCCTGTTGGTTTGTCTCACATCTTCCACGATTAATACGACTCGTGGATCACCGGATTCACAACCATTCACAAAGCTAGCTTGCTTGATCTCGTACTACTGGGGCACTTTTGTTGCTGTGTCTTTGTTCATTGCACACAATGCTTTTCTTTTCATGGACCCATGTCCATTTTCATTTCCCCTTACATGTATCCTTGCTCAAGGCATCATGTTTAACCCTTGTCATCAATCATGAACTTGTGGATCTCTTTAACACCGATAACAAAACATTTATACAACCTGTCTTGACCGTTGTTGGGTTGGATATGTGCATTCATACTTGTTTTCCTATTATATGAGCTTATTTCATTCTCATATTACATTTCATCATTATATTTTGTGTGAATTTGGTACTTTCAGCAATGGACAATTGTTCGTAGTATGGCTTTTCATGTCATTCTACCTTTGTCGTATGCTTTATATTTTCATAAGGACCGATGATGTAGTTCCTATGGAAATATGATGACATCAAATTTGTTCCAAACAAATAAGTGGCTAGAGGTTAAGCTCTTCTCTCCCCTCATCCATATTTCTTCTACACCACTTCCCTTTCACCCCTAATTCTCCCTCTCATTGGGGCATCCTACCTCGTCCCCATTCTTCTACCTACTTCTCATCTTTTTTCAATCGTCGATCGGCTTCCTTCATCACCCCATCGACACTCGAGGGGACATCTATCCCTCCTACTAATTTTTCTTCTATCCCTTCAAAATCTCTTTCGTTTACTATTTTTGAAGTGGCATCACTTACACCACCCCAAAGAGGGGCAAATATAGACACCTATAATTACGTCCAAGCAATTTAAATACTTAAATTGCACTAATTATCCTCTTTCTCGCAAATCAATGACATATCGTCAAAAGCTCTCATTTTCCTCATATCATAATTAATTAATTACACTAATCTAATTAATTAAGTCACTTATCCAACAAATACCCTAATTAACGGCCTTCCGTTAATAAATCACCTCTTCTATCTAGATTAATTATTTAGTCTTTCCCTTCATTTAACTAGTAAATCAATATTTAATTGATTTAATCTTTTCTAATATCCTAAATCGTACTAATATTCCTCTAATTAGCTTCTATAAGCTCATATATACCTATTAGTTAATCACATTTGATTAATTAAGGCACCCCCCCAACTCTCATGACTTGCTAAGCATAAATTAAACCCTTCTAAAGTAAGGTTACCTTTAATAAAGCAACCTTATCCATTCCTAATCATGTTTTACCTTTATCCCACATTCATGAGAATGTGTTGAACCCTTTATCCTTTGGGCTATATAAAGAGCCCTCCACCTACCTTTTACTTACACATAAACTCCTTAGAGAGCAAATGCAAAGCATATAGCAAAGAGACTAAGAGTTTACACCTTGCCCTTTTGAGAGTTCATCATCTTGAAGAGTTAAGCCTCTTTATCAAGTGTTTAGGTCATATGGGAGGTGTCAAAAGGTCTTGTAGCCCAACTTTGATAGGCCCTCATTCCTAGGTTACTTGGCATACTAAGGACAACTATTTTGATAGCCATGGAGCTCACTTAGGTCCATTCATTTATTTGTTGTTAGAGAATAGAGGAGTTTAGATATTTAGCATTGTTAGTTTCAAAGTTTGTATTGATGAATGCTAGCATCTAACCTTTTTTAATTCTTATCTTGATGGTGTTTATTTTGTTGTTAAATTCTTGCTAAGTTAAGGCTATTTAGGTGCTAGTCTATACTCATATTAGCATTATTTTGAAAACAAACACATGCACACAATTTCAACATGAAATACCCTTGGAAACAAATTTTAAACCATTTAGGCAAAAATAGAGGCCTATTAACCCACTTCTCTCACTTAAGATGCAAGAATAATTAACAAAGTTGAGGGATGGGGGGATAATATAGCCCACAAGGTATTCTTCATGGGTGGAAAATCTTGTGCTGTTAGAAAGAAAAATGGAGATATAAGGTTGTGTGTGGATTTCAAGAATATAAATAAGGCTTCCATCAAGGATAACTATCCATTTCCTAACATGGATAATATGTTACAACTGGTCACTGGATCTGAATTTCTCTCTACATTAGATGGATTCTCAGGATACAATCAAGTGGTTGTGAAGAAATCAAAAAGAATTAAAACTACTTTCACCACTCCATGGGGTACTTATGTATATGTGAGAATTTCATTTGGCTTAATGAATGTTGGGGCTACCTTCCAAAGAGATATGGATGTTTCCTTTGCATGTTACATTAATGACTTTATTGCATTATATCATGATGATGTAATTATATTCTCCAGGAAGAGAAATGACCACCTTAGCCATGTGGAAAATATGTTAATAAGATGCAGGGAGTATGGAATTTCATTAAATCCTAAAAAATGTCATTTTGGAGTTCAAAAGGAAAAATTATTAGGGCACATTGTGTCAAAGGAAGGGGTTATGATAGATCCTGAGAGAGTAGAAGCAATTGGTAAAGTTCATATCCCTAAAACTAAAAAAAGGGGATTCAATCCCTTTTTGGTAAAATTAACTTTAGCAGGAGGTTTATTTCTAATTTTGTTGAGATAACCATTCCTATAACAAGTATGCTTGAAAAAGGACCAAATCATCAAATGGGAAGAAGGAGTCATCTAAGATTTCAATGGAATAAAAGAATCATTGAAGAATGCCCCAATACTAGCAAGTCCTGATTATAAAAGGTTTTCAGATATTCTCTTTTACATCTGAGAATACCATTGCATCATTATTATTGCAAAAGGATGATGAAGGAAATGAAATACCTATTTCTTTTTTCAGTAAAGCCTTGTAAGTTCTTTGAGTTAAAGTACACTATCATGGAAAAACATGTTTTTCTTTAGTAAGAGCTACCAAAAATTTTAGGCCTTACATCTTGAGTTCCAAGATTGTATCCTATGTTCCCCATACAATGGTTAAGGATATTTTATCAGAGATGGAAATTTCTAGCAAAATATGTCATTGGGTGAACAAGCTACAAGAATATGATATGGATATACAGACCACCAAATTGGTTAGGGGTTTGGGTCTTGCAAAGTTGATGGTAGAAAGAAACTTGCAAGTAATGGAGATAAATGAAGTTGAAGAAGGACATATGGATGTTCAAGAGAAGATAATCAATTCCACATGGTATAAAGATATAATATTTTACCTCATAAATTTGGAGTGTCCAAGTTATTTAGACAAAAATCGAGAAGGACACTGAAATTGGCCTCCCAAAAATATGTTATAACTAAATATGGGTTGGCTTGGAAAAATCCTAAGGGGGTCCTCTTGAGATGCATCATAGAAGAATAATCCCCTAAGATTATTGTATAACTACATGGGGGAGTATGTGGAGGTCATTTTGTAGGAAGAGTGACTGCTCATAAGATTTTTAGAGTAGGTTACTAGTGGCCAACACTTTTTAAAGATGCATCTTTGTTAGTTCGAAAGTGTGAAAGTTGTCAAAGGTTCTCTAGGAGAATGAAATATTCAAGTGCTTTACCCTTGCAACCAGTATTAGTACATGGTCTTTTCAAATAGTGGGGATGGATTTCATTAGAGAAATCTCATATTCCTCCAGTGTTGGAAATATATGGATCTTGGTTACCACTGACTACTTCACCAAGTGAGTTGAAGTTATCCCTACCAAGAAGGAAACTCACCAAGTAGTCATGGATTTCATTCTAAATAATATAATTTGTAGGTTTGGAGTGCCTACAAATATTTTTGCTGATAATGTTATGAGATTTAGGGTTAAACCATTAGTAATTATGTGTCAAGGGTATGGAATCAGTCTAAAATATGCATATAATTACAATCTTAAGAGAAATGGTCAAGTTGAATCAAGTAATAAAAATTTTCTCAAGATAATTAGGAGGACATTGGAAGTGAATAAAATAAAGTGGGGTGAGTAGCTAAAATTTTCTTTGTGGGAAGATAGGATCACTACTAAAAGAGCTACTGGAAAAATTCCCTTTGAATTAGTTTATGGAGTTCAGGATCTTTTACCCTTACATATGTAATTGTCTTCCTATCAGTTCATGCAACAACTTGAAGATGAAGAAGTAAACCCCTACAAAGCTAGGATTAATCAGATAGTGGAATTGGATGAAGAAAGAAGGGAATCTCACCAAAGACACCTCAAGTTCAGGGAGAATCTTAAGAAAATATTTGATAAAAAGTGACTCCTAGAAATTTTAATGTTGGGGACCTTGTTTTTGTGGGACAATAGGCATGAGGACAAAGGAAAACATGGAAAATTTGATACCTTGTGGATGGGTCCTTATTCTATTGATATAAGAATTGGTGAGCACACCTTCTTCTTAAAATATCTAGAAGGAGACTTGCTAGAGTTTCTTGTTAATGAAAGGCATCTCAAACACTTTCTAGATTGAACACATACAATCAAGGTATGAAATCTTGTATAGTGTATAGTCCTGTTGGTTTTTTTTTTTTCTTTTGTTTTTTTTTGTTTCCCTTTTCATTTTCTTGGTCTACAGTGACCAATTTCCTTGGTATTTTGGTGTGTTTTTGTGAAATTTGTTGGCCATGTTTGACCTTGTGTATGTTTTTGAAAGACTCCATTTCCTAATGGACTAAGGAACTTGGTTTGTAAAATTTTCATTTTATTTAGTTCTTATGGCACCCACAGGGGGTGCCCATCCCCAAGTCAAATCCAGTGTTAGTACTTAGTTTGGTCTCGCCCTTTTATCAAATGCGTGTCTTTAAAATTTTCCTTTGACTGGTTTGTCAATGTTTAAAGAACATGTGCCTAAAAGATACGTGTTTAGGTCATGAAATCCTCTTTTTAGTTGAGGAATGTGATAATCATGTCATCCCTAAAAATCCTTTTGAAAAAATGATTATTAATCAGGTTTAACCTTGAAAATCTTCCATTTATATCGTCCTTTAGACCTTCATTACAAATTTCATATTTCATTCCACCACCTGAAGATACGTGGCATGTTTCCATTGGTTGCATTATAGCAAGCTCGGTTTGTAAAGTTACACTATTCACATAATAACTACAAAGTGCAAACCTAGCCTTGAGGCCTGATGAATATTCCCATGAATATTCAAGTCAAAGGATGCAAAAAGGATAAATTGACCCCCTTCAAGAAAAGGAATATGTGTCAGAATAAGATTGGAGCGGGGAATCGGGCCAATAATGTATTTTTATGACAATGATCCGATGGAGTGTAAAGTGCAATAAAATATCTGAGGCTGCCAAGGACACATGTCGTGTTCTCAACAAAATTCAAAGAGATGGGGTTTTGGGTCAACTTAGTAGTTTTGTACCCAGTTAGGAAAATAGAAAAATATGTAAAAAGTCCCACAACTTTGCTACCCCTAAGATCTGGACACATGTCATGCTCTTAGTGAAAGTCAAAAAGTGGGTGCTCGAGTCAAATGTGTGAACTTTTACATGTTTGAAAGATAGTGAAAAAGTGCAAAAAGACTCCCTAATCTGTAAAGCATTAAATTTATCCACATGGATGGTCCATATTCAAATGGAAAAATTAGGATAGATAGTTAGGATGTAACACATTTATGATTACCACCATTAATGTGTTTTTACGAATCAAAGAAAAATTATTTGAAACATTCAAACACTTCAAGTATTTACTATTGCATACAAATATTTGGGTGCCCTAGTTATGAGAATTCATAAAGGAAAGGAAAATTGATTGAGAAGTGTTGATATTGAGCTCGAGAGTTTGAAATCAAAGAAACATGGGAGAATTGCACGGCATTTGCATGAAAAATGGGTAAGACTTGTATTGCATTCGTATTTTTCATTGTTTGATTCAAAATTTGTAAAAGATTAAAGGGATAAAGTTAGGGTATAGAAAAATGAATCCATTATATTCGGGTTTTCACATCACATCTGGTATCACCAGTGACTTAGATAAAATCACAAACATGAACTTGGTAAATGTTGATTTGAATGATTTTTTGCAAAGACTCAATAATCCAGATAAAAGTGAATTCATGAGAGCAATTGAGGCTAGTAATATTTCCAAGTTCATTGTTATACCTTCCTCAAGACATTGTCCCGAGCTAGTAAAGCTCTGTGCTATAAATTATGATATGAAGAAAAGGGAACTTTTGGATGGAAGTGGTGAGGTAGTTTTGACTCTAACACCTAAAGCTTTCAAGGTAATGCTGAGGTTACCAAGAATCACAACACCGGTAACCTTGACCATTGAATCAGCTCTTAAGGAATTTGAAACCAAAAAGAAGGATTATGTCAGGGTCATAAACACTAAATGGTTGTTAACAAATAAAAAGGTCACTACTAGACTCCCTAAAATATTGGTTAGGGCACAATTTGTAGAGGAGATAAAAGACCTAATTATGTCGCTAAGTAGAATGGCTAGCCTAGAAATGGATAGTGAATTCAAGGAGTAGATATGCCCATAGATCTAGGTTATTTTAGAAAAGAAGGGAATTATTTTCTAGGAAAAACTCATAGCTAATTCAATTCATGCACATCTTTTAGCACTGGCCACAAAAATCAACATGGGTGGTATTGGGAGCTTGAATTTTATATAACTATATACCGATATATAATATTGCAGGTCATAGGCATTTTCTTAGCACTTTTAAGACTTATAAACAAGGGAAAAAAATTCTAACATAATGTTCTCTATTCTAAATTAATATAATTCAGAACACACATTCCATTTCTAATCCATCTCATAATAGAAAACCATATACAACTATAATGACTCGGTGAAACACTGATCTCTCATTCCATGACTCGATATTAAATTGATCTCTCATGTTAACTTGTTTTAAGTGTATACTATGTATACTTGGTTCCTTTACCCTTTTAGGGACACCCAAGTGTTCTATCTAAGAATCCTATCTGAATATCTGTTACCGATATTCATCGAAATCCCACATCTTAGACTAGGTGACATAGGACAACGCAACCAATAGCTTGCGATACTTTGGCCAAAGTTTTAAACATGTCTACCATGTTTACATTCCAAGACAACATACTTGTCGAAAGGAATATGTCCTTCACCACACTTTTATTGCTATTATCTAGATTGGTCATCCTTGACTATTGTCAACCCAAATCAAATCAAATTTTCACACTAAATAGGGGCAGCTACATGTACTAGTGTGGAAGACTACTCATGGTGACTAAGGATACATAGACATACTCAATCAAATTTCATTGATTGGGTGTGTCTAGTTACCCTAAGTCAACATGAGTTGACCACTACACTAATCCATGTTTCTATCTCTATTTAGAGTAGAACCATGAACCAAACTTTTACTTATGTCAATCGAGTTAATTGAACTAAGTGGGGTGTTAAAGCATATAGCAGATACATCATAGTATCCTCATAATGACTCATGTCATCATGAAGGTACTCTATTGCAGTCATTATGTTACAAAATCAACTAAGTTTCCTCAACTAAACTAACATACTTAAGAATATTAGGTTATTAATCCAACAATTATTATCTTATAAATTTTATGATAACAATGCACTTAAGGGTCCACTATGCATGATTTACCCAAAGAAGGGTACAAAGTGTATTTTATACAAGAGAAAGGTATGTGGATAAAATCAGAAACCCTGCTTATTCTACAATCATGCTTAAACTCATTTTATTCTTAATTTTATTTTCATTTATCGATATGTCTGAATTTGATATTAGAAAAGTAAGGTCATTAAGTTTTCTTACTATAGTTAACATTGTAACAAGCTTGTTTGAAAACTTATACATTAGACTTTGGAATATCATAAGTCTAAATCTTTCTAATAACCCTTCTAAGCATCCATGCTTCAAAATATTGATATCAAATAAGGAACATACATCCAATCATCATTATGATTTAATCATAAACATTTAACAAGATATCATACATAGCTCATTATTTAATTACAAAGGAAAGTATCCTTTTCTTTCTTTATTAAGGACTGATGTCCTATTAGTGAAATCAAAAAACATATGGCTTAGTTTAGTAATAAGAAGCCACAATATTTTATATAAACTATTCATATTCCCTTTTAGGGTAAGGATCTATTATGATTATCAACTTAGTTGTGCTCTTTCCAAAAGAAAAGAATCAAACTATAAGTATAGATCCTTAATCCTAGAAGCATTATATATCTTAGAATCTACTAGGTTATGAATATTAAAAAATATCAAACTAAAAGTATAGATCCATAAAGTCCCATTATATATCATAAAATATATTAGGTTATGTATTTCAATATTAAAATATATCCTTAAATCCCCATCATTATTTATCTAGGAATATTACACAAACCAAAGTTATGAAGACCTTAGAAATAAATCAGAAATCAACATCTTTACCACAACAATTCATTTATCAAAAAGAGAGTTCACCACTCTCTAAACTTAGTAAGTATTTCAAAGGTTTACACAAATGTCTTTCCATCAATATAAAACTAATTTTAATACATCTTCATGATTTCCTTTTTCCAACAAGAAGTACATTTCAAGTAAATGTCAATACATAGACATCAAATGAAGAGATGATTTCATTAGTAAAACAAATGTAACTTTCTATAAGTATTTCTCCTTTCATCTTTTATGAAGTCCATCTGCAAAATTGTTAGCATGAGTCAGTTCAAGAAATGAGCATGATAAACACTATAATGTTAAAACAATATGATTTTATCTAACTTGTTTTCAAAAGGAACCCTGTTGTTAATGAAAAGGTTCTAAATACAAAAATAAGGTCAATCAGAAAGACTTTCCCTAATGATTAAAAAAAATATAGAGAGGATTCATAGAATCTACAAGTAATAATGTTCAAGAAAGAACTAATTAAACCAACATAATTAATTCTATCTCAAACATGGTTATGAAAATCATTACAACATGATAATCATCAAACAACAACCAATTAAGAAAAAAAGTAATTAAAATTCATATCCTAATCTCAAAACTTCTCAATTTAATTTCCAACCTAAGTTCCACAAAACTCAACCAATTCTTATCATTCAAAGAAGGTGAATTGATCTAAACATATTGTCTTTGACAAGAACAATATGTTGTTCTAATAACCATCAAAACATCAACAACCTGTTAATAAATATGAATGATAAAAAAAGAAAGATCCAACTTGGATATCAACCCTTCAAAAAACCTTGCCATCCAAAGCCCTATTCATAATAAAAAAGGATTATGTTGATCATGGAACCAACCAAGACAATACAAAAAATAAGTTGTAACAACAAGAGATTTGGTAATCCCAAATAACAACTTAACCAATGGTAATAGTTCCTTGAGAACCTAACTTTCACACTAAGTTCAAAACTCAATAAAACAAAACATAGTTATCACAATCCTTGCATCTAAAAAAATCACATAGTTGAATGTTCATTATTTTCAAGCTCACATCCAAATGGTAAAAAAACATATCATTTTTAAAAAAACACACAAGGTTTTTTTCTTACCCAAAAGACCAACCCCAAGATCAAAGAAGAGTAACTTACTTACAATGATCAGTGTAGACATAACATTATCATTATCTATCTATAGAAAATAACTTGCATATGAAAAAATAACATTATTCAGCTCTTAAATACAACTAAGGATGCCAATATTATCTCAAGGAGATAGTTAAAAGACTCAAATCAAACTGTAACCTTCATCAAGAAAAACACAACGATCCAATAAAAAATATTGTTAAGGAGAACATGATATATAACTTTAAACAATATCCACATGCACTTACAAAGCCTAAAGTTCCACACAAAAGTATATAATAAAAGGAAAATGAACCCAAGTTAAAAGTATAACAACCCAGGACTTTCTCAAAATTTCAATCAAGTTCTATAATAGGAACCGACTCAAAGAGAGTACTCAAACAATGAAGAATACAACCTCACAAGAAAGAAACAGAGTTTAACCAGACTATAATTTCATACAAAACCATTTTAAAGTTATGCCATGGCCTGGAACAATCCAAACTAGACATTATTCATTTCTTAGGCCAACCCAAAGGGTAATCATTCAAAGTTATCTCAACAAATGAGAAAGAGATATTATTACCAGTCTCTGCAACTAAACAGGTCCACTCGTGAAGGGTTGAAAACTTCAATCATATATAAAAAAAATATAGATAAACTCCAACAATATTCCTCTTAAAACACACTTACAGTGTTATAAAACAACTTTACAAATTCCCATTATGGGTCGAGACCAATCACCAAAAACAAATAAAAGATCCATAGATCTATCTCTACAAACCATGAGTAACCAACAACTATAAGTAGAAACTACAAATAGTCATAACAAAATTTGACCAAATAATGTTGGTCTCCAACCATTTAACAACTAGGTAAACTAGCCAATACCCAAAATCCATAAATATTTCCACCATAACATTGGCATACATTCCACACATATAAGTTACTAAATCAAGGTGAATAATCTAACCAAGAAAACTAATACAGTCTTCCCTTACCATTCATGGAGTTTGATAGATATAAAGCTAAGGAAAACATAATTTTTTTACCAAAAAGAAACCCATATTCACGATAAACAACTATATACATACAACATCACAATGTATCCACAAGAAACCATAATGAGAAATGCATCATTGAAGAAAGAAGAAGAAAAAAAAACAAACAAATAATACTAGGAATGATTTCATAAAAGAGAAGAGTTCTTTTAATGAAAACACTTAAGTAAAAAGTAGAAGATTTAATGAGATAGGGCCTATCATGCTGGTAGTGCTCATGTCTCCTTTTCCTTGGCCTCAATCCTTCATGCAAAACCTCTACTGCAATATTTCCATGAAAACACCAAAACCAAGCCTCTAAAACTTTCCTCATTTCCTTCTTATAGCTTTCATGCTCTGATTTCATTATTATTTCCACCATGCAAGGTGAGATTAAGCATGCACGATTCAAACTGGAGGTTGAAAGAATGAAAAACACATGCAAAGCTCCAAAGCTCCCAAAACCAAATGAAACAATAAAAACCAAAAACCATCTATTCCTCCAACCTTCTCCTATTTCCTAGGTGGTTTTCACTTTGGTGAGAACATTAAATTCCAACAAGACTATAAGTGTCCTTCCCAAACTTCCGCCATCACCAACTCTTTGTTGGTTAAAACTAAAAATTAAAACTTCATGTAAATGAAATTAGTAGAGTTGACAACTCAACATTCCCTTAATTTCCATGCATTGGCCAAAATTGGTGATAAATGTATTTAATGACATTCAAATCTTTTAAATGCCTTAGAAATTGGTGCCACCTGACACCCATCCACTTTCCATCCATGCCATCCCCTTTTTAGGCTATCCAATTCCCTTAGGTTAGGTTTAAATAATATTAGCTTATAAACCAAGCTTAGGTCCTTAGGTATAATTTCTTATTTAGTCTTAGAATAACTAGTATCAAGACTTAGGATTACCCCCTTCCAAATAATCAACCACAATAATAAAATCACCTTAGCTTAAACTTAGGATAAGATAATAATCATAGGAACTTAGATTAAATTAGGTCCCCAAAACTAATCATCAACATTACCTTATGATGAATAAAAATGACGTTTTAGATCACTATAAAGGGCATATGCAAAAGATGTCACTGTGATCTCATGGCACAAAGCCTGGGTTTAGAAATCAAACATTCTTCCCAGCTTGGTCAAATGACCTAAACATCATAGAATTGAAAGCATGCCTTGGATCACTAAAATTGATCCAAGGTATGGTTATCTTGCATCAAAAATCAAATAGACTGAAGCACAAGTTCAAATGCAAAATAGGCTATGAACGAGTTTAGACTGAATTTATTTCTTCCATCCACATGTAGTGAACATTCAGCATAAAGAAAGAATGAAATACTTCATTTTAAATTCAGAATTGACATGGCATGATTGTATTCATTTTTAGAAGATAAACATATCATCTACAACAAACATGATTACTTAGTTCATAAGAGTACATCGTCTTCAAACAAGAATCACATATCAACATTTGCAACTTTGATTACAGAAGTCATCAAGGATATCAACCATGGTAGAGGCATTACATACCTCCCCTCTAAAAATCATCATCGTCTCGATGATTAACTTAGTCCATATTATTTAAACAAGAAAAATAATCATAATTATAGTTCTTTTATCCACAAAAATTTTCAAACAAAACCAGATTTTAGAATTCAAGTCTTTCATAACTTATTACAACATAAAATAGTTGTCCCAGTACTAATAAAATATAGTACCTACCCAAAACTAGCAGAAATTAAAGATAGCTTCAAACAAAGTCTTTAATTGTCTCAAAAATTAGAACTAATTATGTTCAAATAAATGAGGAAAAGTAGTTTTCATGTCCTCAAGGTTTTCCCATGTTGCACTTTCTTCATTAAAATGGTCCCATTAGACCTTGCATTGACTGATTTCATGATTTTGTAAGTGCAACTGGTGAGTTTCCAACACTCTTATGGGTTCAACCATGATTATTCCTAGGTCTTGGACCTATAAGGAATCCCAATTTAATACATGTGATAAATTTGAAATGTATTTCTTAAGCAAAGAAATATGGAAAACATCATGCATTCATGACAAAGTGGGAGGTAATGCTAAATGATAAGCTACAGGATAATCACTTCAACAATCTCGAAAGGTCCCACAAAATGAGGTGATAATTTGGCTACCTTGCCAAAGGTTATTGAGCTCTTTTTAGGCTTGACACGTAAAAAGAATTTTTCACCAAGTTCAAATTTTTTATCGATCCTTTTCAGATCTGCATAAATTTTCTACCTATCACAACTTCTTTTAATCATTCATGAATCATTTTCACTTGTTGTTCCATTTCAGTAAGAATTTTAGGTCCAATTACCTCTCTATCTTCAATGTTATCCCAACTAACTAGAGTTCTGCATTTCCTTCCATACAATGCTTTGAAAGGTGCCATTTTTAAAGAGGAATGATATGTATTATTGTAAGTAAATTCAACTAAAGGAAGATATTCTTCCCATTTGTATTGTTGATCCATGCAGTACATTCATAACATATCTTCCAAAACCTGATTTACTCTCTCTCAGTTTGACCATTATTTTCGGATGGTATGTGGAACTAAAATTTAGTTTTGTTCCTAAGGCTACATTTAGCATTTTCCAGAAACAAGATGTCATTCTAGGGTCTCTATCAGATATAATCAATTCAGGTACTCCATGTAATCTAAAATTTCATGCACAAATATTTTTGCTAAAATAGGTGAATCATCTTTAAGATTACCAACAATAAAATGTGCTACCTTTGTCAACTTATCAACCACAACTAAAATAACATCATGTTTATTTCTAGACATAGGCAGCCCCTAAACAAAATCCATGCTAATTACTTGCCACTTATATTGTGGTATGTTATGAGGATATAATAAACTAGTTGGGTGCATATGCTCAGCCTTAACATGTTGACATTCCAAGCAATGTGAAACAAAATCAGTTATGTCTCTCTTCATCCCTTTCCAAAAATATTGTTGTTTTACATCAACAAGCATTTTTGTAACACCGGGATGTCTTGAGTAAGGTGAATTATGAAATTCCATCATTAAATTTTTCCTTAACTCATTTCTGAAGGTACATACACCCACTTTTCATATCTTAGAATTCCTTCATTATCAAATTTAAAACCTTTGTATCTTGCATCATTAGGATCTAAAGTGTTGTTTTTACCTGCTAAAAGTAAAAATCAGATTCCATGATACTTTTACCTCATCCTTAAACTGAGTTCTCAAAGTTATAAGTGCATAAATATGTTTCCTATGACTTAGTGCATCTTCCACTCTATTTTCTTTACCTTTAATGTAACTTATGTCAAAATCATATTGTGACAAAAACTCTAACCATCTTCATTGTCTTGCATTCAGATTTAGTTGAGTGAAAATATACTTTAGCCCAAGGTGGTCAGTCTTTAATTCAAAAGGTCTTCCTAAGAGATAATGTCTCCATACTTGAAGTGCATGAACTATGGAAACAAGCTCTAGGTCATGGGGAGCATAATTCAACTCATGTAACTTGAGTTTTCTACTCTCATATGTTATAACATGATCATCTTGCAACAAAATACCTCTAGTCCTTCACTAGAAGCATTTGTAACTACCGTAAAGTTTCCATTTGGATCTGGTATAGCCAAAATAGGTGTAGAAGTTAGTTGTTCTTTTAGAGTTTTTAAATTTTCTTCACATTTATCACTCCACAAAAACTTTTTGTCTTTCTTTTTGTAATGAAGTAATCAGGGCAACGAATTTTGAAAAGTCCTTTAACAAATTTTTCTCTAGTAACCAGCAAGCCCCATGAAGCTTCTGACTTCATGTACATTTTTAGGTGCAGGTCATTCAGTTATGGAAACAATATTTGATGGATCAACTATTATTCCATCTTTTCTTATGACATGTCCTAAATAGTGCACTTTTGTTTCATAAAAAGAACATTTGGACAACTTACCATACAATCTTCTCTTTCTTAAAATTTCAAGTACTATTTTCAAATGCTCATGATGCTCATCAATGCTTTTAGAATAGATAAGAATATCATCCAAGAATACAAGTACAAACTTTTCTAGGTATTCTTGAAAGATATTATTCATTAAATTCATAAAATTTGTAGGTGCATTTGTCAAACCAAAAGGTAAAACCATGAATTCATAATGTCCATACCTCATTCTAAAGGTTGTTTTATGAATATCTTCATCTTTGATTCTTAATTGGTGATACCCAGAATGAAGATCTATCTTTGAATATATTGATGCACCATGCATTTGGTCAAACAAATCATCAATTCTAGGAAGTGGATATCTATTTTTGATTGTTTCTTTGTTTAACATCTTGTAATCAATACAAAGTCTAAGTGTTCCATCTTTATTTTTTCACAAAATTATCGGTGCTCCCAAGGTGAGACACTCGGTCTTATCAAACCTTTAGACAACAAATCTTGTAATTGTGCCTTAAGTTCTACCAGTTCAATGGTAGTCATTCGATAAGGTGCCTTGGAAATAGGCTCAGTTCTAGGTTTGATTTCTATTGTGAAGTCAAATTCTTGTTTGGGTGGAAGATCGAGTAGTTCTTCCGGAAACACATCGCTGAAATCTTAACAGTGGAAACTTTTCCAAGAAATCACTATCCTTTTCTGTTGTTTCAGAAATTTTTACTACATACAAAGTGCAACCTTTATTTTTGGCTTTTTAAGTTGCATAGCTGACAATTTTCTAACTGAAATTTCTCATTTTACCCCTTGAATGTCTGTTGTTTTCTACGTAGATCATCAAGGAAACTAATGTGTTTTTCAAAACAATCAACTTTTTCTTTATGATCAACAAGCCAGTTAACACCAATTATTACATCATATGACCCCAAAGGAGAAACATAAAGATCTACTTCAGTGGAAAAACTTGGTAACTCTAAGACTGCTCCAAAAAGACATTTACTAATATATGGACAACATTATTACCATAATGTACAGTCCAAGATTTTTCCATTATTCATGCTTTTATTTTTAATTTTGTAGCTAATTTACTAGAAATAAAACATTTGTAGCTCCAGTATCAAAAAGTATAGTAATAGGTGTACCAAATAATTTACCTAGCACTTCTATGGGCGTAACTTTACTTTTCAGCTTGTTTATCAGCTACTACAACATGTATCTTATGTTGTTGATTGTTGTCATATTTCTTTAGAGGGCACTAATTTGCATAGTGATCCTTACCATAGTTTGAAAATACCCCCTCTACATGTCCTCTTTTTGGTTCAAATTTATTTCAATCCTGAAATTATTGTTTTTTCCTCCATAGGACTTCTACCCATTGTTGTTATTCTTCACAAAATTGTTTCGAATGTTTGCAACAAGTTTATTTTCTATTGTTTTCTTATTGTTATCAATCACAAACTTATTTTTGGCTCCAAAATTTTTCCATGCCACCTTTTTGGGTGCAAGTGATGAAGAAGAATTAGAAATTTTCTTATGATTCTCTTCTTTATGAGCAGAAATTACCTTTAATTTATGTTCTTTTGTATGGATTTTTCTACAACCCCTTCCATAGTGGTTGGGTTGTGCACATCTACTTCACCCCTATGAAGATTTAATCCCATGATAAACTTGTGTATCCTAAACTTATCGTTAGTTTTATACTTGAGGAACGTACTTAAGAAGTTTGGTAAACCTCTCCTAGTACTCAGTTATAATTAATTTTCCTGAATTAAATTCTAAAATTCTATCATTTTCTGATCATAATAGAGTTGTGGTAGCCATCATTTGCCTAAAGTATCTCTTAAACTAATCCCAAGTGATGTTTGATTCATCAATGTTCAATTTAGCTTTATGGTTGTCCCACCAGGAGGATGCCTCATGGGAAAGCTGATAAGCTCCCCATACTTGCTTTTGTTTCTTCCAAGAAGTTCCTTATTGCAAAGTAATTCTCCATTTCACTGAGCCAATTCTCAGCCCCATCCCCCAGTGTAGTGTCATCAAATTTGGTGGACTTATCCTCTTTATGTCATTAGTAAGTTCAGTTGCTAATCTTTCCTTTTTATTTTTAGGTTGATTGGGTACATTTGCATTTGCATTTGCAACATTATTATTGACATTTAACATTGTTATTTGTTGCATTATTATTATCAACACCCAAATTTCCAGCATTGGTGTTTTCCCTAGAGGTGGTTGATTTTTATTACCAAGCATCATCTTCCTCCTCTTACCCATTACTTATTGTTCAAGTACAACAAGACAATCTCTTGTGTCCAACAGGGAAGCAAGAATCTCATCAATTTTTTTGTGCGGTAGCTACCTCTCCACTTAGAGGTGGATTATTTTGCAGCACCTCCCTTGTTCTAACCATTTTTTGTTAACAAGAAATTAATTTTTATCAGATATGGACTCAATAGGTCCAAGAGATACAACCTTCAAGCTATGATATCAAGATGTAACATCCACTTTTTAAGACTTAGAAACAAAAGGAATTTTTTTAACATAATGTTCTTTGTTCTAAATTAATATAATTCAGAACACACATTCCATTTCCAATCCATCTCATAACAAAACCATATGCAGTTGTAATGACTCGGTGAAACACCGATCTCTCATTCCATGACTTAATATTAAACCGATCTCTCATGTTAACTTGTTTAAGTGTATATTATGTATACTTGGTTCCTTTACCCTTTTAGGGACACCCAAGTGTTCTATAAGAATCCTATATGAATATCTATTACCGATATTCATCTGAAATCCTACATCTTAGACTAGGTGACATAAGACAATGCAACCAACAACTTACGATACTTTGGCCAAAGTTTTAAACATGTCTACCATGTTTACATTCCAAGATGACATACTCATCGAAAGGAATATGTCCTTCACCACACTTATATTGTTATCTAGATTGGTCATCCTTGACTATTGTCAACCCAAATCCAAATCAAAGTTTCACACTAAACAGGGGGAAATTACATGTACTAGTTGGAAGACTACTCGTGGTGACTAAGGATACATATACATACTCAATCGAATTTATTCGATTGGGTGTGTCTAGTTACCCTAAGTCAACATGAGTTAAACACTACACTAATCCATGTTTCTATCTATGTTTAGAGTATAACCATGAATCTGAACTTTTGCTTATGTCCATCGAGTTAATTGAACTAAGTAGGGTGTTGTAGCATAGTAGGCTGCATCATAGTATCCTTGTAATGACTCTTTTCATCATGAAGGTACTCTATTGCAGTCATTATGTTACAAAAACCAACTGATTTCCCTCAACTAAACTAACATACTTAAGAATATTAGGTTATTAATCCAACAATTATTATCTTATAAATTTTATCGATAACAATGCACTTAAGGGTCCACTATGCATGATTTACCCAAAGAAGGGTACAAAGTGTATTTTATACAAGAGAAAGGTATGTGGATAAAATAAGAAACCCTACTTATTCTACAATCATGCTTAAACTCATTTTATTCTTAATCGTTTATTTTTATTTATCGATATGTTAGAACTCGATATTAGAAAAGTAAGGTCATTAAGTTTTCTCACTACAATTAACATTGTAACAAGCTTGTTTGAAAACTTATACATTAGACTTCAGAATATCATAAGTCTAAATATTTCTAATAACCCTTCTAAGCATCCATGCTTCAAAATATTGATATCAGATAAGGAACATACAACCAATCATCATTATGATTTAATTATAAACATTTAACAAGATATCATACATAGCTCATTATTTAATTACAAAAGGAAAATATCATTATTTTCTTTATTAAGGTCTAAGTCTATTAGTGCAATCAAAAACATATGGACTTTAGTTTAGTAATAAGAAGTCACAATTTTTATATAAACTATTCACATTCCCTTTTCTAGGTAAGGATCTACTTAAAATTATCGGCTTATTTTTTCTCTCCCCAAAAGAAAAGAATCAAACTAAAATTATATATCCTTAATCCTAGAAGAATTATATATCTTAGAATCTACTAGTTATGTATTGAAATATTAAAATATATCCATAAATCCCCATCATTCAAGATATGATGTAGGAATATTGCACTGACCAAAGTTATGAATACCTTAGAAATAAATCAAAAATCAACATCTTTACCACATCAATTCATTTATCAAAAAGAGAGTTCACCACTCTCAAACTTAGTAAGTATTTCAAAGGTTTACACAAATGTCTTTCCATCAATATAAAACTAATTTTAATACATCTTCATGATTTCCTTTTTCCAATAGGAAGTACATTTCAAGTAAATGTCAATACATAGATATCACAATGAAGAGATGATTTCATTAGTAAAACAAATGTAACTTTCTATAAGTATTTCTCCTTTCATCTCTTACGAAGTCCATCTGCAAAATTGTTAGCATGAGTCAGTTCACAAGAAATGAGCATGATAAACACTATAATATTAAAACAATATGATTTTATCTAACTGTTTCAAAAGGAACCCTGTTGTTAATGAAAAGGTTCTAAATACAAAAATAAGGTCAATCAGAAAGACTTTTCCTAATGATTACAAAATAAAATAGAGAGGATTCATAGACTGTAAGTAATAATATTCAAGAATGAACTAATTTAACCAACATAATTAATTTTGTCTCAAATACAAGGGTTATGAAAACAATTACAACATGATAATCATCCAAACAATAACCAATTAATAAAAAGAGTAAATAAAATTCATATCCTAATCTCAAACTTCTCAATCTAATTTCCAACCTAAGTTCCACAAAACTCATCCAGTTCTTATCATTCAAAGGAAGGTGAATTGATCTAAACATATTGTCTTGACAAGAACAATATGTTGTTTTAATAACCATAAAAACATCAACAACCTGATATATCTGAATGATAAAACAAGAAATATCCAACTTGGATATCAACCGTTCCAGACAATCCTTTCTATAGAAATCCCTATTCATAATAAAAAAGGGTTATGTTGATCATGGAACCAAAGAGACAATATAGGAAAGAATAGTTGTAAATAACATGAGAGATTTGGTACAAACCCAAATAACAACTTAACCAATAGTAACATCTCCTTGAGAACCTAACTTTCACACTAAGTTCAAAACTCAATCGAACAAAACATAGTTATCACAATCCTTGTATCTAAAACAATCACATCTAAATGTTCATTGTTTTCATAAGCTACAATTGATGAAAGAACATAGTTTTTGTACAATCAAACACATGAGGTTTTTTTATCTTACCCAAAATACTAGCCCCAAGATCAAAGAAGATTAACTTACTTACACCGATTAGTGTAGACATAACATTATCAATATACAAAAATAACTTGCATATGAAAAGAACATCATTCAAGCACTTAAATATAACTAAGGATGCCAATATAGTCTAAAGGAGATAGTTAAAAGACTCCATTAAACATGCAATCATCTTCAAGAAAAACATGATGATCCAATACAAATCTTGTTAAGCATAACATGATATGTAACTTAACACAATATCCCTATGTAATCGAACATGGATCTAGCATGGTAAATATAATTATAGTAATTGTTTAGTTATTCCTTCATATGGTTAGATCTATATTTGGTTTATGCATTGTGGTTTAATTGATTATATGTTATGGATATGAAATATACATTCATTCATGCTAACATCTTAGACAATCTTCTCTAAAGAGGGACCTGGTACCCTTGCGCACTTTGGGTGAGTTCTCAGTTCAGGCTAAATGATGTGCCAGTGCACCTTTGGATTTTGTGGCTATATTCTAGGCTACATCAAACACTCATAGTTGATTCAATTCATGCACATATTTTAGCACTGGCCACAAAAATCAACATGGGTGGTACTAGGGAGCTTGAATTTTATATGATGACATACCTAATATACAATATTGCAAGCCATAGGCATTTTCGGCCTTTCACCACATGCACGTTTCAAAGAAAATAAATTTCATGAGATTTATCCCTAATTGTAATTGAGCAATTGGAAAGGAAATGTGAGATTGGTAAATGATGCATTCTTTGCACCTGTGATATGCCTATTCAAACCTGAGTGGGAACAATAAAAAATATCAGAAGAAGACAGGAATGCAATAATGGATTATGGTTGTTTCTTTATCCAAGTATAGGTTATTCACTTACATTAGAGCCAGTGGGTTTGATGGGAAACCATGCAAGTTTCCTAGATATTTAGATGATAAGATGGCCTTATGTGAAATTTCAATAGAACTAACACTAGTTCATAAGTTGATTTTTGGAAAGCACAAAACAAATATCAAATTCCCTATTAAAATTGGAATATACTCATGCCCCTCCATTATAAAGGCTAGATTGATGGAGGAGGAGATGGAAAGGTTTGACATGGAGAAATTTGAGTCAAGATCTGATTATGATATCATATGGGTAGTCAACACTGCCTTGGGAAGTTCTTTTGAACATGAACCTCACTTTGAGGATTATTGGATTAATTGTAGAGATGAAGAGGAGGTTAGGATCAGAGATTTCTCAAGAACAAATTTTAGGAAAATCATTGATTTTAAAATTTTTATAGTACCTCAGGGGATTATGGATGACCAAAAGACAAAGATTCAATACTATATTGACAAAAAAATTGAAGGACTGTAGACACCAAAATTGGGTCACACTCTCTTTGGTCCTCGTCAAATAAACACCTTGAACACATTCACCTAACCATGGCCCCCTTCACCCCACTCTAATATTAATTTAATTTAATTAATTCATTTTCCTCATAATATTTATTATTTAAATATCCTAATTAGGATAATGCGCACATATCCACCTCACCTAGACACCTCATCTAGCCACTTCACCCTAAGACCTATTATTAATAAGTTGCCATAACTAACTAAGACCTACCCAAACCCTAAAAACAAAGCCTATATTCCCTCTAACCACATTCTCATCTATTAGAAGGAAGCTTCCATTTTATTCCATGGAGAAATGTTAGGAATTAGAGAACAAATATGCGAAAACAATTCCTCAAACCACAGTAGTAGGAAACTATATAGTAGAATTATACTTGCAGAAATATAATAGCATAAATAAATAATGCACAAAAGAAGACAAGACAAGATTTAACATGGTTCACCCAATGTGGGCTACGTCCACTAAGAACTTGCTCAGATTTTATTATCAACAAGAGTAAAACAACTCTCATAGTCTTCTCTCAGTTATGAACTCACAACAAAATTCCAAAGATGTTAAACCACATCTAAACCACAATTAACACCCAATTGCATAACCTTGATCATCCTTGATCACCTCTTGATCATTAAGACTCAAGACCTCTTGAACACTCAAGATATCTTCAAGATACCCTAACACCTATATTTATAGGATTAAAATCCTCTTAAGAAGTCCTAAAGCTGACCCTAGAAGTTTGAAAGTCATGATATTTCAACTTCCCACACTAGAAAAATAGTCCCGATGTTAACATCCAATTAATCAAAGAAGCAATGACACGGTGATCGCACAACAACATCACAAAGAAACAACCTGTAGAATGCTCCTGAAGGATCCAAACTTAATCGTTCAAGCTCCAACACTTTAACATTGATTCAAGAAGACCAAAAATAGGCTCCACACCCCAACAATCTCCCACTTGGAGACTGTTTCCAATGAGAAAAGTTATTAATCCTTCATTATCAACCATGAAGGCCAATCAAAGTTGAACATAACTTCAACTTCTCCTTGGACTGCCTTGGTCATCATATCCACTTTGGATTTCGAAGTGGTATGAATCTTTTCTAGCTTTAATTTATCTTCTTCCAAAGATTCCTCAAGAAATGATATCTCAAATTTGAATGTGCTTCATCCTAGAGTGGAAAGTGAAGTTCTTCACCAAATGAATAGCACTTTGACTATCACTGTGTAGTCTCACAACTTCCTATTTATGACCCAACTCATCAAGAAACTACTGTAGCCAAATCATCTCCTTGCTTGCCTCTGTGGCAGCAACATACTCAGCCTCTGTGGTTGACAAAGCCACAACCTTTTGTAACCATGAAATCCAACTCACCACTGTATCACCAACCGTAAATACATAACCTGTTGTGCTCCTCCTGCTATCCAAATCTTCTGCCATGTTTGAATCTACATAGCCACGTAATGTATTGTCTAATCAACCAAAACACAATGCTACTCCCATGGTCCCTCTCAAATACCAAAGGATCCACTTTACTTCATGCCAGTGCTATCTACCTGGATCACTCATAAACCTGCTCACTGCTCCCACTACATGGGAAATGTTAGGCCTAGTGCATACCATAGCATACATCAAGCTACCAACTACTAATGAGTACAGTACCCTAGACATTTGGATTCTATCCTCCTTAGTCTTGTCTTGGGACTTTGTTCCTTTGACAATTTAAAGTGACCGCCAAAGGAGTGCTAATGGTTTAGCATCTTGTATACTAAACCTCTCCAAGACCTTCTTTATGTACTCTTCTTGAGATAATACCAACTTCCTCTCCTTCCTATTCCAAGTTATTCTCATACCAAGGATTTGTTTTTTCGCCCCAAATCCTTCATAGCAAAGGAGTCACCTAGCTGCTTCTTGAGTACCTTTATTTCCTACATGTTCTTCCCTGTAACAAGCATATCATCTATATACAGGCACAAAATAATATAACTACCATCAAGAAACTTCTTGATGTACACGCAATGGTCTGAGTGACACCTAGAGTAACCCTGATCCTACATAAAATTGTCAAACTTCATGTACCACTGTCGTGGAGCTTGTTTTAGGCCATACAAGCTCTTCTTTAATTTGCACACTAACCTCTCCTTCCCTTTGACCTCATAACCCTGTGGCTGCTGCATGTACAATTCCTCCTCTAACTCACCATGAAGGAATGCAATCTTCACATCCAATTGTTCTAAGTGTAGGTCTTCTACTGCAACTAAACCAAGAACAAGTCCTAATAGAAGTCATTTTAACAACATGAGAAAAAATTTCATCAAATTCTATACCTTTCTTCTGTGTAAATCCTTTGACCACCATTCGGGCCTTATATTGTTTGGGGTTCCTAATGATTAGGTACTGAACTAGCTATGCTAGAACATGCTTTGAACATGAACGGCCCCTTGGACACATTGCTATCTGCAATGTATTCTAACACTATGTATTCTTTCTTTGATTTCTCTTTCGTTCCGCAATCGATCTTTATACATGATTTTTTTCATTAAAGACAATATCTCTAGACTGAAATATTTTCTTGTCTTTAAGACTCCAAACACGAAACCAAAATCATCTTCACCATATCCAACAAAGGTGCATTTCTCGGACTTATCCTCTAACTTGGTCCTATCATCTTTATTAATGTGAACAAATACCTCACATCCAAATACTCTAAGAAATGAGTAATAAATTTTTTACCATTCTAAGCCTCCTAGGTATACCTCCATCCAAGGCCATGAGGGTCCTCTGTTAATCGGATAAACGGTTGTGCTTATTGCTTCCACCCAAAACATGAGTGGAAGCTCCGCATGTAACCTCGTGCACCTAGCACACTCCACGATTGTCCCTGTTCATTCTCTCTCGACACTCCATTTTCCTGTGGAGTATTTGGAACCATTCTTTGCCTGCGGATCCCATTTACCAAACAGTAATCAAGAAATTCATTGCTGCAATATTCCCCTCCATTATCTGACCTAATACATTTCCACTTGAGACCTATTTCATTCTCAACCAAGGATTTTCATCTTTTGAAAGTTTCAAACACATCAGATTTCTTTCTAATGCAATATACCCAAACTTTTCTAGTTGCATCATCAATGAAAGTGATGTAATAACATGAACCACCAATAGAGTTTACCTTAGCTAGCCCCATACATCTATATGTACTAACTCTAACTTACCCTCCTTCAAGGTAGGTCCAACCTTGAGGAATCTCACCCGCTTTTGTTTCCCATAAACACAGTCCTCACAAAAGTCAAAATCTAACTCCTTTAATCAAGGAAACCTGTCCTTTATAATCCACATTCCCTTATGACTCATATGACTGAGTCTCTGGTGACACAAAGTTGTATTTCCATCTGCAGCAACTAAATTACAATAATCAACACCACTGGTTAAATAAAAAGTACCATTTTTCTTACCTCTTACAACACAAGAGATCCTTGGTAACCTTCCAAGAATGCACTGTAAAACTAACCATACATCCATCACTACCCGGTTGTCCCATTGATATCAAATTCCACCTCAACTTAGGCACATACATGATGTCCTTAAAGTAGCCATGTGTTCCCATTCTCGCATTTTCACCGAACACAACCTTTCGCTACTATGTTGCATGGTTCATCATCACTAAGATATACATGTCCAAAATCACCTTGAACAAAATCAGTAAAGTAATGTCTATGTGGGGTGCAATGGAAAGAATCCCCGAATCTAACACCTAAGATTCAACAATATTTAAAGAAATAATTAAGGCATCTTAACAAACATCACCTGCTGCCAAATTTACCTCTTTAGTTTCCTCCTTCTTGTTCTTCTTATCCCAAAGATCCTAACAATATTTCTTAGCATGACCAACCTTCCCATAGTGCCAACATTCTAACTTACTCTTGGACTTTGACCTTCCATGATCATTCGACTTCCCACGGTTACCTTTCCCTCTGTTCTTTTATCTCCCTCTGCTCTCCACCATCAAAGCATTTCTAGAAGTAGAAGAATCTCTGGTGCTCTTCCTTCACATTTCCTCACTTAGGATCACACCTATTACATCTTCAAACTTTAGCTTTGAGTTATTAGAGACTGAATTACTTACAGCCATAACCAAGTTGTCCCAGCTATCTGGTAAGGAGCACAAAATCAACAAAGCCCTGACCTCATCATCAAAGTCAATTTTTATTGAGTTTAACATACTCACAACCGTATTAAATTCATTCAAATGATTAACAACATAACCATTCTTAGACATCTTTATATTAAATAAATTTTTCATCAAAAATATTTTATTAGAAGCAAAGGGTTTTTCATATAACTTCCCCAACGCATTCATGAGACCTTCCATGGTCTTCTCCTGCGATATGTTGAAAGCAACCAAAGATGCAAGGCATAAATGAAATACCCTAAGCACCTTTCTATCCAAAGCAACTCTCAATCCTCATCCAACATGGTTGTAGGTTTCTTTTCTTTTCCAGCCAAAGGAACATGGAGGTCCTTCTGATATAAGTAATCCTCCATTTACATC
Organism: Taxus wallichiana var. yunnanensis; assembly: GCA_018340775.1. Classification (NCBI taxonomy): domain Eukaryota; kingdom Viridiplantae; phylum Streptophyta; class Pinopsida; order Cupressales; family Taxaceae; genus Taxus; species Taxus wallichiana. The sequence continues at coordinate 979,269,467 of CM031240.1, forward strand.
ATCCACAAACCAAATTTCTACCCATTGAACTTCTCAACCTCGATCTACCCTCATCTCGCCATAGCTCCCACTAAAGATAAACTTTCCCGTGATTTACAACTTCAATAAAAAACCACCAAAGCTATGATACCAATTGTTACGAATTAGAGAAAAAATATGTGGAAACAATTCCTCAAACCATGGCAGTAAGAAACTATATAGCAGAATTATACTTGCAGAAATATAACAGCATAAATAAATAATGCACAAAAGAAGACAAGACAAGATTTAACGTGGTTCACCCAATGTGGCTTACGTCCACCAAGAACTTGCTCAGATTTTATTATCAACAAGAGTAAAACAACTCTCACAATCTTCTCTCAGTTATGAAATCACAACAGAATTCCAAAGATGCTAAACCACATCTAAACCGCAATTCACACCCAATTGCATAACCTTGATCACTCTTTATCACCTCTTGATCATTAAGACTCAAGACCTCTTGAACACTCAATATATCTTCAAGATACCCTAACACCTCTATTTATAGGATTAAAATCCTCTTAAGAAGTCCTAAATTCAACCCTAGAAGTTGGAAAGTCGTGATCTTTCAACTTCCCATGATTGGAAAAATAGTCCGATGTTAATAGCCAACTAACAACATGTTAGCAATAATGTCACAAGAATAACACAACAACGCCACGAAACATCACAAAGAAACGACTATAAAATGCTCCACGAAGTCTTCAAAATTAACCATTCAAGCTCGAACACTTCAACATTGATTCAAGAAGACCAAAAATAGGCTCCACAACCTAACCAAATTCTCGTCTATTAGAAGGAAGCTTCCATTCTATTCCATAGAGAAAAAAAGGTGAGATCAAGAAAATCAAAAGGATCTTCCCATTTTATAAAACCTAGGAAATCCCTGCCCTAACCAACGCGGTCACCCTAAACCGCCACCAATCAACCGAGAACCACATCGATTACCATTTAACCCCCAAAAATATTATTTCGAGGTTGGCACATTTCTGAGAGGTTAGAGACATCTTCTGAGAACAAGTGACGAAATCAAAGTTGTATGCAAGCAAAACTAGTATTCATACATGCATCAGAGCATCCATAGCTAGCACCAAAAGCAACTACATAGCCATTTGCCTTCACGGGAGCATCCAAGGAAGCGCCAACACCACACCGAGTTCCTTCCATTTGATCACCCACCATTTCCAACCAGACATCAAGCTCATACAAATAGTAAGTTTTGTTAACCTGCACTGGTTCATTATCATTTGAGCAGATCCTTTTACTTTTGTTGTTAGTTTACTCCCATTCCCATGCCCCACCATTTTACCTCCATGCAAACTTGACCATCCCTTTACCCACACCCTTAAACTACCCATATCCGGATTCCAATCATTCTTGTGCATACCTGGGACCCACCCAAATCTGACCATTTCCTTCCATTTCCACCTAGCCTCAGATCTATCACCTTGACAAGTTTTTATTGAGTTTCTTATACCCCAACCATACCAACACTGGTTACCCACAACCATCACCGGTTAACCTAAACCAACATTGGTCATACCATACCGATGGCGTCTCGTGTTTTTACGAAACCAAGAAGCGAGTTTAAAACCTCAACCAAATACCCAAAACAACCCGAACCTCACTCGACCCATACCAAGACTACCACGACCAAGACCTTGACCTTGATTCATTCATAGCTTAACTCTGTTGTGAACAAATTTTCTTAATATAGATGAATGAGATACCTAAATCATTTTAACTACAACAGGATTTCCTTTATTGTTAGTATTAAGTTGTTTTAAATAGTGGATTTGACCAGCCATCTAGGAAGTATCACACTTCCCGGATCTAGCACATGCAGTGACCCCCTTTGCATATATTGTTTAGATGTTATTTGGTGATCTTATTTTTCATTTCAGGTAGTTCCTCAAAGCAAAAAGGAATCTCTCATGATTAGTTGTGGATCCAAAAGTCATACACGTGCAACAACCTTCAACCAGCATCTTAATAGGTATTCCTCCTAGCCATTTACCCTTATCTGATTTTGTCAACATTTGAAGAAACACTCTAGAATCAGGTGAAACATTTTGGCACACCCGGTGGGATCCATTCGGGGTTCTTTGCATTCTTTCATTTCTAGGTGAAAATTTGCATGTTTGTTTCCTTTCTAAAAGGTTCTTACATTAAAATTTCTCCCCTGGAACCTTCTCTTCTTCTATTGTCTAAAAGCAATCATATTTTGGTGCTTTAAAAAGAACACTTATTCCTTTTCATTATTATCCCATTAGTGAAAGAGCATCCATTCTCCTGTTCATCTTTTTGTGTCATCAAATTAAACATTTCGATTTGGGTTTAAAAATCATTTCATTTCATTCTACTTCTCTACATTAGCTCACATTAATTGAGGGCAACCTATACGCTGGAATTCATTCCCAGTTGATGGTTGATAAATGAATCATAGAAAAGAACTTACTTTTTATTTCTCTCTCTGATTCTTACCAAACATCACAAAATTAAAAATATATACATATTCTTAAACAACATCTTACCCAAAAGAAGTTGTAGGTGATCACACAATCACGGCACATTGGGCACCCCAGCTGGTTATCTCTATCCAGATCCCCATCATAGGATGGCCCGCCCCACCATAACATACATGAAACCTCTCCTTGTAGATCTCCTTCTTTGTAGGAAGCCATCCTCAAAAAAAATTTATTCTAAAGTTCATGAGTCAGTCCTTAAATAGCATAATCTAAACAAACATAATAGAAAAATCACTCTTAGGATTGTATTTTTCTTAGTGTTTCTGCTTGGCTTACATTTTGAGGTGAGAGGTCACGTTCTTCATTTTTCTTATTTTCCTTGCACGCTCCTCATCACAGTTGGTGTATTCTAGCTTCATCTGAGTGTGCTTGGACCATATTCTCATCATTCTCAAAATTTTGGGTTTGATTCCACATTTAATTTTAACTCACAACCACATTTTCTTCATCATTGTTTCAATTTCACAAGTCACCAGTGTCAGTCTAGCAACCGTCGTTAGTTACCCTCTAACAGTCATCAATTTCACTCAACCATGGCGTTAGTTCACTTTGTTCTTTTGGTAAACCTACCTAAAAGGACACCTCTTCACCTTCTTTTACTGTTCAGAGTCTCTATCACTCTTATCATATTCACTGACATGGTAATTACATTAGCATCTTGCAAACTTGACAAAGTATTGGCCTTTATTTTGTTTTGACCAACTGTCCACTTTCCACAGTGACCAACCGCGGTTACCTGTGACCAGCGTCGGTTTAACCTAACTAGCATCGGTTAGCCTATGTAATTTTCCAACTGACATTTTAACCCCAATTCACCCACCACCACCTATTTATCTTGTCTCTAGATATTTCGTGTCATTTACAGAAAGCAGTCCTACCACGTCAGTGCTTGTTCACATGGTGTTGACCCAAAGCCAAGAAAATGCCCTCATATTCCATGTCAGTCATCAACCACTCCCACCTAGTCCTTCACCACCTTCTATTTTATCACCCATGGATCCTACCCAACCTATCACTATCACCATAGGAGATGAGGAGTTCACACAACTCCTTGACTAGAACCCTGTTGCCTTGCAGTTTTATCTTTCCCACTCATCCACTCGAGATGCCTCGGGTCAGTTGATATACGGCATGCATGTATCTATTCCCCGACACTCACTCCTACTTCTACTCCAACCTCCTCTAGCTCCATGCTACCCACACCTACCTTGCCCCCAGTCATTTCACAGCTAGGCCCCATACCTATTATGACCACCATGTCTACCACATCTGTTGCACCCACCACATCCACTATACCTTTGCCAACCACCCAAAACATAACCTCATCCACACCTATTGTTTCATATATACCCATAGCTACACAACCACCCTCGATGTTGGTGACCCCTACCCCTTTTCAAAATGTTGTTCTTTCTATTCCACAATCCTTAGCCCCCATTTCCACTAGGGTCACCATGACCCTTCCACCTCCATATATGTACTATCAGCATCCTCCTATTTCATCTATCATTCATTTTGGGTACGTACCCCCTATTTCACTTCCTCCTTCTCAATCTACCTATACAGCAGCACCATATACTAGAATTCCACCCCTATTATATGCCCAACACCAACCCCTGTTATGTTACAGAGTCACCCAACCATCACAACCTACCAATGACCTAATCAAGTTAATGATGGACAAGATGCTAGACATTGGAAGCATCGGTTTCTAGCTCCCACAACACTCTCACCTATGATGATATTTGTAATGAGCCTATCCACCCATCCATTCCTATCCGCCCATATCCCATGCATTGGGAAATGCCTAAATTTAACCACTTCAATAGCAAATAAGACCCTCAACAACATTTTTAATGTTTCAAAAATGGGTGTTATCTGATCGCCCATGATGATGCTCTCTACTCCCGAGGACTTTCCCATGTCTCTCGATCAAGCCCACATTAGATTGGTATAGTGGGTTACCTAGACACTCTATATTCTCATTTAATCAGGTAGCCCAAGCCTTCTTGGATCACTTCTCCATTAACGTTGTTAATAAGGTTACCATGACTGACCTCTACTCTATGTGTCAGTATGACGACGAATCTATCACAGATTTTGTTTCTCATTAGCATAGCATGATCAATCAACTCACATTCCAACTACCACAAACTGAACTCATAGAGCTCTTCATGTGGGCTTGTGCTAGACATATCTTGCTGACCCTACAGGTCCAGACTTTCTAAACCTTTGATGAAGCATTCACCATGGCATGAAAGCTAGAGATTCAGGCCATCGAAGAGAATAAAATCCAACTACGCAATAAGAATTCAGCATTCAAATCAAATGATACCTCTTCTTCTTCAAAACCATAGAAAAATTATTCAAAAGCCAAGGGAACTACTAACACAATGGTACTCAAGGCTAGCCCATCTCATCCATCAAATCAGGCTAGTCCCTCATCTAATATTTCTCCTATCCATACTTTTCAATTTAGACGGAACAATGGAAATACACCCCAATTGGGGAACCTTATTCTTCTATCTTAGAAAAGCTCATTAAAGCTAGGGCCATCACCCTTCCTCTCATAAAACCACACACTAGTTTTGACCCTGCTCACCCCACACCCGCATGGTATAAAGAGCACGACTTCTACAACTATCATTGAGTAAAGGGTCATAGTGACGGAAATTACATCACTTTCAAAAACATTGTCTAAGAAATTCTCGAGAAAGGCAAGTTAACCTTGGATAATCCCAATGCACCTACCAATAAAAACCTACACATCTTCAAGAAACCCTTTCCTAATCATGCCCCTTCTTCCAATCAAACTAGAGAGACCTCAACTCATGATAGCCATACCCACGAGGTCCATGCTATTTTCAGCGATACATCCGTTGCTGCCCAATTACCTCATATTCCTTCCATCGAGGAAATCCTAGGCCAAATTTCACCTACACTTGAACCCACCTCACCTATTCCTCCACCCACAAAGGAATACCCTTCATCCCCTTCCTCACATGTGAAGGAGCCTCCTGTTAACATTGATATCATTTCACCTTTGGCTTCTCCACCTAGAGATCTGTCACCTACAGTACATCTCTGACCTATGAAAGAGGCTTTTTTATCTCCTCCACCCATAAAGGAGTAACCATTATCTCTCCTCCACTCACGAGAGGAGAACCAATTTTCTCCTCCTCCTATCAAAGATCCAGTAGAAATACCTTTGCCTCTAGGTGACCATTCTCCATCAGCTACCCAAGATCCTACGGACTTACTTTCGGCTCTCTTACCCATGGAAGCCGAAGCTAGAAAATTCCCCGTCTCTAAGACACATTTTACGGGAATCACCATTGGATCCTCATCAACCTCACCTACAATAGTTCCTTTCTCACACTTAGCTGATCACCTAGATTATGTGGATAGAGCCTTACTTTGGGGGCATCTTCTACTTTATGAATCAACACAAATGCAGATGTCACTTGCTGACACTTCCACTATCTACCCTAAAATATTTTGGCTAATCAAACCAAACACAACCACAACTATCAAAAATTCCACTATAATAACACTCATGGCTCAACTCACACCCCTACCCATAACCCAACACGCATCTACATCCAAGCCCACACCTACATCATCTTCCTTGCCTAAACCTATTACTACCTTAGGGGTCATCCCAACCGCTAGCCTTACTCATCCACCCATCAAATTAGATTTAGCTACATCCTCCAAAGTCAACACCAAACCTACTCCAGCCCCTAAACAGAAGAACCAATCCCATAAATCTCATACTCCAACCTCACCTATCACACCTTCACCACCTTCCCCTTCCTATCCGTCTTAGGACCTTGCCATTCCAAAGCATGGTTGAGAAACCTCCACTTGTCAAGTAAACTAATAACACATAAGCCCATTCCTCCTTTATAGATGTCTAACATAACCAAGTGCTCCGACATGACTTCCACCCACACTTTGCAATAACTTTACCACCCATACCTCTGATACCATCGACAACTTCTTCACTACCCATGACACTTTAGTCTCTTTCCCTCACACCTCCTACACGGCCTGTACCATCTACCTTCACAGCACCTCAGTTATCCCCGTGGGTAACTCGCCCTCTTCCACCATCCACTTTTCCCTCTAGATCTCGTGCGCCCATATCCCCTTTACCCAAGAAAGTGCAACCCAAAGACAAAAATATGCTACCCTCTACTAAGGTAGTCAAACCAACCACACATTCCCTTGCCAGTTCATCTACCATACCCATGCCCAAGAAAAAATGACCAACACCTAAGACCACACTGGCACCTAAAACTGTAGCTCGACCTACTCCCCCTCGTGTAAAGACCATTCCTCTTCAGTCAATCATGCCTACACCCAAACCCTCCTTCACTTCCCATTGTGATCCATTAGCGGGATCCTATGGCAAAATCTTAATCAACCTCCTTGAAACTTCTCTCATCACATTACCACCTCTTAGACCTTATGACCCACTCAAACCCAAACCTAAAGGGTTTGATGACACCAAATTTTTTTCCTACCATTGTGTGCTAGGGCACGATGTGGAGAACTGCAAGGCTTTGAAAACTATTCTTATCCAGTTGTGTCCTCTTGAAGAAAAATTTGACGATGATGACCTTCTCAATGAGGACCCCATTTCACCAAAGCACCCATTCCCATAGTTCTTCCCTCACTACCTACTCAACGACCTAGACCTTCACCCCCACAACTCCTAGAGCCACCCCTAAGATTTGAAATTAACATGGTTTGCATCAAAGAACTCGCCAAACCTCCACCCAAATGTCAGTGTGCTCAATTCATCTCACAAGGTTCCTTCCCACCACTGGGATTTTTCCCTTCATGTCATTATACCTTTCATGGCTCACCTACCTCACCTACCTCCCCACCTCAGATCAACATGATCCACATTGCTACCCATGCTCAAAAGGAAAAAGGAAAGGAAAAGGCAACTGACCCACCGACCAATCCTATACCCAACATACCATCTGCACCTACACCTAAAATCACTATCCACGGCCCCACATATCCTATTTCCAATGGGGTTACATATTGCGCCATGCTCAAATAGTTGCACCAATACCCCTCAAAATGTCTCTGTATGACCTCATCCAAACCTCATAATCCCATCATCAAGCTCTCATAGAGGTCCTGTAATCTATTGAGGTTCTACCCAATGAGTCTACACCCATAGCCTCCATTATTACTCCCCATCATGTAGCCTCCCTCACCAAATTACCACCTTTATTCACACCTCCCCCTACTCACCAAGTATCCTCCCTTATCTTCTCATAGGAAGAGATTGCACCACACCAAACCGATGACCTGACTCCATCTCTCTTCATCTCTATCCACATCGATGATATATGTGTACAGTGTGTTATGATTGATGGGGGTGCTAGTATTAATATCATTTCCTCCCATGCATTTTCTCAAATGTGCATATGTAACAATTGTATGCATAAACATCCCATCATATTGCGTTCATTCAATGAAACTATTACCTCTACACTTGGCACCATTATCCTCCACATTTACATTGGCCCCACACTATTTCGAGTTGTTTTATGTCTTGAGGGGGAATTTTAATATAACTTGTTGCTTGGTATACCCTTGATTCGTGTCATGGGTTGTGTTCCTTCCACTTTGCTTCATTTTGTAAAGTTTGAGAATGAAGGACACACCTATACCATTCCAGCTAATCTGTCACCTTTCAAAACTTGTAACATGCTTTTCTTGACCTAATGATGTGATTATACCCATTAAGGCATCTACCTCCATGATGTTGCCTCTTCACCTACACCTCCACCCACTAGTGCAGCCGCTACTTCAATCACACCTACATCCTCCATTCCTACCATTGCCAGAACCTCTACATTTGAACCATTGGCCTCCCAATCCATTAGCTCCACCTCCGATCCAACCTCTGACACATCATCTATTCTAGCTACCCACATACCAACCACCACCCCTTGGAAGGAATTTTTCAACGCCTCACTCGGGGAGTATCACCTATATAATTCAACAAATTCCTTACTCCACAAGAGTACAAAATTCTTCACCAAAGCACCCTCATTATAATCACCATATAGGAGAGTGCCTCCTTTATGGTCCTCCCCACCTATGTACTAGTCTCGGCCTAACTATGGGGGACTTGATACTACCACTTACACACCGAACCATCTCACAAACCTGCCCATTTTCTATTGACCTCCAATCACTCACCAATCACTATTTCACCCACACCTTCCTACACCGATGTGTATAGAAAGGTTTTGGTTTTGGATTTTACGAGAAAGCCACCATCTTGTTATTCCTTGTACTACCCACAAACATAATGACCGTAGTGGTATCACCTTATGAAACCACCTACCAAGAAGGCACACATTGAATTCATTGAGGACATCATCCCTTGTCCACCTTCTTCACCACCATCAAGCACCTTCACCGACGGAGTCGATGGATCCAGAATCCATTCCTCCTAACTTTTTTTTTCATAAACAACATCTCCTTAGGGCCTCGACTTATCAACATGAGGGTGAGGCTGCTTCCTCTCTTCCCTTCCTGTATCCTTAAATGATTGATGACAATACACCTTTGATTAACATCATTCAATGTCAAGATGATGAATCTATACTCACCTACCTTGGTGCAGAAGACTCATATATTCATCGGTTGTTACCCTCTGAGACACAAACCATGTTGAATGAATTGACTATCGAGATCAACATTCATACTCAGGATGACCCGCACATTCTAAAGATAGAACAATCTTTAGATGCTACTGAATAGGAAGCCATCACTTCTTTTCTCAAAACCATAACCACATTTTCACTTGGTCTTACATAGATATGCTCAGTATTGACCCCACTATAGTGGTATACAATACTGTAACCATTTCGATGCTAAACCCATCAAACAAAAACTAAAGAAAATGCACCCTCGCATTGCTCTTCTGGTCAAAGAAGAACTTCAACGCCTCCTTTCGGTTTCCTTCATCTTACCCATTGATTATCCCTAGTGGATTTCCAACATTTTCCCCATCACTAAGGTGACTTGGGGACTTCATATTTGCATGGACTTCGTGACCTCAACCTAGCCTACCCAAAAGATGACTTCCCTCTACCTGGTATTGACCAACTAGTTGACCTTACCGCTTGTCATGAGATGTTGTCACTCATGGATGGTTTCTCGGGTTATAACCAAATCTTGCTTGCCCCAAAGGATCAGAACAAAACTACATTCATCACCCCTTGGGGGACATTTTGCTACCAAGTCATGCCTTTTGGCCTTAAAAATTGGGGCCACCTATCAGGGGGCTATGACTTATATCTTCCATGACATCATGCATCATATATTAGAATATTACGTGGAAAATATCTTAGCCAAATCTAAACGTTGCTTTGAGCACCTCACTTTCCTAAAAACCATCTTTGATCACCTTATTAAATATTACATTCACCTTCAGCCCAATAAGTGTGTCTTCGCGATTCTCTCAGGAAAGCTCCTAGGATTTATTTTTTTCTTAAGTGGTATAGAAGTTGACCCTACTAAATTCAAGGCCATTCTTGAAATGCCTCCGCCTACTAATCTTAGGCAACTTCGTAGCCTACAGGGCAAGTTGCAGTCTATTCGCTGCTTCATTTCACAATTATCTGATTGGTGTCAACCTTTTCATCATCTTCTCAAGAAGGATGTCTCTTTTAAATGGGATAATGACTACCACAAAGATTTTGAGGCCTTAAAACAATATCTTCTCCAACTACCGTGTTCATTCCACCTAAAGATGATCAACCCTTCTACCTATACATCTCAACTACCGATCACTCCTTGGGGGCCATGCTCGCTCATCGTGATGAACAACACAGGGAGAAGGTGGTTTATTACATAAGTCATACTCTTTTAGACTATGAAACCCAATACATCCATGCCGAAAAACTCTACTTAGCCTATTTCTCGTTTCCATGAAACTCCGCCATTACCTACTTGATCACAAAACTCATGTTGTCACTAACACCGACCCCTTACACTTCATGTATGCCAAACCTTACCAAAATCAACATGTTGTACGCTGGCTCATGATTTTGGCTGACCTCGACCTCAAATTTATCCATCAAGGCCACGCCATCGCCAACTAATTGGCCGATGCACCTCTTTCCGGGATCAACCTTCTAATTTTAACTTTCCAGATGAGTCAATTGCTTCCCTTTCCTTAGACGAGCCCACATACCAAATGACACTCTTCTTCGATGATTCCAAGTGTTAGAGTAGGGTGGGGTAGGTTTTATCCTCATTTTACTTGATGGTGAACCCATGCCTTTGTCTTTCAAACTAGATTTTGATTGTACAAACAATATTGCCAAATACAAAGCACTTGTATTAGGTCTCCAAGCTGCCTATGCCTTGGATGTCAAATCCATCAACATCTTTGGTGATTCCCAATTGGTTGTAAACCAAGTCAATGGTATATACCAATGTCATAATGAGACACTTCAAAAGTATAAACATCACGTAGACATACTTTTGACCACCTTTGACTGCTACGCCCTTCAAACTGTCCCACATTCAACCAACAAATTTACGATACCATGGCTTGCTTGGCTTCTCAAATCCCCACTTCACCTACCGATTCTAAAATCTTTGTCACCATACAAAGACTCCAATCACCCTCTTATTTACCTCACAAGGTTTACTCCATTGGAACTGCTACCCCTGACCGAGTGATCTTTGGTATAAACAATACTCAGACTACCTTTCCCATTCCATCTTACCTCCTGACCTCACTCGTAATGGACAATCGGACTTTCTTAAAAAGGTATCTCATTACATCATCTTGGGTGGCCTCCTCTTCAAATGTGGATTTGATGGTATTCTCTTACGAGTGCCTTACGAGTTTCAAAATTCCTTATAACATTAAAGAAGTGCATGATGGCATATGTGGAGGTCACTTCAGTGGCCTCGCTATTGCTAAGTGTATTCTTCACCTAGGTTATTCTTGGTGACCCTCAACCATGATTGTTGTGACAACATCAAGCATGGTGTAAACTTCCAACAACATGCCAACCTTCATCATACACCCATTCATGCCTTACAAGTCACTTGTGACCTTTTTCCCTTTTCTCAATGGGGTTTAGATCTTGTCAGAGAGATCAATCCCCATTCTTCCCAACAACATCAATGGATCATCACCACTACCAAATACTACACAAAATGGGTTGAAGCCATACCTCTCATTTCCACGAAAGCTAAGAAAATATGTGAGTTCATCAATCATCACATCATTTGTCACTTTGGTGTCCCACATCGCCTCATCACTGATAATGGAAAACAATTCAAAAATAAAACCCTACGAAAACTTTGTGATGCCTTCGGCATTCAGCTAATTTTCTCGTCACCTTATTACCCACGAACCAATGGCTAAGCCGAATCCACCAACAAAACCCTAAACAAAATTCTCATGAAAGTGGTTAACGACACTGGGAAGGACTGGCATACACACATTCCTTTCGCCCTATGGGTGTACCGCACTAGTATCCATACTTCCACTGCTACCACACCCTTTTCTCTGGTCTATGGTACAGAGGTTGTTCTACCTCTCAAAGTCCATATTCCCTCACTCCACATTTCTCTCCATGAAATTCTCAATGATGATGACTTTCGTTAGGACCGTTTAGCACAACTCGATTTATTAGATGAATGTCATCTTAACGCTCTTGACCACCTACAAGTTTACCAAAAACATATCAAACATGCCTATGACAAACATGTCCATGAGAAAACCTTCCAAGTCGATGACCTTGTCCTGAAGGAAAATCAACATGTAACCAAAGCTGAATAAAGTAAATGGGGAAAATTTCCTCCTTATTGGCTTAGACCATACATCGTGACTCATACTTACGGATCAGGTGGTTATCATTTATCTTCACTTGATCGTAAACCTGAACCTAAGCCCCTTAATGCCTTGTATCTTCAATCATTCTACTATTGAATTTTAGTCCTACCTCATCTTCTGTCTCTCTCCATGCTCGTCCCTTGAGCTCTATCCACTTCCTACACCATCACCAATGATTAAATAAGAATTGTGTGTGTACCCATCACTTTTTATATTTTCTTAAATATGTGTACCATGGCATTGCACATAGCATGATTCTCATGGATACTTTTCATCTACCTTTAGATGAGATCCCATGGTCATTTCACCCTACTTTCTGAACAAGAATCCTATTCTTCACCTTATTCTTGTCCATGACTTAAAATCCCTCACATGGGATCAACTCCTTGAGTCAAACTTCCAATAAAAAGATGACTCCCTCAAAAGGACATCTTCCTCTCTACAATCACTGCTATAAATAGATTTCTCCCTCAAAGGACAACTATGTAAAGCTCTTTTAAAAAGAGAGAGAGAATCTAAAGCTTCCCGTAGTAATCAGCTTCATGAAGACCTCAAGTAGTTAATTTCCTCATCCCATATAGACTTCTTGCATCGATCAGTCTATTTCAAACATCAGTTAACAAAAAAATCCTTTTAGTCATGGACTTGCCCATTGTGACCTTGGATCTCTTACCACAAAGGCATGCTACCTACTACCATATAAACTACCAATTTTCACCCTCTCACCATTCACATTTTCATTTCCTACCGCCTCAAGGGACCTCTTGGAACCATGACATTTGGTGGTCACATGACTACTTTTCACCCTTAGAATAATCAATCATGCAATGTCTTTAGGGTCTTACGTTCATCAGCCCCTCCAAGGTATGACCTACTCATTATGATCCTAACCAATCGTGCAGCTTTCTTTCCTCCTTTTATCTTTTAACCTTCCTTATTACGTATTGATTACCTTATACAGGACTTGGTCCTCGACACTTACCTTTGGATAATCTTCTTCTTCCACCACAATCAAAATCACCTATACCAATGTGCCCACAATCCACCCATACCTAACAGACCTAGACTCAATCATGCCTAAAACCTACCAACTCATTCTCATACCTCCTCACATTCTTCCCTAGCTTATGGGAGAACTACATCACCTGAGGTCCCTTTTCCCGGGACTATGTAGGCAGCACTCGAGGGCATGGGGCCCTTGGAGGTTAGCTTGGCCACTCTCTACCCTAACCAATTTCATCTTTCATTTTCCTAAATCACATTCTACCCTATTTAGTTTCCTTTTTATATCAAAAATTGGAATTTAAACCACACAAATAACAAGTTTCTTCACATTTTTATCATCATCAAAACATACATTTATTATGAGTACCATTTCTTTACCATCCTCATGCATGTATTATAAAACATCTTAAACATGACCCATATCATCATTCATAGCAAAAATTAATGAATTACAACCTCCACCAAATTAAACTCCACCATGCCTAAAACTTGGCATCGTAGCTTTAAACCGTCATTAGTTCCCCTGCTTAATCTTTCCACTATCTCCTACCCCCAATTTTTGACCTAAATCATTTTTTATCTTGCACTCACCTCACTTGGCCACACCACTTGACCTTCTTGACCTTATCATTTATCCCATCACCTTGTCCTCATTCGGGGACTCGTTATTTTACCCATACCTCAGCCCTACCCGTGCCGTGACCTAGATACTTAGACTTGGAACATCACTAGTGACCTTTGACCTCATGTGTTCATTATACCTTGCAGCACTATTACCTGTGTTGATGGACATACTAACCTTACCTTGCCTCTTATCATAACCATTTATCTTGACCCAACCTTTGGTGTACTAGAACATATCTAAACGTTCGCACTGACACGTGTCATGTTTCGACCATATCCTATACCTTGATACCGGAATCACTTTAACCTTGTTTGGATAAGCCTATCAACCTTACACAATGTATATTTTTCCTTCTCTTCAACCTAGTACCATGCTACAATTTGTATGTATGCATGCGTTTGACTGTTACTACCTTTGACCCTGACCCATTACCTAGATTACCTGAGTGGACATTTTTCCTTTTTACCCCGTTGCCCACCTTCCTCTTTATCAAATTCACCTTTTATCAAACCACTTATAGATTTTTCCTTCTGCCTCATCAGTTCCTTGTTTGAGGGGGATCACCTTCACTCACACATGGGGTAACCACATCTTATTTTTGTCAATTTTTCTTACCAATACAAGCTACATGACAAAAAGGGGAAAAATATAGACACCAAAAATTAGGTCACACTCTCCTTGGTCCCTCATCAAATAAACACCTTTAAAACATTCACCTAACCATGGACCCCTTCACCCCACTCTAATATTAATTTAATTAAATTAATTCATTATCCTCACAATATTTATTATTTAAATATCCTAATTGGGATAATGCCCACATATCCACCTCACCTAGACACCTCATCTAGCCACTTCACCCTAAGACCTATTCTTAGTAAGTTACCATAACTAACTAAGACCTACCCAAACCCTAAAAATCAAAGCCTATATTCCATCTAACCATATTCCCATCCGTTAGAAGGTAGGTTCTATTTTATTCCGTAGAGAAAAATGGGTGAGATCCAAGAAAATCAAAAGGATCTGCCCATTTTAGAAAACTTAGGAAATCCATCCCTAACCAACGTCGGTCACCCTAAACCACCGTCGGTTACCATTTAACCCCCAAAAAAATATTATCTCAAGGTTGGCACATTTTTGAGAGGTTAGAGAAATCTTCTAAGAACAAGTGACAAAACCAGAGCTGCATACAAGTAGAACTAGTATCTCGTACATGCATCAGAACATCCATAACTAACACCAAAAGCAACTACAGAGCCATTTTCCTTCATGAGAGCATCCAAGGAAGTGTTAGCACCACACCGAGTTCCTTCCATTTGATCACCCACCATTTCTAACTAGACATCAAGCTCATACAAACAGTAAGTTTTATTAACCTTGCACTGGTTCATTATCATTTGAACATATCCTCTTACTTTTGCTGTTAGTTTTTGCTCCCATTCCCATGCCCCACCATTTTACCTCCATGAAAACTTGACCATCCCTTTACCCACACCCTTGAACTTCCCATATCTAGATTCCAATCATTCTTGTGCATACTTGGGACCCACCTAAATCTGACCATTGCCCTTCCATTTCCACCTAGCCTCAGATCTATCACCTTGACAAGTTTTTATTGAGTTTTCTTGTACCCCGACCATACCAATGTCGGTTACCCATAACCGTCATCGGTTAACCTAAACCAACATCAGTCATACCAGACCAACATCAGTCTCTATGTTTTTGACCAGAAACCAAGAACAGAGCTTAAAACCTCCACCAAATACCCAAAACAGCCCAGAACCTCACTCTGACCCATACTAGTACCCTGACCAAGACCTTGACCTTTAGATTCAATCATAGCTTAGCCTGTTGTGAATGAATTTCCTAAATCATTTTAACTACAGTAGGATTTCCTTTATTGTTAGCATTAAGTTGTTTTAAACAGTGGATTAATAGCCATCTAGGAAGTATCACACTTCCCGGATCTAGCACACGCTAGGTAGTCCACTGCATATACTATTTAGCTATTATTTGGTGGTCTTATTTTTTATTTTAGGTAGTTCCTCAAAGAAAAAAGGAAGCTCACATGATTAGTTGAGGATCTAAAAGTCATACATGTGCAACAACCTTCATCCAACATCTTAACATGTATTCCTCTTAGCCCTTTACCCTTATCTGTTTCATCAACATTCGAAGAAACGCTCTAGAATCAGGTGAAACAAGGACAACCAATGGATCTTATAAAATAGGATGGGGGAGAGTCGGATAATCAATATAACATAATTTCTAATGTAATGAGAATTACATTAACTTAGCTGAAAGAAAAAGTTATGGATTTATCCATACAAAACACAAAGGTACTTAATGAATTCAAGGATTTGGGAGTTTTGAAAGAATATCTTTCCCTTTTGAGAGAAGGAGCTGATAATATAGATCCTTTGGGAGGAAAGGATCCTCATTTGCCCATGAAAATACCTACCACAGGTATCATTGATGAATGGACTATTGCTGCTAGTGAAACTAGGACTTCCATGTCTTCTTTAAAGCAAAAGACAGAAGAAATGCTTTTAAAGTCCATGCAAAATGCTCCCATTACTTTTGCAGTACCAATATAGACTAAAGGAACTAGTGTAACTAAAATAAGAACCCCCATAACAATATTGAAAGGGGCATAAGGTATAACCAAGAAAATGATAGGATCTATATCAGGTTTGGACCCAACATCTTTGGTACAAGGTGAAAAAGGAAGGGAAGGCATTGAGGTCAAATGCTTTGAGAGATCTGAAAAAGAGAGATAGAGTAGTAATTCATTTGGAGAGAGATATGTGTACCCATTATGAAACGAAGCACAAGAGAATGGATCCCGAGGTAATTGATCCTTCTTCTTTGAGGAACAAAAGAGAGTAGTTTCCTTCTTAGCTCATCAAGTAACATCACCACAAGATAAAATGATACCCCATGTTGATCTAATTATACAACTAGTGTTGTTAACTTCTATTCTATTTCCTGGAGGAATAATCACTAAATTAATCCAAGAGTATGTAACTCAAGGTATTACCCCATCTAACAAAGCTAAGCGGTTACGTGACAAGATAGGGACTAGAAAAATCTGATGTAACACCATTTGAAAGTATAGATTTACCTCACTCTAATCAACCACATGAACAAACAAAGATTCCAATTGAGATAGTGGACACATATGTAGTAGGGGAGGTACCTATACTTGAACCCTTTGATATATCAGTTGAGACACATGTGGTAAAAGGTATAGATGTTCTTCAGTTAGATGAAAAAATGAAGGAATCTACCTAGTTTCCAACTATTGAAACAAGAATTTTAGTACAAAATATTTCTATTGAAAACCCAATGGTTTCAGGTGTAGATGGATCAAAGATTCAGAAGATTGCAAGTGAAACACCTATGGATACTACTGCACTAACCAAAGAAGGTCCTAAAAAAGAAACAAAAGTGAAAAAGTAATGAGCCACCTCATAATGTAAACTCTTCTAAAGAAATGGTGATGGAAACCAAATAATAATTTGTTGCAAAAGTGGAAAGCAATGACGGTTAAAACGTGAAAACCGTTGATAAGGGTGAAGGATCAGTTATTAGATCTCAACACATAGAGCAACAAAAAGAAGAGCTGATATAGAAAAAGGTTATTAACATACCAGTTCATGAAAATGTTTCCACTAAACATCATCCTTTAAAGGAGACTAGATAGTGCAAAAGGAGAGGAATTGCTTAAAGTAACAACACCAGTCCAAGAGACTCCAAAGAAGACCATAAAAGTGATTACTACCCCAGCTGAAGATACAAATAAGGAGAATGCTCCAATTGACAATGTGACTCAGGAAGCAATCAATCAATCCCAATATTAGGATTAGGGAAATAAGTAGCTAGAGGTAATAGTAATACAAGATGAATCCAAAAAGTTAGTATTGGTAGTAGACAAGGCAAAACAATAAGTTCCATTAGTACAAACTGTTCAAGAAACCTATCAAAAATTGGTGGTTTTCTCTGAGGATTCCCAACAGACATCACAAGAGGAAAAATTGGGGACTAGTCTCATAACTAGTTGGTTGGGAAGGTTGATTTCAGAAGAAGAAGAGGAAGTTGTACCTAAAAAGGTCATAGATATTACAAATTTAGCCTTCCCAAAGCCAAAGAAGACTTCAAAAAGGCTAGAGTTATTACTAAGACTCATGTAGATCCATATGGATCTAGAACCTTGGAGGTTGCAACCCCACACCTAGGAAAGTCAAGGGATGACATAACAACAAGTGATTATGACATCTAACACATCCCATTAGGAAAACCTTCTAGGGAAACATTAAAGCAAGAAGTTTCAAAGGCATTCCAAGGTTTGTTACATAAAGTTGATGAGGAAAAAATATCAAAAAGTTAATTAAAATACTAGGTCAAATCATTGAAATCATGTTTACAATAGTTAGTAGGCCCATCAAGTGAAGATCAATAAGATGTTTCTACCATCACTCCTGAAGTTATTGGAAGAATTCAAAAGGTGTTAAGAAGGTCAATTTTTTTTATTGGGTTGAGAAATTAATTGAAAAAGGGAAGAAGATCTTTGAGAAATCAAGAAAGAGGTATGAAGAACTCAAGACCAAGCTCAGTGAAGTAAATGATTTGATTGAATAATGTGACAATGAGATTTTCTACTATGAAGGAATCCTTCCCAAGATAAATTGTATCAATCAACTTGATGAAGATCTAGTTGAAAAGGAAGGAATTGTGCCATTAGATAAAATGGGAACCCAAGTATGCAATTGAATATTTGTCTAAAATTAGGATTGAAGTTTTGAATCAAGTTAGAGAAAAGATGGAGATAGAAAAGAAATGGGTTGAAAAAGGCATTGACACCATAGATATAAAATTGGAAGGCATGGTGTTTGATAAACACAAGAAGATTTATGGTGACTTGCAAAGTGACCTCTTAATCAATTCTTTTTAGAAATAATTCTGAGATGAAAACTTTTCTTATGAGGTTATCAAGAGGTTAATGGCTATAGAGAAAGGAATTGTAGAATTGAAATGAAATTCATGGGAACATAAGAAAGAAATGGATCAATGTGAGGATGTGTTGAATAGAAAGACCACGATATTCCAACATCACACAATTCCAACTGAATAGGATGTAAGGTAGTTATTTCAAAGGTATGATGCATACATGGAAATACAGCCAAAGGAGGAGGAAAATGATAAAGATGACGATATAACCATGAAGACTAGTAAGCAAGCTTAGGCTTTTTTTCTTTTAACAAATTTTCATCTCATTATAATTGGTACTCTTGTTTCATAAAAGTTTAACATTATTTTGAATTTTTTTTTGAAAATGAATTTAACTTGATACAATACATTAGACTTTTATATTGCTTTAATATAATTCTAAATATATTAGGAAGAATTTGTATTGATGCAACAGTTTGAGTTTTCTATATTATGGAAAAATTAAAAATAGGGATTCTATAGGGGCCACTACCCATGAAAATATACATACATTTTCAAATATTACATAAGGGGAAATTAGGAGAAGTGGTACATTCATTCATCTTCTATTACTACTTTGAGATCCATTTCAAATGGGGGAACTTTTTTAGCAACATGTTTTTCCAAGGTAAAAATTCTTCTCGAGCCCCGAGTTGTTTGAGCAAACACAACTTCCCCAGCCAAAGTAAGATATATCCCCATAGTCATCAATGTGTCAACATTCATTCTAGGATTATCCATTATATTATTCGACTCTATCTTCTTCTGATAAGAAAATTCCCAGTCCAAAAGTTCCAAACCAAGCGTAGGAAATGCCTTCCTCCCTTTTTCTTTGTAAGGAGTAGACTAAACAGGAGCATTTGAAGTAGGCTGTAAGTGCAATTAGTGTGGTCCTTAGACCTACCATAATAGGATAACTAGAGCTAGACTCACCCTTGTATTTCCTTATGAAAGGTGGATGTTCTCTTAGAAGGGGAACATGTAAGGGTCTTGATAGTTTTTGCTCTATCAAAGGAATATGTTGCTCTAAATGAATGGAAGGCTGGAAAGTAGACTTGTAAGAACTTTCCTTGATGGTAAAGAATGATGCCTTAGGACGTTGAGGAGATGAAGGCCTTGCTTCTTCCTCATCCAAAATGATAATTGGGGGTTGAGAGCTTGATTCCCCTTTCTTCCTTCTTGTTGATGATGCTAGTACTTTGTAGGTTTTGAGATGGCATAGGTCTTGTTGTACCTTTTCTAGACAAAATATTTGTTGCTACAATTCATCTACTTTGCGATAAATGGAAAACACGTATCAATTGAGGTCTCGCAGTAAATTACATAGGATTCCATGGAATCTCTTTTGGAATAAATTATTCATTACATAGAAAGGGACACTTGTAATCATTCATACCCGTCATAGTAGGCCTCCTTTCAATCCATAATTTCTTTAGTTCTTCTATAGTTTTCTTATTCTCCCACCAAAAGAGATGATAATACATTGTTTTAATGGTAGAGAAAACATGATTTTTTTATCAATCTTATAATTAGGGAAATTTTAATCTCTCAATATGTCAAGGGACCTTATTTGTCCCTAAGTTCTACAATTTCGAATAAATCCCTAACAACTACCTTATCTGGGCCCATTAAATTGAAGATTTGATTCAAATCTTCTGATGATATCTCTTTCAGGCTAGTTGTTACAACTATCTTTTCCATTGCACCAACAAAGAAATTCAAAATAGTTTTCATGTTTAAGAATGGAAAGGGGATGCATACTAATGAGGAAATGGAGCTAGATTTATAGTGAAAATGGTGCAAATGAGATGAATTAGACTGAATCACCACCATTAAATGAATAAAGATCTCCTGCCCAGCCCACACGAAGGAAATAAGTTTGGAGGTAACTGATATTATGCAAAAGAAAATGGTTGGCTTGATGTGACATAATCCATGTGAGAACACTCAACCCAAAAAGACATGAAAATGAGTGTGTGTTCTTCAAGATGGATTCTCAAAAAGTAAAAGGGATTACACATCAAATCAAACTATCTGGAGGCACTTGAAAATCATTAAAAATTCTCTCTACTTGCCTAAAAAGGAAATGATTAAACAAGTAATATTATAAGGATGATGTGGCATCCCATTCATTCTAAGATAATGAAAAATGTAAATCATTTGTAAGTTCCTCCACCTAGCAACACGAAAGTAGAATATTTTCAAAAGAATAATAATAGATCATATTATATGTCATAAAGGGAATATTCTTTTGAAGATTCAGATTTTTAGGGGGGAAAAAGAGAAAGATGAGAGGAAATAAATTGTATACATATGGGAGGAATGTTCTCGTATGGGAGGGGGTTAAATTTTTCTAATTTTTAAAGAGAAAACAAAGCAAAACCTGACTGTACCTTTCTGAGAAACCTAAATCAAATCGAGAAACCATTGAGTTGTTTTACTTTATCTAAATTTTCTCATGCCAAGATGATTGCGAGTGTACAGTCATTAGAAAGCATTGAGGCCATAGGATTTATGGTCCCTTACTGAGAAATTTACATTTCTTAAAATTAATTGTGTGTTGTCTTTTGAGCAATGTTGTCTTTGTTCTTAAGGTAGAACACTTTGAATCAGTTATTTATCTTCCTGTTGTAATCTTAGATTGATAGTTCCTTTCAATTACACTAGATCTTGTCTTGGCTTGTGGCATTTTGGCAACTAAAATTGCATTATAAATAGATCTTTCTTTTTGTAATGTGATAAATAGTTTTAAATCCATGTTGCTATCATTCATTTGAGAATATTTTTGTAATATTTTGAGTGTATCTTGAGTGTAATTAAACAAGATTTGTAAATGTTTTGTTGAGGATTTAGCATGAGCCTTTGTGTTTTAAAATTCTCAAAGATTGTGTGAAATCTTGCACTCCTAGGCCTCCACTTGTGCATACCTTCTGGTTAAAGGGTTGATATTAGTTGTGTGATGTGTTTTTCTTTCCTTGAGGCAATTTTCAAGCATTTGTAAGGTTTTCTTGTGAAATATTGTTGGTCCGAAAATTTGTAGGGTGGGCGAGACCTATGAATAGACAAGCCAACAATGTGCAGGGCATAGCCCTCTTTGAGACAACAAAGCGAAACTAGTTAATTGCTATTCTACCAATAGGAATCTGTGTAACTCTCACAATATTTTGCCTTCAGGGGGTTTGGGATCTCATCCCAATAGAGGTAGTTTTGGCGAAGAATAGAAAGGAATGAAGGAAATAAGGGAAGAAAGATGGATCTAAAGGGAGAAAAGAAATGAATTCCAAAGTAGAAAGGTCAGAGGGTTTATGTTTTGGGGTGGTAGTGTGAGCCAAACCTACTTTCATAAATAAAAAAGCAATCTTGATGAACAAATGACAAAAAGTAGAGATAGATCTAACATAATAAACACATAGATCGACATAAGAAAGACCAGATGCACATAACACATGTATTCAAAGCACAAAGTCCGAATATTTGTATTAATGTTTTCTTACATTAAAAAGGACAAAGCCTTTTCTTCTCACTTCTATTTTTCATCTAAAAAGTGTCCACCCCCTTTGAATACAACAAGTATCCAAATATATATAGAAGAAGGAGAAGAGAGAAGGCCAAAAGAAACCAACAACTAATTACAAGAGATTTACAAAATATCTAAAAGTCAAGCTGTTGACTTAAGGAAACTTGGTGGATGACAACATCCCATGGTACAACATGGATGATGTCATCATTTGTGCCAACATAATTTTAAATATTATAATAGAAAATATAAGAGGAGGGAGCTATTCATCATCATCTCGCATGGTGGAAGGAGTATCTCGCTCATACCGTCGGGAGAGGTGATATGGAATTGGGTCCGGTACTCCATAAATTTATTGATCATCGGTTGGAGTTGATCCTAGGTAGGACCCTTGGTATGATCGCCGATGACTTCACAAGTCTCCCGTTCATCTCTGAGTTTTTCGGGGAGCTTGAAGTACTCATTACCTACCTCCATCAGGTATCCCACAAAGTCGTGGTAGGCCAGAAGGTTGTTGATGGATTCAGCGTCAAAAGTGGCTTCTGGCTCTAACCCTTGCGAGATGATCTCTTTGAAGATTCGAATAGTTTCATCTACCTTCCTCAAGGTGAATGACGGAGTGAGCAAGCCCGGAGACATCCTTAGGACAATTTGCTCCATTTGATGCATTACATCCAGGGCTTCCTCCTTTACCTTATCTATCTTTTCCGAATGAACTCCATCGATCGACTTAGTAGTCCAAAGCAGCAAGGACTTTGTTGGGTGCTTTGGGGTGATTGAAGATGTCAAATTTAATTAAATCATTGACTGAGTAGTTGAGAATCTTCGGAATGTCTCATGTTGTAACCTAGCATGGTCCAACTCTTGGAGATAGGTCCTGTAATAACTCGGAGTTCCTTGTTCGCCGATCAATGTTACGATATAACTCGGTGAACTTGACGATTAATTCCTCACTATCTTTGAGGATATGGTCTCTCTAGGTGATATCTTGCCATGCCTTGTTCAAAATCTTGGTGTATTTGTTTATCGTATCATGACTAAGGACCTCACGAGTCTCAGTGGCAGTTGTAGGAGGTGCACTGCCCATTTTTTGTAGGGCGTGGAGAAGATGTTTATTCTACTCTTTCAAGTAGCCTCTTCTCTTCCTTTGCTTCTTGAAGTTTCTTGCAAAGGGAATCCACTGTAGATAGGGCCTCTCCTTGAAGGCTCTTGGATGATGTTCCCATTGTGACCTATGTCATGGTATAATCTGTAGGGGACAGATCCTTTTTATCCTTTGTGGGATCGGGATACGTGATCTCCATTACTCTTTCACCTGAGGCACTCGAGAGAAGCGGGTTATTGGCTTCTGCTTCTTAGCTCCTTTCATTGGGATGACAGAGAAGTCCATAGGTGTAATGGGGACTTTCCTTTTATGCTGACTCAGGTGCTGGGAGATCCATGCTGGACTTAAGGGAGAAGAAGGAATAATGGAAGAAGAAGGAGCAACTACAATGTACTCAGGGAAATGGGTTGAGATGCTTGGTGGTGGCATTGATAGAGAAGCTGAACTCCCAACGCTCACAGGGGTAGGAGCTACTGTAGGAGAGGAAACTATGGGGGCGGAAGGGAGCTGAGAGATGAGGGAAGAAATACTGGGGGACAGCTCCGTGAGGGAAGAGAAGATAGAAGAAGAGGAAAGGGGAATAGTAGAAGGTGGGGGAGAAGACACAACCAAAGGAATGGTTGCTTGGGTGACGGGAGGAGGGGAAGGAGGAGTGGGAGAAGGGACGGTGGGAACCTCAATGGTTGTAGCAAGTGGCAACATCTTGAGTGGATGTGCCTATTGGAACACTCTCTGCCACTTCTTTCTCCGGAGATGCCAGGGTTACAACCTATTCTTGTGCGGTAAAGGGAGGGCTCTCAGGAGCTTCTTCTTGAGTGGCACTAGATTCTCCCTCTTTATCTTTACCTTTTCCCTTTGGAAAATGCTTCAGCCTGGATGGTGTATTTCCCAAAAGAGACATGGTGAAGTCTACTCCGAGGTAGATGAGGCCGTTAAACCTGCACCAATGCTCGTGTGCACTGCAATGTGCCCTTTACCCTCTCCTCAATAGTCTAAGGTGCCTTTACTCTGTTTATCTCTACAAACGGCTAGTTGTCCCCGTCCGTATCTAGATATACTTGATCAACTTCTTGATCGGTTGTTTGGAAACCTTTCAAAACAATGGCCATGCCATATTGAATAATTTTTGCTAGGGCCAGGTGGGAGTGGTCCTTTCTTCGAGTTAAACATTGTGATACAGGTCGATGTAGATGTCCTCGATCTGTGGAACATGGATCGGATTGAGTTTTTCCTTTGGGAGGAAATTTTGTGGATCAAAGGTTGGCCTTACCGGGAAATTGTGCTTTAGGTTAAGCAGTTCCAGCTCTACGAACATTTCTCGGGCCTTGCTGTGAGAAGTTCGGTGTGTACTCGCCACCGTGAGGGGGAAAGGAGTTCCACCCTTCTTCCTTTTCAGGCACTTCTCATGATATGTTATGAGCTACTTGGACAGCTCCAACAGGATCAACTTAGGGCCTGCATACCTTGGTAACTTGGTGGGCTCCCAAGAAGTTGGCTGCTCTGAGATAGGTGAAAGTGGGGAATTGCATAAATAACACCCCCACTTCTCGGTTGCAGTGACTATGCTCTTGGTCATCCACTGTGAGTCATATTGGGCCTCAATAGGTAGATGATGCCGTAGAAGAAGGCATCATTGATCTTGGTGAACTTGTGGGATGTTGTTCTCCAGCTTCAATTCTGGGTAGTATTTGTATATTTTTACCTAGGGCCACACCCCACATCAGCTCAGTGATGGATAGTCTCTCTTTGAGGCTGCAGTGTAGACTACGTAGGAATTCATGTAGAACCTCCCGTTGTGGTGAGTTGTTAGAGCTGCTCAGAGATGGTGTTGCTGATGATCTCTTCCCACTAAAAATGTTGATCAGGTATGTTCTTATTCATTGTTTCCAGATACCTGAGCATCTATTTGTGGAAGTAATGAGCATCGAGAAAACCCAAATACCCTGCTTAGGAATGTAATGGTATCACTCGGTTCCTCGAGAGAATTATTTGCGGTGAATAATCTGTGGCCATTTGGTTATTACCTTCTTATTTTTCAAATACACTTCATTCATTAACTGCATGCATTTGTCTTCATTTTCCTCCCATGCCTTGATGCAGTCTTCTTGGCTTATAGCCACAAAATGCCAGTGGTGGGGAATGCCTAGCATGATCTCGAAGTACCGGGAAGTGAGGTTGATTATGACTTCACCCTTTTCGTTCTCGACACACCTTGTGTCTTTGTTATAGTAGTGGGCCACCACCATCATAAACTCATTATTTACTACACTAACGGGGATTCCCCGGTGAAATGTAGACCACTGCCCACCAGTTTGTCCATCCAAGGACTGCTGTGACCCTTCTAGTTCTGGCCCAAAAATCTTCCATGTCTATATGGCCAAGTTCGGAATCTCTGATGTCTAAGTCACATTCTGCATGGGACTCGGGCATCCTGACCCTTTGATACTTGTATTTCATTTCTTCCTCCATGAGTTTGGCCTTACCCTTTGACTTGGTTGGCCTTTTGCTTGATGTAGACATATGCAAATTTGAGTTCAGTTGCTGATCTGCAAGAAGGAGCGAAGTCCAATGCAGAAGAGCCATGTTAGCTGTTAGATTATCCATCAAGGCTTTACAGAATGAGGAGTTAGCAATTTAAAAACTTCTGGGTGTAGGGCATAGGAACACCTGCAGCTACAAGATCAATAAAGCAAGGCACACGAGATGTGGAGTTTTGCAAGGAAGAAGGCAAAGTGCAAAGGGTGCGGGGCGCAGAACACTACACATAACATCAATGTTGTTGTAGACAAATTTGTACCTGCGCCAATATATAAGGTTTTAAACTGGGTGCAAATAAGTTTGGTGTTGCATGGGAGTAGGATGCGCCAATGGCACAAATATGGGACATGTTGCAGGGAATTTTGGTGCACCAAGGGGCGTAGCATTAAGGGGTGTATCACTGACTTTAAGTGCGTCAAGGGGCCTTGGGCACAGCGCAGGAAGAGCTTGCATGACACCTTTTGTTGTTGTAAGTAGGATTGCGCCAGTGCTGTGTAAGGATTTTCTTAGTTTTGTATGGCGTAGGAAGGACGCGTGCTGCAATCAGGGACAGTGCACCCTCTTGGCACGACTGTGTTTTATGTAACAGGAATGGTGTTTGTGCCAAAGGAAAACCACGGGTGGAAATGTAACAAATTTACATTTTCTCTCTTATTGGATAGGTTTGTGATCTTCTTAGGCCTTCTGACATGATTTTATAGTGAGGGGACAGAAGAGCAAAGAGGTTTGTTGGGTTCATTTATGAGACAAAGTCCTCCAGGCCAGCAGATCTGAAAGGAGGGTAAAAATGGTTTGGGGAAGCCTCTAAGGTTTATTTATTTATCAATAGCAAGCAAAACCACAACAAAGCAACAAGCAAAACTCACAAGAAAAGCAAGAACCACTTACCAAAGATATATAGACTGGGAGAAATGAAGTGGGGTCCACGAACGCGACACGAGGATGATGGGAGCACTGACAGGTGCAGAGGAATAAAGTTTTCACGTGTTTTTCAATCATGAAAATGACAGGGCAGATGCGCCTATATATAGCCAAAAGTGTAATAAATGTGCCACCAACCTTTTTAAAAGGGCGCACCAAAACATATGTTGACATAAAAATATTTGTGCCCTTTGGCGCGGGTATGTTTCTATCAACAAGAAATTATCTGTGCCTTTAGTGCAAATTTAGGACTATCAACATGGGATTTTGAGCACCTTGGCGCACCGCTTAAGGGTGCAACATTTTTACTGTTGACAGGTGGGAGCATGCGCCTTGGTGCAGGCAAGAAAGGTGCATCACGGGAGGCGCAACAATTGTTGTGCTAACACTCCAAAGGGTGCACCAAAGGAATAGAAAGGGGAGGCACAACAATTGTTGTGCTAACACTCCAAAGGGTGCGCCAAAGGAATAGAAAGGGGCACAAATTCATCCTGTGTTGCATGAACAAAATCATGCCCGCCAAAAAGGACCAAAATGACTAAGTTTGAGAAACTAGATTTTCCGGAAAGGGATTTTACGCCATTCCGAACACTGAGGAACTTGAGGAGGGACCAGAACAAAATTTTGGTAGGGTTACCTACAAAATTTCCTTGTCAATTTTACAGGATAACAAATCAGTATAATCAAATTTATCCTGCTTTAATCTCCCATTCAAATACACACAAATTACAACCTACAATTTTCAAATCCTTCTAAATTATCCATGTTTTCCCTGCTTATAACCATTTGCTAAGGGATTTTACCATTTCTACCCTCCCTTTCATAAATATGCAGAAGTAAGCTAAGATCCACACTGTCTAAAGTGACCTGAAGTCCTATTTTGAAATATATCTACATTATTTAAAGTGACAACTCGTGAGAGTTAAATAGTGCTTGCATTGACCATGTCTTTCAGGATTACCTTTCATATCTTAAAGAGAACATTTAGAAATTACAATTTCATCCATTATTATCATAATTATAGGTTACAACTTTGGTCCTCTCACCCTGGTTAAATGCAGAACCTAAAGTAATAGAGAAGGGCATCCTGTTTGTGATTGCAGCCTAATCTTTCCCAAATACAAGTTCAAAAGAGTTAATCGGACATCTCCCAGCCTACAAAATGACTATATGTTTGATTTGATTGAATTTAAGCATCCAATTTAGATTGTAAATGTTGTTTGGCTCTCAAGGTGGTGCAGGTTTGGGTACCAATAGTACCTCATTAAAATCAAACTGTATTTAATAATAATAAAGGAATTATTTATTTATCTAAGTACTTAATCTTTAATTACGTACTTAGATGACAAATTCCCATCATAAAAAATAATAATAAATAATTATCCAAATAAACGTTCATTTTCCCATTGTTCATAATTATTTGAATAATTAATTGTTGAAAAAATGATTAATTAGTGGGATGTTACATTTATTTTGCTGCAATCTTGCATTGATTAGGCTCATTTAATTACATATTAGCTTAATCATTTTTGGTGAACCCGGTCTTGAATCCTCCTTCTCTCTAGGGTTTCTTTCTTCTAATTCCCATCACCCTTAGTGGTCATTTTGGGTCTTTTCAATATTCTGAGCTTCCTTCATCTACCTGTAGGATTTCCAAATCAATTACTGATATATCTACATCAATAGCTATAACTTAAAATCCTTTGGATAACTCTCACAATGTTCCTCTTACCGAAATAGAAGCATTTGATAGTAAAAAATAATACGATGATTATACCAACATTGAGTAAAAAAATTAGACACACTCACCGATTTCGACAAGCTTTGCAAAATAATCTCGCTCATCTTCTCGCATATTCTACATGTTTTAATTGTTGCTAAGAACACGTGAGATGCTTTGACACCTCTTATTTCTCACTCTTAAGCTCCCATGGCCTCCACTCAACCCCTTTATATTTCAACTCCTATTCTTATCATTTTTTCTCCTTTTATTCACCTTAGCAATCCCAAATTGCACAACCTATCTCTTCTTCAAACACTCATGATTTAACTTCTTTATATCGGGATATGCAGACATCAATTCGCCACTCAAACTCACTTCCTCCGTGTATCAACATCTTTTGATTCCACCTCAATTTTACACACTCTGTTCACGCCCACCATTTCCACCTATCCACTACCACCTAACTTTATCTCTCCTATATTACCCATCTTTAAATTTCTTGGTGACCCATAAGATAATTTGCAATCTTTTCATGGGGCATGCCTTGACTATGTGGATGACCATACCTTATTAGCAAAATTCTTTCCCCATAGTTTACAAGATTATAGGATGTGTTGGTTTTATGACCTACTTGTCCATTTGATAACCTCTTTCATGCATTTGGCTGATGATTTTCTCACTCACTTCTCTATTAACATCATATTTGAATACTCCTATGTTTAACTCGCACAACTTAAAAAAGGTTATAATGAACATGTAGAAGATTATGTTTTGTGATACAAAAACAACTTAGCTAAGATGTCAAATGTGCTTGCAGACTCTGAGCTTCAAACTTATTCATTCAAATTCTATTACCACCTCTTTAGGAAAGTATTCTCTTTGATACGTATCCTTCATTTGACCATGTCATACTCTTAAGCTTCACAAAACCAAGTTCTTATTTAAAAAAGAAAGCTTAAATATCAAGGAACAATCATCATCTTCTACACATTTTCAAAGTAATTCAAAATTCAAACCATCTATAACCAAACTAACTAACACAAAAATCATATTCAATGCAGTATCTACCAATGCTAAAGATATTCAATCACAACTACCTCAACGTACATACATGTTAATGAAAGTTAATGGTTCTTCCATACATTTTACTTCCACATCTTATCAAATGAAATCTCAATTAGATCATTAAGCAATCAATGAAAATCAAATTGTGTGTTTTTGTCTCAAGAATGAGGATGAGATCTCACCAAGAAATGATGCTACAGAATTAAGCCATATTTGGATCTTCCCATACTACTCAATTTGAGAGAATGGATGTAAGAGATGAAGAAGCTATTCCAAAACAATGGAGAATGCTCAAATCAAAATGCTATAGGTTTCACTAATCAAAGTATGGTGTATGTTTGAGAGGAAGGAGCTTGGTCCTTTAAATAACTTACTTGTTTGGGGAAAGCTTGCAAATTAGTGGATGTGGGACAAATCATAAAGAAGAAATGTAAAGGATATGCATGTTTAGAATAATTAACAAAGGATGTGCAACTTATGGGAGTTGAGAGGGTTTAATTAATCAAATGTGATTAATTAATAGGTAGGGATAAGCTTGTAGAAGCTATTTAGAGGGGATTTAGAGGAAAATTAGCATGATTTGGGGATGTAAGAGGGAATTTAACCAATAAAAGGGGTTTATTAATTAAAATAAAAGGCGTAATTAACTAATAATGTTTAATTAATCACTTAGAAGTGGATTATAACTAACGAAAGGTCGTTAATTGGCATCCAAAATGGGGAAGAGGTTAATTAATTAACAAAAGGTCGTTAATTAATGAATAAGAAGGGAATGTTAGCTAATTAGTGAAAAAGTGCTAATTATTATGGAAATGATGGGAAAGAGGGTAATTAGTGCAATTTTAGTATTAAAACTACGTAAGTGATTTTAGGTGTCTACATTTCCCCTCTTTGGGGTGGCGTAAGTGATGCCACTTCAAAGATAGTAGAAAATTATAGAAAAATAAATTTTGAAGGAGTGGAAGAAAATTAGTAGAATGAAGGATTCCCCCGAGTGTCGATGGGGTGAGGAAAGAGGTCGATTGACATAAAAAAGATGAAGGAAATGGATAGAAGAAACAAGGGGGAGGGGGGATAAATATAATCCCTATTTCCCCAGTTGTTGTTGATAATGAAGAAAATGATAATGAAGAAGAATGAAGATGAAGAGAATGGAAATAGCTTTCATCTAGCTTAGCTCAAGAACAACTTTGTTTCATCATTTTTCTTTATGATCTACATCATCGATCCTTTATTATAATATAAGCATACAAAAAAGTGTAAAATAACATGAAAAGCTATAATACTAACATTTTTCATTGCCAAAACACTAACTCAATGCAACATACATAACATAATGCAATACGAGAAAGTAAACAAGCTAACTTGACAAGGAAACAAGTACAAACACACATACTCAAACAAAAACAACATTCAAGATAGTTGCACCAATGTTTTTGTTATCAAGCTTCAGTTCCCAAATGTTTGAGTTAATGACAAGGGTTAAAATGGCACCCCAAGAAAGGATACATGTGAGGTGAATATACGGAGGACACAGGGTCCTATGAAAAATCAATGTGCACTATGAAACAATACCAAGCAACTCGTTTATGCAAGGAGTACAGACATAGTAAGAAAACCAGCTTTGTTAATGGAGGTAGATCCAGATGATCCGTGAGTCATTTGTGCGAGAACAATTGAGGACCAAAAAAGATGTTTTGTAGGAAAAATTTTATGTTTGAGGATGATGTGTTTGATAAATGCTTCATTGTGTGCATGCTTTTAATTTTACCAATTTTTTTTTTTTTGATTTTTACCAATTTTTGATTTTGAATGTTTTACCAATGTTTTTTTTGAATGTTTTACCAATTTTTGGATTTTTTTTTACCAATTTTTTTTTTTTACCAATTTTTTTAATTTTTTTTTGATTTTTGGATTTTTTAATGAAAGTTTTTGATTTTTAGGGTTTTTTGAAAGTTTTCCAAAAGCTATGTATAGGAAAAATGAAGATGCAAAGATGCCCCAATGAGAGATGAGAATATACAAGGGAAAATATTTCATGCATATATACAAAGAAGATATATGTTGGATCAAGGCCATGAAGGATAGGTTCAACATGATGATGAACTCAAACCAATGAAGTGCTAAGAAGGAGCAAGCATGCCCCTAGTGCAAGCTGGCCAAGAAACATATGATAGAAAAGAAGTAGAAGATTTTTATTAAAAGGGGACAAATTTTCCGTAAACATGGTAAAAAGGAAATCTTATACACATGGATGTTAAAAAAGAAAAAGAACAATGTGAATGTTATGGAAGGATATGGAAAATGTAGCTAGAAGACTTGCAATGAAAAGGTGATTAGCCAAAGGCACAAATTGTGAGACAAAATAAGGACTAAAGTAAGAGTTTGAACAAGGTCCAAACAACACTTAGTAACATACTAATCATGTTTTCTCATAGAGATCCAGTGTGTGCACATGGAAATTAATTACTTCTTGAAGTGAAGATTTGATAGAAAACAAGTGAAGACAAACTAGCCAATGTGTAGGAATGATTTATTTTGATAGGTGATTTGTGAATGGAGGGTGGAAGGAGAGTCATACATTACATTTATGTTGCGCAATTCAGGCATCCATAGCCCCGATGGAGATGTATTTGATTCTAGTCACAACATTTCTCTCTACTACAGCCAGGTGTCCATAGCCCCGATAGAGATATTAGAAATACCCCAAGAGAGTTATATATTTTCTTTTCTTTTGATTTTTTGATGTTTTTTTTGATTTTTTTTTCTTTTGAAAATTATTTCAGCTCTCTCGATTGTTTTGATAAGGGGTTAAGAACCACAGATGGCTTGATGGAAGGATGTGGAAGTGATTGTGATGATGACATTGGCTAGTGTCAACAAATACGCCCAAAGTTCTTCGCAACAAGTTTATTAGATGTAGATAGTGATAGGATCTCTAAGAGGTCATTCGTTCTTTAATTTACCAAGGTGATGAAAGACCAAGGTCAAAATGGATACTATAGAGATAAATGTCACACAATGAGTGTGAATAGACTAACCAAAATATCATCGAAGGGATGAAAATGGTGGTGGTTTGAAAAGGAATGAAAGAAAGGAAGAAAGAACATCCATGTGTATGTAATACCTGATTGCAATGTTTGATCTTTGTACCTTTGATTTTTTAATATTTTAATGTTTTCTCATTTTTTTTATTTTTATTTTTTTTTTGGATGGTTTTGCAAAAAAACCGTGAAGGAGAAGATGATGAAGATGAATGATTGGGAAGTTGGGACCAAAATGTCACTCCACATGATAGGATCCAACAACAATGTTTGTGATTTCTTTTATAAGGGAGACTAGGAGTTTTGCTTATCAAGAGTGATATTATCTCCAATCTCGATGACCGTAGTGAGATCATATTCGATAAGTGATTGTGACTTATCTTTCAACATGGATTTTTGTATGTGGGATCTTGAGTTCCTATCCATAGGTTTTGCACTTTTTCCATACTTGATGATTTGCATTGGTGTGCATTCTTGAATCACATTTGATTTTTAGATTTTTGGTGTTGGATTTTTTGGGAGCTTTAGAGATCTTGGATTTTTGATCTTAGCTTGATGAAGAAATTGTTTGGGTTTCCTATAAGATAATGTGTGATTTTTTTGATCCCGAGAAGTGGGAGAAGAAAGTGGATGTTTAGGATTGATGATAGGAATGTTAGGGATGATGGTGGGCTTGCCACAATTTTTGATAGAAGGATGATATGATGGATGAAGAGGATATGGTCCAAGAATTGAAGAGGATGGGCTATCGGGAGGTGAGCCATAGATAGAAGATGAAGGGCTACTAGGATGTGGCCCAAGATGGAAGAAAATGGGCTACTAGGAGGTGAGCCATAGATAGAAGATGAAGGGCTACTAGGATGTGGCCCAAGTATAGAAGAAGAATGGGCTACCAAGAGGTGTCCCATAGATGGAAGATGAAGAGCTACTAGGCGTGGCCCAAGTATAGAAGATGATGGGGATCTTAGGATACTCAAGATAGAAGATGAGGGCTAGGTGTCCCAAGTATAGAAATAGAAGATAGGGATAGGGCTACTAGGATGTGGCCCAAGAATAGAAGATAATGGGATACTAGGATGTGGCCCATAAATATAGAAGATAATGGGCTACTAGGAGGTGAGCCACATATAGAAGATAATGGGCTACTAGGACGTGACCCAAGGGAAGATGAAGATGGGCTACTAGGAGGTGGCCCACATATAGAAGAAGATGAAGGGATACCAAGAGGTGACCCAAGGAGAGATTGTGATTGAGGAATTATGATATGTAAAGAATGATGGGGTGATGAGAAGATAGGCTAGGATCAATGATCAGACCCAAGCATTTCTCCATGTAATGGGGAATGTGAAGATGGAAGAATAAGAGAGGATCAAGTTTGATGATCTTAGGATCTTTCCTCTTTTATGACAAAAGGAATCAACTTCTTCCCCATAATACATGAATGCATCGAGGTCAAAAGAGAATCCTTTCTCATGATCCTCTAGAGGAATGTCATCATGTAGCCCCATGAATTCTCTGATTGCTTCTTCATTTTGAAAGAAATAAATTGATCGGTATGGGTCATTGTTGGTTGATGATAGTAGGTTGATTGGAAGAAAGAGGTCCAACAAGTGTGGAAGATTTAGAAGATGTTTGATGATGATGTAGATGAGGGAAGGTTTGACCTTATTTCTCCCACAAAGGTATTGGATAGTGCTTTGAAAAATATATCTTAGCACATATTTCTTGTTAATTGTTTGACATGGATGCAAACATCGATCTTTAGAAGATTGATGAATAGGATATGGTAAGATATAGTTGAAAGGACCTCAAGGGGAAAAAGAGGGATTGGATTTTGATTGATAGAAGAAGATGACTCAAGAGACAAAGTTAGATTTGGATTTGGATGTCTCACGAGTGGAAGAAGATGTGGATTTGAAATAGCTTGGTATTGGTTTTCCTAGAAGATGACATGACATAGTGTAGGTAGAAAAAGAGGATCGTGTAGCCAATCAGTGGATTATGCGTAGGGGTCAACTTGGATGATTGATTAGAGGAATTTTGAGCACAAATCTTTTGAGTCACATAAAGATCTTGAAAAGGAGGAAGACTTTTCATTGAGGTGACTGATAAAGGGGGTCTGTGAAGAAAGGGAGGACCATGACTCAAGGAGTCAAATTAGAGGAATGATGGGAAGGAACTTTTGTGGATCTTCAAAGGAGGAAATGATTGAGGAATTTTGAAAAATCCTTGAAGAAAGGAGGAAAATTTGTTTAGGTGACTGAATTAGAAGAATGATGGGGAAATTTTGATTGAACACAAATCCTTAGAGGAGGAAAATGTCGTTTAGGTGACTAATTATTCCTTAGAAGAAATTTGGATCGAATGAATCGAGAGGCGAGGGAATCAAAATAATAATGGATTAGAATCATAAAGAGACTAAGGGAATCGAAGAAGAATAAATGGATTATAATCATCAAAAGATTAGGGGAATCAAAAGAATAACATGGATTAGAATCATCATAATCATACCACCGACTATGAGATGAAGGTGGGGAAAGGGGTAACCAAACGGGTTCTCTAGCGTGAAGAACCAATCGAGGTTTAGTCATGATGGGCATATTTTGATGTGAATGCCTAAACCTAGGTTCCCTATTGTCGTAAGTGTGAGGAACCATGTGATAGTCATTCATGGTTGGCATTGTTGGGTCCAAATGCCTAGACCTAGATTGTATGATTGAACTCCTTCAAATGCAAGGAAGTTCCATGTCGATTCGGGTAGTGTAATGATGACCAACTAGACATTTTGCAAACAAATAGGGGATGCTTGTGTGATTTTCCAAAGGGGATCTAAGGAAAACAAACATATTGATGACACAATTTTGACAATCCAACAAGGTTTGGACAACAAGTTGCAAGTGTAAATGTCAAAATGGTTGATCAAAATTTAGCAACATAATGGCTGCAAAGGAAACTTTTCCAATGTTCAGATTGTCTCAAGATTTTCTTGATAGGAAATATTTTTGCTAAGGTTTGAAAAATGTGTACAAGGACTACAATGAACCTAGGAAAAAATCAAGCAGCGTGATAGCTGCAAATGTCACAATGAATGTCAAAGAAGGAATGACAAAGAATTGACAAAGAATGACAAGGACAACACTAGAAAGGTTTCAAACCAAAGACCAATCAAAGATGAAACTAACTCCCTAATGTTCATACGTTTGTCTCAAAGTTTGATTTTGTAGATAAGATGAAACACAATTCCAACACTTAAATCAAGTTTTAGGAAAACAAGATTTAAGTATTAGAAAAGGGTTGAGGTGACTTCGACTCAAGGTATACTAAAACAAGTTTAGATACAAACAAGGCCTAAATCCCCAAAAAGTGGAAGTTACAAATGTGAGAAAAGTGCAACAATACCACTTGGATATGTTAATCAAGCTTTGTGGAAAAGTAAGATATTAGTATCAAAATAATATTGATACGATGTGAACAACATAACAACAACACTTTTCAAAGCTCAAGGAAATGTTTCGATGAAAACAAGGTCAAAGTATAACAAGGAGTTGTTAATATGCAAGTAAGTGTAACAATACAATTTAGAAACTTATATCAAGTTTTATAAAAACAAGATGTAAGTATCAAAATTGTATTGATATGATGATGAAACAACGTAAAACTCAAGGGAAGGTCAATGATGAGCAAGTCTAGCTACAATGAGACATCTTGATTTGGGTGTCAAGACAAGGTTACCCAAAATATGAAGACGTACCAACACACTTTCAACGCTTACTATCATAGTCGTAATAAGGAAGGATGTAAGTGGGTGCAAAAGTGGTGGACATGATTTTGAGTAACACTTCATATGTATGTTTCTCCTCTTTTGATAAAAAATATCAACAAGAGAGAAAAGGAGATAGATCAAGTGGGGATGAAACAAACTTAGCTCAACTTTGACAGAGTTTTACCTTGTTGAAAAACAAGGTAGAAACTAAGAAAAAGTAACACGTAGAAAGTTTCGTGATGAGTAACACACGGCTCCAACTTTGATGGACTCTCCCCTTGTTTGAAAAACAAGGTTTTGACTCCAAAAAAGTTGTCACTTTGTGAGAGTTCTTTGAAACATGATTGGTTAAGGTAAAGTTGGCCCCAATGCCAAATGGTTCCCTATGGATTTTGTTCGCAACACTCGCCAATTCTTACCTAAGAGAGGTACACACTTCTAGGATTTCTCCTAGAGAGGTGGACCATTACCCCACAATCAAATTAATGAATGGGGCCTCATATGGGTAACATGAAGCTTTTCTCACATGGGTTTTCAACTAGTCAAGTGGGTAGTGGGGCACTTCCCATTTCATCCACTAGTTCCCTCAAGGTGTGGACTACTTTGGGGTTCTTATGGTAATCCTCATAATGATTTTTATGGCTTATGCCAAGATACTTCCCACATTTAAAGTGGATGAGCCGTAGCTCTTATCCAAACCTACAAATACAATGTTTTGAATAAAGTGGTGTGTTTTTTATCTTTTGATCTTAATGTGGTTTTGCACACCATTGGAAACCTACAACAAATTGTATTTAGTATTGGTTTAGATCCTTTTTCTTTGACAAATGAATAAGGTCCTGTACTCAAAAGTTAGTAGTTCTCCATGAAAACTTATAACATTTTAAAAAGAGGATCAAATGTTGTTTCTGATTCTCAAGATCATCTAAAAGATGCAAGAGAAGAGCATACACAACAAGTAACCCAATGTGATAGTAATGGAAAACTCTAAATCAAAGGACCATTAAACATGTTTTTACAAATTACTCATTCCCTTAAGAAATAATGAAATGAAGTTTCCAAATTAATCCAAAATGTTAGAAAAGAAGACCAAAGTTGCTTTTGATTCTCAAGATCACCAAAAGGTGCAAGAGAAGAGCATACACAAACTTTGATCTAAGTAAGTAAAAATGAAAAAAAACATTCATTAAAGCATTTAAATGTGTTAGAAAAATATCCATAATCATATCCATTTCTGATTCTCAAGGTCGCTCGAAAGTGCAAGAGA
The DNA here is from genome assembly GCA_018340775.1 of Taxus wallichiana var. yunnanensis. Lineage (NCBI taxonomy): Eukaryota > Viridiplantae > Streptophyta > Pinopsida > Cupressales > Taxaceae > Taxus > Taxus wallichiana. Next base: position 979,307,476 of record CM031240.1, read on the forward strand.
AGAGCATACGTGGTGTTGATAAAAAATGAATCTAACATACAACAAAAATGACCAGTTTTATAATAAAGGAAAAAAACTTGTAATTTTTGTAAGTCTAAATCTCAAATTTATGTGTTCATTTATAGTTCACTTCAATACCTTTCCATCACAAAAAAATGGAGTCATTTTGAGTTTGGGAGAAAAATTTATGGCCTTCAGAAGATAGGTTATGCATATGCTCTTATACTCATGGGTATGCACTTAACTGTACTCAAAAAATGTCAAAAAAATGTCCCTTAATCTACAAAAAGGTCAAATTTTTCCAACCAAGATTCAATTTTGACAACAACCCATCTCATTAATATATGCAAAGAAGACTCAATGCTATCAAACATTAACATTCATGATAAAAAACTTAACATTTTCAACAAATTGACAAAACTAACATGCAAAATGATGAACAATGAAGCTCTAAAAATGAAAACATGGAGAAATCTTGAATTTTTCTCACAAAGATTCAATTTTGACAACCCATCTCCTTAATATGTGTAAATAGAAGACTCAAACACTATCAAAAATTTAACAAGAAATTACAAAATGCTTAAAAATTTAAGATTTGAAAACATGGAGAAAAATTGACAAAACTAAAGCATGTAAAATGATGAAAAAAGCTAAAAATGAAAACATGGAGAAATCTTGAAATCATGGAGAAATCTTTTTTCTCATCAAGATCCAATTTTGACAACTTTTCCTCCTTTATACCTACAAGGAAGACTCAACACATGAAAACTCAACAAAACATGGTTAGAAACACAAGTTATGTCAATATATTCAAAAAAAGGGTTAGTATGCAAAAACAAACTTAACCAAAATAAAGAATGCATGTGAGACAAAGGGGTGTCCCACCGGCGTGCCAAATGTATGCATGCTAAACTAATTAAGATAATCTAAATGAAACTAACACCAAGTAGCTTCAAATAAAAATTAATCTACCATTAACATCATGATAAGAGCTTAAAGGAAATAACTATCTTAATGCATAAACATGGAAGTAAACACCTAATGCTAAGCCATTCCTACTCTTTTGTGATTGCTACTCAAAATATGAACCTAATTAGATCATTAAGCAATCAAATTTTGTTTTTTTCTCAAGAATGAGGATGAGATCTCACCAAGAAATGGCTACAAAGCCATATTTGGATCTTCCCATACTACTCAATTTGAGAGAATGGATGCAAGAGATGAAGAAGCTATTCCAAAACAATGGAGAATGCTCAAATCAAAATGCCTATAGGTTTCACTAATCAAAGTGTGGTGTGTGTTTGAGAGGAAGGAGCTTGGTCCTTTATATAGCTTTCTCTTTGGGAGAAGGCTTGCAATTTAGTGGATGTGGGATAAAGCCCAAAGAAGAAATACAAAAGGATATGCATGTTTAGAAGAATTAATAAAGGATGTGCACTTTATGGGAGTTGAGAGGGTTTAATTAATCAAATGTGATTAATTAATAGGTAGGATAAGCTTGTAGAAGCTATTTAGAGGGGATTTAGAGGAAAATTAGCATGATTTGGGGATGTAAAGAGGGAATTTAACCAATAAAAGGGGTTTATTGATTAAAATAGAAGGTGTAATTAACTAATAATGTTTAATTAATCACTTAGAAGTGGATTATAACTAACGAAAGGTTGTTAATTGGCATCTAGAATGGGGGAAGGGTTAATTAATTAACAAAAGGTTGTTAATTAACAAAAAGAAGGGAAATGTTAGCTAATTAGTGAAAAATCACTAATTATTATGGAAATGATGGGAAAGAGGGTAATTAGTGCAATTTTAGTATTAAAACTACGTCTCTCACTATGTTGGTACCCTTCCTTATGGACAAGAAATCAACAGGTGTGACATGATCTTAGGCCTCAATTGGATTCGCAAGTCTAACCATATCATATCCATGTATCATTTTCATTGAAAATTTACTCAAAACAATCAAGTCATTTCTATCAATGGTGTGCCTCCAACTACTCCATGGTCGTCATCTCCTCTCGTGGTTTCCAATGCATCACCTAGTCCATCTAGTATGCCATGGCCTCTAGAACCTAAAGTAAAATCTACTTCTAGCTCACCTTCTAGTGCATGACCTCCATGGTCACATCGCTCTTCTAGTCTTGTACATCAATCTAGGTCCATCACTAGGAAAACTCCTACATCTAGACACACTTCACCACCTCGTTTTATTCCACATAGGTGTCCATCACCACTGTGTTTTACTTCACATAGGTCTCCATCACCTACACATTTTTTTACACCAAGGTTCCCACCATATGTTCATCAGTCACATGTATATAGAACTTCTCACCTACACAACGTCTATCTCATACACCACCACTCTTAGAGCATGGTCACATGCTTTCATCACCACAAGCATCGGGTAAAGTACCTTCATCCTTTACTTTTATCGGATAGCCCATTCATCAACACAAACTTGGGGGAAATTACACTTATTTACCTCCCTCCACATCAACACACGTCTTATATTCACATCATCTCACACCTAGACTTTGACATATACATCTTCATCCACACACTCACGATGCTCACTTCCTATGACAATTTTTTTTTTTTTATGGTTCACACTTGAATGTTGAGGGCATCCTATACACATGAACCTCACACACTGCATAGTAGACACTACACATTACACATCTTTGTACATCATGCACTTTTTACATATACACTATCCTCCTCTTCAATCTACCTTATCATCCTCTATAGGTTACACTTACTACCCGACAACACACTCTAGTCCAATGGTTCATACTTGAATGTTGAGGGTCTAAATCAAAATTAAACCTCGTCTCATCACACTTACATCATTCTACACTTTAATCTTCACAATCAATAAATCAACCTTTTTATCACAATATCCATCATTTTAAGCCATCGCCTTATTTACAACATATTGTGATATACACTTTTAGGCTAAATCATCACCCATTTCTAGATTTCTATCCATACATCTCATGATATACGTTTTGTGATACATCATCACATTTCATACCATAATAAAATTCATCTATTTTTTGATATACACCTTGTGCTACATCATCACATGAACTAGCATCTTACTCACCCATCTAGTGATATATGTTTTAGGATAAATCATCACATAGTCTATCACCTCATCTATAACACTCATACTTATGTAACATTCAAAATCATCTATACATCATCATTCTAAAATCAACACACTATTCATCAACCCTTGTTACATACAACACATCATTCAAACCATTTCCCAATGACGCACTCTCATTTATGGTTCATTATTGACTACTAAGGGGCATAAACAAATGAACCTCATTTCATACATACACATCAACTTGGGGGAATGTTGTTCTATAATTCACTCTACATTCCATTCCACTTCATGCATAGCATCTTGAATATCTTGGTTACATTTACCCTTTCTTACTTATGCTTTTACATGTCCATCTTATTACACATGCTAGATAGATATATTATATTTCATTATCTTTATCATACACACATGCACTTTCACTTGCCTTTATAGTTATGATCATAAATTATACATATCTATTACATGCAGCATGGATTCTTGGCATAGTACCTATTACCAGTCCCATAGCGGCTTAAGCTTTTGGGGCATACACTACAGTGCTAGTGTGTCATTTTGTACTTAGAACTTTACATTATCAGCTTATATACGTATTGACATAATTTTTTAGCTTTCTAACATGCTAACGGGTGCTTCATGTGTAACATTTGTTTCTATGGTTATCTGCTACACTATTTGCTTTTTCTTGTCATTGATTATGGGCTTTACCCTATTCTTCGTTGTTCTCTTATTTCTTGCAAGCCACTGCGGCCTTGATTATCTTGCAACATTGTGAGTGATTTCCCATGTTTGTAGCCTTCTTTTCATGGTCTATATTCTCTTCTTGCATGTTTGTCTTCGCTTATACATTGTCTACATAGCTTACATTTCATATTTTACATGAGTGTTTGTATTTTCTTGTACTAACACTTGTTTTCCTATCCACTTGTTTCCGTGTGCCTTGGTTTCTACAAATAACATTCCCTTCCCCTTACATGGGGGATAGTTTCAGCATAGCGGTCATTCCTCCTTTGGGCTGCATACTCCTTCAGTGACATCTCATGCATCCCAAATGATGGGGGCATCATTTGGGTGAATCAGTCACCCCATACAACATTATACACAATACAATATCGGTAAAACATAGTATTTAGTTTCAAACATGGCTTTGAATTAGGCTTGGGTCCTTAGCACAATGTCCTTTCATGGATGCCTAAAAATAGGGGCAATCTGATGGCCATTCTTAGATACACGATACCAAGGGAAATTACATAGTGATTGGTAGTTTATCATAGTCTACAGAACTCCATACAAAGAAGCTTTTATAGGGAAAATGGTTCTTAGCACATGCATTTATACACACCATTTGTAGTGGTGTTCTACACACTAGGAAGTAGTCAAAGGTTGGAGGATGATACCAGACTATTCTCCCTAAACTTCTTCCATTTCATTGGCATGAGATCACTCTGAAAAATCACACGTTGACATCATCTACAAGTTCCTTTCTACATTCCTTTCTTCATCACGGATCCGGTGCAAATGTTCCTTTTTCACACTTTCAGAATTTTTACATACTTTTCTTACACACTTCTTACATATTTTTATCACATGCATGTGTATTTGACTATTGTCATCTTCTATTTTGCAAGTCTACCTATATGGGAATCGTTATTCAACATCATCAATAACAACATCACACACATCGACATCAATAACAGGTACATCATGACATCTACACATGTATTTCTGCCCTAGGTTCATTTTCATCATCACTTTTTACACTTTCTCCTCTTTAGCATCCATGCTTCACATTTTTATCATTCCATGCTTTGTCTAGTCCCTTGGCACACTTTTTTCATCAATTTACATGATTAGCGGGTATGCATCTCTATATACTTTATGTTACTAATATTTCAACTCACCAACATAAAGTGGGGGTAAATGTAGACAAAAATCACACACTTTGAGTAACTATCCAGTCTTGATTACATACTACTATTCATATGATTCCTAAGTAAGAAAAGTACTAATTAACCCATGTCTTTTGCCACCTTGCTTTACTTTTTATTGTTTCTTTTGATCTTACACCCTTACTTGCTCAGTATGCCTTTTTAATCTTCAACATTTTTCATCCTAGAAACCAACGCCTTTCCAAGACTCCAGCATTAGGCGTCCTCGTCCCAGCCGGGTACCCATGTCCACTTTGTACTTTACTCACACTTTTTATGTCCTTTCTAGCCATTTAAGCATCTTATATTATTAGTACTAAACCTTTTCGAGGTTAATTAGGAAATTAAAGTAAGGGAATCATATAAATATAAATCTTTGTGATCATAATAAAGGATTCTTTGACCCTTTTTGTTATCTAAGCCAAGTAATCGTAATGCCCATCCATAGCATAAATAGATTGGTGATTGGATTATTCTTTATCTTATCTAAGTGTTGTAAAAATGAAAATTGAATGGATCGATTCATTGATTATATCCTATCGCCCCCTCCATATATAGTTGGCATTGGCGATGTCGAAGCACTAAGCACTATCTATTACCACCTAAGGTTGCATCCATCAAGGCATCTAAGAGCTCCATTACATCCATCTAGCTCCATCACAAGGGACACAAGGGCTGGTTTTCTGCATCACACTTTATAGGAGGGAAGTTCATTCTATTCCATGCACACATTTATTACATTCTACATCTAGCTACTTACTCGTTATCCAAATGCAGCACACACAAGAGAAAATTAGGGCACAATTCCATACACACAAAACTACATTGGGTATGAGATGTAGTGTAACGCTCGGTCGTAAGTTAACCATCATGACAATGAGGACAATATGACCCCTCATTTTGCATATTTCTTTTTTAGGATTTTATGTCTGTTTGAGGGTTTTGTAAGTTCATTCTTTATTACAAGTTTCCAGTGACCTCGGTGATCTTGGTGCGACCTTAGAGTGATCAAAGGTGAATACAAGTGAAACTTTTGACACCTTAAAGGAGGTTTTATGAGAATTTCCACAAAACCAAGAACCAGAAATAGGTCTAGGGTACTCGCAGTGCCCCTATCCCTCTCCAAGTACCCTAGTCCAGTGTATCTCTTCATATCTATATTTTTTTATGCTCTAGTGTGATGGTATGTGCTTCACATCTTCCAATTTTATAACTCTTTGCATTCTCCATAACTCTGTAAATCAACTAATTATTTTTACCCTCTCTTTGCAATTAGGGTTTCATTATTTATTATTTAATTGATTAGGTCAATTTCTATACTTTGTTACATATTTGTTTTACTACAATCTTGCATTCAGATTAGGCTCATATAACTACATTTAATCTTAATCATTTTACTTTATTAAGATCTTTATTCATCAATTGATCACTTTACCATCTAATCATGGTTGTCCTCCTTATTTTCTTGCAAAATATAAGGGTAAATCGTATAAAAATTATCATTGAATCGAAGTGGACATAATGGCAATGAATGCTATGTTTTACAATGAAGAATCAATAATCTTGAGTTTCAAAGATTTATCTCATTCATTACACAACATTCGGTTTATTACCATCTACAATTATTACATCTCAATGGGTTGCAAAAACTAATTCATCTCTACCTAATGATCATCATGTCATCATTTCTAAGGTTCCTTCTACAGATATTCAAGCACCACCTAAGCACCTAGCTCTCAAAATAAATATAACTCCTCCTCTCAAGTCATCTACAACATTACTAAGTCAAACTTTGCAGCCACCTCTCACAATCAGTTTACATGCTTCTCCTATCAAGTCCTCTACAACATCATCAATCCCACCTAAGTTACCACCATTCAATATTCCTTCCCATCCTACTCCAATTCCATTTCCAATTCATTTTGTAAAAGCAACTACTCCTTCTACTGATAGCCAAGAAACATTTAAAACTTTACCACCATCGCATGGTCTTAATGTTGCGTCCCACGCTTCATGACCACTTAATCTCTGGTAGATGAATTTTCTCACCTCATTTACCTATGACGCACTCTCATTCCTTGGTTCACACTTGATTATTGGGGGCATATTGTACACATAAACCTCACACACTATATATTACACACCTCCACACATCCTGAAATTTTGTACATATACACCATCCTCCTCTTTAATCTACCTTATCATCCTCTACGTGTTGCACTCACTACCCAAAAACACATTCTAGTCCAATGGTTCATCTTTGGACTCGGCTTGAGGGTCTAAATAAAAATTTAACCTCGCCTCATCACACTAACATCATTCTACACTTTAATATTCACATTCAATCAGTCAACCTTTTTACAACATTATGCAACATTTTTAGCGATCACCTTATTTACAATATATTGTGATATACACTTTTAGGCTTAATCATCACCTCTTTCTAGCATTATATCCATACATATCATGATCTATGATTTGTACTACATCATCACTTTTCCTACCAACATAACGTTCATCTATTTTGTGATATATGCCTTGTGTTAAATCATCACACGTACTTAGCATCTTACATGATATACGATTTAGGCTAAATCATCATGCATTCTATCACATTATTATACAACACTCATACTTATGTCACATTCAAAATCATCTATACATCATCATTCTACAATCAACACACTATTCATCAACCCTTGCTACATACAACACATTATTCAAACCATTTCCCAATGACATGCTCTAGTTTATGGTTCACTCTTGATTTTGAGGGGCATAAAAAATGAACCTCATTACATACATAGACATCCACTCGGGGTTAATTCTACTCCTATCATTCACTCGATATACCATTCTACCTCATGCAAATCATACTACATATCTTGGTTACATATAGTATTGCTTACTTATACTTTTACATATTAATCTTATTACACATGCTAGATAGATATCTGGTATGTTATTATCTTTATAATCACACATGCGTGTTCAATTTCCTTTCTATTTGTGATCATAGATTATATAGATCTATTATACACAATATGGATGCTTAATGCAATACCTATTACCAATCCCATAGCAGCTTGGAGGCATCCACTTTCATACACTACAAGTGTTATTGTTTCATTTTGTACTTAGAACTTTACATTATCAGCATATATATGCCTTGACATACTTTTATCTTTCTAACATGCTAATGGGTGTTTCATGTGCAACATGTGTTTTCTGAGGACTATTTTTTTATGGTTTTCTACTACCTTTGTTGGCTTTTATGTTTATCTCATCTTATACATTATCTTCATAGCTTGCATTTAATATTTTACGTGAGTGTTTGTCTTTGCTTAAACTAACACTTGTTTTCCTAGCCACTTGTTTTCATGTGCTTTGGTTTCTACCAAACACATTCCTTTCCCCCTACAATCACCCCATACAAAGTGTTATACATTCACCCCATATAGTGTTATAAACACATTCACCCCATACAATGTTATACACAACACGGTACCAATGCAACACATTTTTAAGTTTCGGACATGGCTCATGTTGCAACCTATGATAACACACTTAGGTTCAGCCAATATATTCCATCTATTAATAAACACAGAAGCTCCTTACAATAATGTTAATCTATACTAATGCGTGTATGGGTCTAATATAGTAATTCAGTCATATGCATATATCTCAATATCTCCATACATCCCTCACAATAATATATTACCACTATGTACCTCACATCATATATATAGGGTGGGGACTTTCCCTTCACCGCTTATCTATTCTAGAAATAGGCCACATGCTATTAATAGCCACGTGTTGTTCATAGGCATAGCCACACATGTAAGTGTGCTATCTATAGACCTATTACAGTTAATTGAAGTGTTAATCCTATTCTTAGCTCATCTCCCTACAAAACACTTCGATCCGATCCTCCAAAACTAGACAATGCATGAGATGCATGTCTCTACATAGTTGGTGTGTTCCACACACCATCTTCTAAAAATAGGTCGTCATGATCAAAATTGGCTAAGTCCTGAATGTTGAACTTGCCTTCTGCGTGTGGTTCCTTCTTGTCCCTCCACTTCCTTGATCCTGGCCTTCTCTCCCATGCGGACTCCTTGTGTGTTCTCTAACAAGTATTCTCTGATCAACATTACCCCACACTAATCTCATTGTCATCTCAACAATGGGTATTCCTCCAAAAATTGAAGTAAAGAATAGAATAATGGAAAGAATAAGAATGAAATAATGTAGACAAATAAATAATTTTTATGAGGTTATGAGACAACCTCCTCTATATCAGTTTGAAGTATCAATTCTGGATACTCCTCCTTTATTTTAGCCTCTAAAACCTACCATTCAGTGAGTGCTTTTCTTGTTTTTTCTAAGGATGTCCATAGCAATGGATTCCAACTCATCCCTCTGCAATCTCTCCCTTTTCATTCTGTAGAACCAACACAATGTTGGACATTGATGTCATTCTTCCTTCTAAAATATCCATCTTCTGTGCAATTAGCTTCCCAAGCTCTTCCAACCGAGTCTTGTGCGGCTCTTGTGTTCTGTTAGGGCCTCTCGCTTCTACTTAACTATTGAAAATATTTCTACGTGGCCCAATGTCTCATCCTTCATTACTTTCTAGACCTCATTATTTTCTTCTAGGGTCTTTATGTTGATAAGCACCTCTAGAGCTATGTAGATATTTAAAGCCTGGTTTGCTTTCTTCAATACTTCTTGTAATGCTTTACAACCCTTCATAAGATGCAATCTTTCACATCACTTGAGGCTTTTCTCATTTCATTTTTCATCTTTCTCGGGCTTCCTTGGCATTGTCATGCGTAGAGGTTCATCTTTAAGTACCAAGTCCACCAACTTTCCTACATAGTGTATCACTGAAGGAAATGTTTTGGTACCTTGGCCTCCAAGTGTGGCCTCGCTCTAATGACATTATCCCCAATATCCTCTGTGATGCTGATAAATACTTCATTCTTCTTCTATGTGAAGTCCCTCTCTTGTGTTATGTGTGCTATCTATCTCCACATCCTTTTCTTCATCTCCTCGTGTAGTGCTCTGATTGTTGCAGCTTTTCCATGTTTCTTCTAGCCACTTCAGTAGAAACCTTCACCAATGCATTTCTTGACCTACTCATCTAACATGACAATAGGCTTTATTGTCATGTGTCTAGCTTGGGGTGCCTTTTTCAGCCATCTCGAAATGCATGACTCTTCACATACATCAAATTCAGGCTCATCCATGTGGGTGTGCATTGACCATGACAATTGTTTTTGAGTGTGCACATTTGTCATATCCTCATCCATTAGCTCTCATCTGAATAAATCCTTATGTGCTATCATGCTCTAGAAGTGGGCACAAACAATTTTACATGTGTCCTCTGCATACCCCATGGCTAGTGGAATGTGCTCTCCACTTTTTCTTCTAGACCATTCTTTGCTTAGGGACTTTAGCTTCCAAATTTGGGACTTGTGTCTCCATGTCCTAAACATTCTGGCAGTTGTCTCCTCTGGTCCCTTCTTGTCCTCTTCTCTTCCCTTTGATTCCTCACCTTATTCTTCTATGTTCTCTAGAAGTGTGGGAGAATTAGGTGTGCTTTCCTCTGACTCTTCCGCCTCCTCATTTAACTTCATTTTCCTCCTTCTTTTACATGGTTTCCTCCTTCTGTGGAGAGATTCTAGGTGATCTGTGCACCGTGGTTGGAGTAGCACCTTGGGTCCTTGTTCTCCTAAACACCTCTTAAATATGTGCTCCCCTTGGACTGCATTCAAGTCCTCATCATCCCCCTCTTGTGGCTGAGGTGGTGTAATGGCACGCTCAGCTTCACCCTTATTTATAGGATGTCTCCTACCTCTATGCTCCAAACCACCACTATCTTTCTTCCTCCTCCTCCTCATCCTCCACTTCAATTGGCTCTATGGGCTTAGGCGTTGGGATGTTCTCCATTGTATGCTTTCCCTTTGGTGGTGCTGGAAGTGTGAACTCACCTTCCACATACTTGTTATTCTCCATCTTTGGCTTCAGCTGAAGATACACCAATGTTGCCCCTACATCTGCTATAGCCAGACTTATTGGCTTAATATTCAACACCTCGAAATGATCCTCTCGATGAAGGAACTTCTTCCAGGATACACATACTTCTTTCTCAACATGTGGTAGTCACAGTCTACCTTATCTGCATTGAATACCAGTTGGTGTGTGTCTATAAATCTATGAACAGATGCTTGGAAATACCTTGTAGTGAATGCGTAAGGAAATTTACACCAAGGGCTCCAGACTCCATCTTTCATTTCATTGGGAAGCGCATGATATAGAAATGTTGATATATAGAAAACTAGACTTGTGTTCCTACTACTGATGGTAGGTCCTTTGGGATGTGCCACTCTTCTCCAAATGCCATGGAGCCTGTCATACCATTTCTCTGCCCTTTTCTTTACATCATCTGTCATGGCCCCTTTACATAGATACTTGTTGAACCTTTCAGTTGGTGACTTATTCTCCATGGGGTATTCCCATACTTTTTCCTTTGGCCCATCTGGTACTCCAATTTCCATGAATACTAGTGATAGTAGAAAAACCCCAAATATGATCTTCCCTCTGTGCATGCACACTTCCTCGACTATTTTTTGTAATATAGCCTACAATATTGTAGATTACTCCTTCTGACATCTTATGTGTAACATGTAACCACATAGTATTTACATGTGACCATCACTCCTGATCATTCAACTTTGTAACAAGGTGTGTTGTTGCTTGCACAACTAGATAGTTCTTTAATTTGTCTATATCCATACTATACGTGACCCTTTAGGTACCCCAACTCTATATGGTCTTTAAGATCATGGCTTTATCTGTGAGATCATTCTTTATGTCCTCTCTTGTGGCCTTCAAACCTATAACTGATGAGATAAGCGCAGATGAGATTCTAACTCTGCATCTGCAAAGTAGAAGAAGTCCTCATGTACTCTACTCATGAGCCACTGATACAAGGGCTCATACTTCCCAAAATATGGAAGCTCATATAATTGGTAGACCCCAATTCTCTTTAGAAGCTTCTCACTTGCATCATCATAAGCTGGCATGTCATCCGTCACACTTGTTCATCCTAGCAGTGAGCAAGGAATGAGCTCCTTCTTGTTCTCCATGGTCATGTGATTGTATTCTCTCACTTTTCTTTTCGATGGGTGAATCCCACTCCTGGCCAATGATGACTCCTTTTGGATATTGCATTTTGAAAAGTCACTTTTGGTGCCATCTCTTCTTCCTCAATGACCACCTTCTTCTTTCCTTTTTTTTGCTTTGCTAGATGCCTTCTTGGGTGCCATTTTTTCCTTTGCAAATGTCTCCTCTTTAACTCTGTAACTTTGTGAATCAAACCCTAGCTTGATTCAATCATGCCCTAGGTGGAAAATTTGTGCCCTAACTCCTCTCTACCTCCTTGCTTCACTCAAACCCTTCACCACCAGGGGATGTAAGCTTCTTTTCACACAGATTTGTTTATCACGCTTGGTTTCACACCCTTCACACCTTAACTTGATCACTCGGCTCTTCGCAATTGGCTCTTTCCTCAAATTCTCTTAGTCACAATGGTAAAAATGAATCTGCATCCCATCCTTATATAATTTTTTTTCAAATTTTGATGCATTTATTGCTCCTTCACCTACCAAATATCCTCTCATTTATTGACCAAATTCATTCATTCCACATGGTACATCTTGTGCCCCAGCTATAACCTTCTAGCACGCCTTCCTACCCTCTAGTCACAAACTTCTCTTCAGCACGTGCCCTTGTGCCTAAGTACCTCATCATTATACCTTCTCTGGTAGTTATCATGGCCTCGCTTACCTCGCGTTATATTATCCTTTCATTCATCTCCATCCTTGGTCACTTTTGAGAAGCAATCTTCTTTTGACTTAAAGCACACCCGTAGTAGCTTATTCCTTTCACCTTTCAATTCCCATGGTCTTTTACTTGGATAAATACAACCACCCCACACTAAAGGTATGTGTAGTCCTCTGCGCATAAACATTCTTCACATAGTAATTAGCTTCATGTGCGTAAAGCACATTTTACACAAGAACAACAACTAAATTGACAAAGCATAATGACAATGAAGGAAATACATTAAGGAAATACATAAGGGAAACCTAATCTAAATGGAAATACTACCTTATTACAAACACCAAGAAGTCTTATTTATAGTAGGGCTTCAGCCTACTCCATTAAAGTAACTTGGGTAGCCATGTTCCATCAAGTGCTTCTAACTAGAAAGCACCTGATTCAAGTATGTAAGTGATGACATATGGCCCCAACCAATGTACTTTGAGCTTGCCTAGATGGTGCAAGAACTTAGAGTCATAAAGAAGTACCATTTGTCCAATCTCAAACTTCTTATCCCTTATGTTTTTGTCATGTCATGCCATGCCTTCTTCCTGGCCTTTTCCTACTTTTGACTCCATCGTGTTATGGCTCATCACTCATCTAGTTGAATCATCTTCTCGATACACTCTTCTAAATCTTGTTCATCAGCTAGACCTCTAGTGTGCATGCAATGCACAAAGAAGGTAACATAAATTCTATAGGGAGAATGACTTCCATGCCAAACACCAGCTGAAAATGGTGTGGCTTTGTTCAATCACTTATAAGTTGTTCTATATGCCCAAAGAATAGCTGACACTTTTTCATCCCAATCCTTTCTTCCAACATCACAAATTTTTGTCAAATTCTAGCTCAAAATCTTGTTGAAAGCCTCAGTAGTTCCATTTTCCTGAGGATGGTAGGGTGTAGTTTTATGGTGTGCAACCATAAACTCATCTAATAGGATCTGATTGTCTCATTCAAAAAGTGTGTACCCCTATCACTTGTCAAGCTTAAAGGACATCCATATCTTGTAAGAACATTCTCCCATAGAAACCTAGCCATTGTAGCTATTGTACAGTCCTTTGTAGGTGTTGCTTTTACCCACCGTGTGAGATAATATGTGCAAGTAATGATATAGTGTGATCCTAGTCCTATGCGCGGATGGTGAAATAGGTCCTACAAAGTCAATGGCCCATCGCTCAAATGGTTTGGCACTAGTAATTGGTCTCAAAGGCATCTCATCTCTTTGCCCTAGTTTTCCTAGGCACTGACAATGATCACACGCCTTAAAATATTCTTTATAGTCTTTATACAATGTCTCCCACCATAATCCAACAAGTAGGATCTTCGGGTAGTCGCATCACCTGCATAATGGCCTCCTACAATACCACCATGAGCTTCTTCCATAATATCCTTGCGCTCATGCTCTAATACACAATGGTGTAATACTTCATCTCTACCTAACTTGTAGAGGTCACCACTGATTAACATAAATGGTGTCATGCGTATAGCAAGTTGTTTCTTTTCTAATGCCTTCATTCCTTTTTGGTGTTATACCAGTCCATAAAAAGATAAAATGTCTTCTAATTCTGATGGTGTGCGTTGTAACCTATATAACTATGCATCTGGCATGGTTTCTTCAATTTTCTGTGCTTCCTCTCTGAGTTGATTCTAGATAAATGGTTTGGTCTAGAATTACTTTTCCTAGCTTCACCACAACTATGAAATCAAACTCTTGAAATAGGAGTACCCATCTGCATATGCGCCCCTGTATAAGATGGGCTTTTTTACCAAGTACTTCAATGCCATGTGATTTGTATAAAACACAAATGGTGTTGCTAACAAGTATTGTCGAAACTTGTGCAATGCATAGATCATGGACAAAGCTTCGCTCTATAGTTGTATAATTCTGTTCAGCAGGAGTCAACTTCCTACTAGCAAAACAAATTGGATGATCGATAATACCTTCTCTAGGTTGAGCTAACATAGTGCAATGGCCATGCCAGAGGTGTCCACATGCACATGAAATGGTTTATCCCATGAGGGAAAGTGTAGAATGGGCGCGGTAGTAAGTTTCTCTTTTAATATCTCAAACATGCATTGTTGTGGTTCTCCCCAATAAAATGTACCTTTCCCCTTCAGTAACTCTTCCAAGGGTGCAGCAATTTTGGCATACCCTTTGATGAATTTTCTATAATATCTTGTATGACCTAAAAATCCATACACCTTGCTTTGACTGGTAGGTGCTTCCAGGCCTAAAATGACTGCAACCTTAGTTGGATCAACAAGAGAAAACCTTCCTTACAGATTATATGTCCTAAAAATATTCCAAATGGTGTAGAAAATATGCACTTCTTGATGTTCAAAGAGATACTCAACTTATCTGCACCATTCAAACATTAAGCGTAGATTGTCACAATGATCTTTCACAAGCCCATATATTGTCAATCATCTAGGTAGACCTGTAAGAAGTTGTGAATAAAATATTTGAATGCCTAAACAACTATGTGTGAGAATACAAAGAGGTGCATTTTTCAATCCAAAAGGCATCACAGTATAGGAAAAACTACCCCATTTAGTAGTAAATGTTGTCTTTTCTTGATCCTCCTGAGCAATCCTAACCTGATGATACTTGAAAACCCATTTGTAAAGGAGTATATTTCACGCCCTGCAACACCTTCTAGTATTTCCTCAGTAAATGGCGTAGGGAATGGATCGATGATGCATGTAGCATTCAACTCCTATAGTCACACATATTCTAATTCATCCATCCTTCTTGATATTGATCACCATTGGGCTAACCCATTCTGACTCATCGAGGGGTTTGATAATTCCATATTTCAACATTTTATCAATTTCTTCTTTTACCTTTTCATGCAAATTAGGATTCATTCTGTAAGGCCTCTTTCTAACTGGGCATGCACCATCCTTAAGCTTTATCTTCATTTCCCCAAGTGATTTATGCATGCCTTTAAGTTCATGATACCCTCGGGAATATTTCTTGATAATCCCTGAGTAACTCAATGATCTTTGCTACCTCGAGTCTGACCAGTAGTCTCCAATTATGGCCTCCTTAGGCTCAGCCTCAAACCTATATTCACCTTCTTTGTCTTCATGGGTTCATGATAGGCATGCGTATCCTTGTCTCTGTACTTTCCAAGACCTTGCACCCCTTGTGAATGTTCAATATCTAGGTTCTCAACTTCCTCATCATCCACGATGTAAACCATCTTTCCTTTCTCTTTCTCAAGGAAAGCGCATTCAAGTAGTATGAAGTCCATTTCTTCTTCCTTTTCAAAACATGCTCCAGACTTTGTCTCACCAAATAATTCTTAAATATGCTCTTCTACTTTTGCACTATCTCCCATGGTTAAGCGCTTGATAAATTTTAATGCCTCTTCTATTGGAGGTTGAGAAGAAAAGTAGTCAAAGGTCTAGATCATCCTGCTAGTCAAATTTTTCCAGTTTCAGTCTCTCGATGTAGTTCTACATATACATACCAGGTGTGTGTGCATCCTTGTAACGTAGAGTACAATCTATGCACCCAGTGAAGGTGGTAATGCTTCCTATCCTGCTATCAGAGTCTCTCACCTTGTTGAATGTGATGTTGAACAGGTTGATCACCATGATAAGTGCATATCTACGTAGGTGCATTGTTCCTTACAAACCTAATAGATAGGGTGATTCCAATCTCTTCCCATTCTATAATATTATCTCTGTGGACTACCCACCAGTGTGTTGTTGTCCCATAAGGTATATACTAACATAGCTCTTCTCTTAATTTGATTTTCCATTGTGTTTCCATGGATTTCAAAAATGTAGGAAGATCTTTACCCTATATACCAAGGTATTGTGCTACCTATCCGTTGGACCGAATGAAGTCCATTCTTGCATGCAACTGCACTTTTTACTTCACGCCCTACTAATTCATATGTACCATGAGCCCAATTTCAAAAGCAATACTCGTAGTATCACTAATAGAATGAGAATCCTCCCACTTGTATGATGCCTTCTTTTGATGGCTCATTGACCTCTAGGTCCTGAATAGCGTGTACATAAATTTGGTTTAAGTCCTCCTCACTTAGAGGCTCAACATATGGTGTAGACTTCCCATCTATCAATGGTATCACAACCCTTTCCTCCTTGTTCTCAAAGTTGATATACCCCTTATTGAATCTCAAGTCAGCATTATTCACATAACACCAAGGGCGCATCAAGCAAGGCTAGAAAATTTCTGCTTCTACAAGTGCTAATACCTCAAAATCCCCAGTGAACTTGGCCCCTTGTATGGTTATAGATGCATCCTTCAAAACTCCTATGGGAGTGGCCTTAGTTCGGTTTTCCATAAACAACACATTAGATGATGGCTGCAATGGAGGCCTCCCCATTTGTACCCATGCATCTAATGTAAGCACATTTACTTCACACTGTATCAATCAATATGTTTCTCAATAGCCACCCATCCACAACAACATTCAAGAGTAATTTCCTTGTCATAGTCAATGCTATTAGGGGGAATATTTACATGCAGGATCTTCCATCAGTCTCAAAACTTGTGCGTGGAGTGTTCCCCTTTAACCAACTTCCTAATAGTGGGATAATGTTCTCTGGCGCAACATTCTACACACTTCTCACAGATCATCGATATCAGTTTGGACTATCTCTGATGCTTTCTTTTGCTCCTTTAAGTATTGTATCTCACCCTAAAGATTCCTTAGCACTTCCATGGTATCTTGGTAAACCTCCTTCTGATGAGTAGGATCTGGGTACCTTGCATGCAAAACCTCCTCCTTGGTGATCGTAGGCTTTTGGTGCAATGCTTCTCTACGTGTGTCGCTTTAGTGCATGTAGTAATCTTCACTATTAATACCTCAAGTCCTTCTGCTATCTTGGGCATCCACTGATCTTCTACACATGCTGGATTCTAACCATCCTGATGCCTTTTTTTCTTTCTTATGCTACTTACTTAGATGCTCATATAAGTTTGGGCACTCTTCATAGCTATGGTTCTTCCTACAAAAATAACATGCAATATTCTAAGGACATTCACGCCTATAGTGGTTAGGAGATCCACACGTATAACATGTTCACATGAGGAACTCACCTCTTCCTCCACCATGGCCTCATCCTCCATATCCACCATGATATCCATGTCCCCTTCCACGACCTCCTTCAAAACACCCCTCATTCTGTCATAGCGCATTTGATTATGATCCCAATCTGGTGCTCATTCTTACCCTTAGAATTATCTGTTACACTTGTCTGTTGTACCCCAATGTCTATAGCATCCTGGATCTGACCAATCAACCTGAAAATCCTCAGTATCATGGGTCGTGGACCTGTAAATATTGTAAAAGAAAGATACATTCTTCCTTATCATGCGCTGTAACAAAGGACAGTGACTAGCATCATGATTCAAATGATAGATCTCACAATCTAATAGTAATGAGTGTATAGATCTATGAGGGAAACTATCCTTGGTGTGACCTTCCACTTCACAATCTGTACACCAAATTCTGAGCACATTTCATGGGCTGAATTTTTTGATAGCTTCTCTAACTGCTTTTCCATAGCTATAATTTGTGCCTCTAAGAATGGACTAACACCAGTGTCAATGCTCCCAACTACCTCAAGCATGTAAAGCTACTTCCAGTGCTTCGTGTGGATCAGTGTATGTCTTATGTGACATGCCCTTCTAAATGGTGTAATCAATCCTCCAATGAACCATTGTGCATGTTGGCTAGCGTGAATATCATAAGATAGCTTAGATAGAAGTGTCTTAAAATGAGCATCATACTCACGTACACTCTCAGTAGTGCCTTGTTTGATATCCTTGAGCACACTTATACTCTTCTACTCAAACTCAGGGATATGGAACTCTTTCAAGAAAGCATCTTTCAATGTTACATAATCCATGCAAGTTTGATCAGGGTCAAACTTCCTATACCATTGTGTGCACGTCCCTATAATGTAGTAGAAAATTGACTTGCCTTACGCTCAGCAGTCTGTGATCCCTTTAGCACGCCACAAGATTTCACACATATGCACATGTTTGGTAGCATCCTCTATACCTCTATACTTTGGAAGATGAAGAGACATCTCCATATAAATATTTTGTGGTTCTTTACGGACCTTGACCACCTGATCCAGAACCTCCTATGTTCCCTCTGCCTCCAGAACCACAGATCCACTAGAACTAGAACCACCTATACCTCTTGATCCTCCACTTGTAGTGGGAATAGGACCTGTAGATGTACTCCCCTATGTTTCTTATAGTAGTACTATATTGGACCCCTACAGTCTGTGAGGTAGTTCCACTTCAGTGGTGAATCCAACATTCTGTGTGCTCACATTCTATGTGGATGATGTGCCTAAGGATGTTCCTCCAAATATCATTGAAGTTGTATGTCCCACCATCGATGTACTTGCTCCCTAACTTACTCCTGCTCTCCTACTTCCCAAGTTAGCTTAGCTTGTTGGTTACTTGTCATACTAGATATTGGAAAACCAAGCACAAGGGCTAGGTCACCAGGTGGATTAAGATGTGCACCCATGGTCTAGGTAGTCTCTGTTGGCGCACTTCTATGTGAGGTCGAGGGGATCTCTATCATGTTTTCAAGATGGGGGAGTTCTTGATGCTTGGCTCCACATCTTCTACGTGAGCTGTAAATCCTTCATGAGCCATCTCTCTCCTCAATGCCATACTTTCTATAATGGAACACTACTTCTCTATCTCCCTCTCACGTGCCTCATTATACTTAAGTTGCCTTTCCTCTCTCTGCCTCTCTACCACTAGGTCTGCCATCTTTCACCAAACCTGTTCCTTCCCTCGCATGTGGTGAAGTTTAGTTAGCCATCGGTTTACTCTCTAGGTTCAAAGTTACCATCAAGATCTTGATCACAGTGGAATACCTCACAAATATGCTCCTCTTGGATACCACAAAAACTAGAATTCAGCTACCTCGGGCAAGAGTACATCGAAATTGAATATTCTAGAATATAACTATTTAGAACACCATGAAACCACGTATCCATAGCGTGAGTCTAGATCAGATCAGCATCATAAAGGGCCTGAAATTCTTCTGTGTCCAGACAAGTGCATGATACCTCAATTCCATTGAGATGCATAAGTAGTAAGCCACTCGTATAGTTCTACTAGAAAGATGGTGAAAAATCTCTCATATAAGTTATCATATAGATTTTGTTCTACCCAAGTGTGTGCGTTAAACTTAGATCCATTGTTGAACCGCCATGCATATTCTTCCTCTAGATCATGTATCCATTCCTCAATACTTGCTAGAGTTAACCGATATGTCTTCATCACGAACCATCCTGAAAAACAACTGAAAAAGAGGTCCCGGAAATGGAACCAATGTTGCAACCTAGAATTTACTAGATAACACCCTAGTCACACTGGCACATCACTCATCCTTGAATGAGCACTCACCCAAAGCATGAAAAGGTACCAGGTCCCTCTTTAGGGTTGTTGTAGTAGGATGTTAGCATGATGAAGGAAGAAACATATAGATTCATAACTAATCTATCATTCTACAATGTATGCTACATTCAGATCTATGATAGAACAAGCTTTAAACAATAATCATGATTGAATCAATAACATGTACTACTTAATTCCACACAGGAATGACACTTAGGTTCAGCCAATATCTTCCATCTATTAATAAACACAGAATCTCCTTACAATAATGTTAATCTATACCAATGCGCGTATGGATCTGATACAGATAATTCAGTCATATGTGTATATCTCTATACCTCATACATCCCTCACACTAATATATTACCACTATGTACCTCACATCATATATATAGGGTGGGGACTTTCCCTTCACCGCTTATCTATTCCAGAAATAGGCCGCATGCTATTAATAGCCACACCATTCACAGGCATAGCCACACATGCAAGTGTGTGCTATCTATAGACCTCTTATAGTTAATTAAAGTGTCAATCCTATTCTTAGCTCATCTCCATGCAAAATACTTGATCCGATCCTCCAAAATAGACAATGCATGGTGCACATGTCTCTGCATCATTGGTGTGTTCACATGCCATCTTCTAAAAATAGGTTATCATGCTCAAAATCGGCTAAGTCTTGAATGTTGAACTTGCCTTCCATGTGCGGGTCCTTCTGTCCCTCCATGCCCTTGATCCTGGCCTTCTCTCCCACATGGACTCCTTGTGTGTTCTCTAACAAGTATGTTCTACACAACGGGAAGTAGTTAAAGGGCGGAGGATGCTACCGGACTATTCTCCCTATACTTCTTCTATTTCATTGGAGTGAGATCTCATGAAAAACTCATGTGTCGAACACATCTACATGATCCTTTCTACACCCCTTTCCTCATCACGAGATCAAGTGCAAATGTTCCTTTTTCACACTTTTAGCATTTTCACATATTTATTTAGATACTTTCATTACACACTTTTTACATGTTTTTATCACATACATGTATATTTTAGTACTTATCAACTTCTCTTTTGTAGGTCCGTTCATATGGAAAGTGGTAGTCAACATAATCAATAGAAAAATCACACACATCGACATCAACAATAAGTATATCATGACATATACACATGTGTTTCCTCCATAGGTTCATTTTCATCATCACTTTTACACTTTCTCCTCCTTAGCATCCACACTTCACATTTTTATTATTTCACGCTTTTTCTAGTCCCTTGGCACATTTTACGATTGATTTACATGGTTATCGGTGCACATCTCTATCTACTTTATGTTACCAAGATTTTCTCTCACCAACATAAAGTGGGGAAAATATAGACACAAAATCAAAAACTTTAGGTAATTATCTATTCATGATTACATATTACTATTTATGTGATTCATAAGTAAGAAAATTACTAGTTAGCCCATGTCTTTGGCCACCTTTTTTTGCTTTCTGTTGTTACTTTCAATCTTTCACTCTTACTTTCTCGGTCTGCATTTTTACTCTTTGGCATTTGTCATCTTGAAAATTAGCGACTATCTAGGATGCGGCGCGGATGCCCTCGTCCCCTCTAGGTGCTCATGTGTCTGCTTTGTACTTTACTCTCACTTTTTGGGTTCTTTTATAGCCGTTTAAGCATATTATATTTTTGGTAGTTGGCCTTTTTAGGGTTAATTACAAAATTCAAGTGAAACAATCATATAAATATACAGTTATGTGATAATAATAAGGGACCAAGCACTAAGCACTATCTATCACCACCTAAATTTGCGTCCATCAAGGCATCTAAGAGCTCCATTACATCCATATAGATCCATCACAAGGGATACAAGGGCTGGTTTTCTATATCACACTTAATAGGAAGGAAGTTCATTATATTCCATGCACACATTTATTACATTCTACATCTCATTACTTGTTCACTATCGAAGTGCGAAATGCACAAGAGAAACCTAGGGCACAATTCCACACACACACACACACACACACACACAAAACTACATTGGGTCTAAGATGTAGTACAACACTCAGTCATGAGTTCACCATTATGACACCTAAGGAGGGTTTTACATGTTCATTATTTATCACAAGTTTCCAGTGACCTTGGCGATCTTGGTGTGACCTCAGAGTGATCAAAGGATACTAAAGGAGAACACCTTGTGACACCTAAGAGGATTTTTTTGAGCATTTTTATAGACCCAAACATCCATAAATAGGTTTAGGGCACCCCCAAACACCCATGTGCCTCTCCAGTGCCCCGGTCTAGCCGATTTCCTTGTATCTACATTTTCTATGCTCTAGTATGATGGTTTGTGCTTCACATTTTTTCAACTTTTTGCATCCTCGAACTCGTGAATCGAGTTAAGGCTTCTTACCTTTTATTTGCACTTATATTTTTATTATTTATTGCTTAATTCCTTGGGTATTAATATTTGTATTTAATTGTTATTCATTTGTTGTAATCTTACATTCATTGATTAGGCTTATATGTTTAAATTTTACCTTGAACAATTACGACACTCTGAGTTCTTGTTCTAGCTATTTTCTAAATTAGCACAACTTCAGCATCACATAAAAATTAGATAAGTACTACATCACTTCACACTTTGACTAGGATTTCATATTTCTTATTTTATTTTACTTGGGTCAATTTTGTACTTAATTATTTATATTCAAAGATCTTTATATAGCATAGAATTAGACATTCATTTATTTCAATATTTTTTACGCATTTATCCTATGATTTTCTCACTCATTTCTCTATTTATATTGGCTCTAAGATATCTTATGCTTAACTCACACAAATTAAACAAGGATCTAATGAACATCTAGTGGATTATGTATTATGATATAAAAATAACTTATCTAAGATGTCTAATGTGCTCATGGACTCTTAGCTTCAAGATCTATTCATCCAAAGTCTATTACCACCACTCTAAGAGAGTGTTCCCTTTGAGACATATCCTTCCTTTTATCATTTATGTAATACTGTTAAGCAATATGAAACTAAACTTGTATCTATATGTAAGGTTAAGTATCAAGAACATGCTTCATCCTCTACACGCTTTCAAAGTAAATAAACTTTCAAGCCATCTCCAAAACCTATTGAAGTTAAAGCTACTATCAACATGGAATATAACACTAAAGAGCTTCAATTATAACCATGTAAGTGTACATATACAAAATTGACTATTGCTCTACATCTTCTATTGCCACAACTAGTTGAGAGCAACCTTACTATGCTCCCTCGCCACTCAATTCATATCCATATTTTCCTAAAGGTCATAATTACAATGAAAATATAAAATGTGACTATCATCATTGTGTTGGAAATTCTACAGATCACTATTTCAAACTTCACAATATTATTCAAGATCTTATCGATAATAATGCACTTGAGATTCCTAAGCCTACGACTTTTGCACTAGTCAATGAAAATAATAAGCTCAATATATTCAACAATCCTCTTCCAAAGCATGGAAACAAAGAAGTTGACTCTTCAGTCAATCATACATATTGTTTAGTGCCTCCTCCTACATTGAGGGCTCTTGATTCTCTAGTTTCTCATGTTGAAACATCTCCATCGATCATTACTTTCTCTAATCATGACTATCATGCTACATATTCTTACGATCACTTACACATTTATGCTTCTATTGGATATATTTATATCAATAACACTATGGTTAATCCATCATTTTACATTTGAGCATGTTTAATTGCATTCCTTGTCGTTACTGGTTATCCACTCTAGAAAATCTCATATCCAATTCCTAAATCATATGGATATATCAAGCTTTGAGTAACAATTGGTCCTCTTACCATAATTGTTCCTTTTCCTTTAGAACCTTCCTTCAAAGGGTGCAACATGCTCTTAGTTCTTTAGTAACTCCATGTACTATAGGTTATCATCTCCATGCATCATTTGTGTCTAAATTTCATTCACAATAGGAAATTCATCATTATCAATGGTGTTCCACCATCCACACCATAGCCGCAGCCTCCTCTTGAGGTTTCCATTGCACTCATTAGAACATCTAGGTCCCCATGACCTATCAAAGTAAAAGCACAATCTACTCCTAGCTCACATGTTCATGCACAACCAACTCGGTCTCACCAGTTTTCTAGTCCATCACATCAGTCTAGGTCAATCACTCGGATAACTCCTTTATATAGGTGTACATCACCGCATCATTTTACTTTACATAGTTGTTCATCATCTCTACACTCTACTTCATATAGGTTTCACCACTACTGCACTATCCTTCACATAGATAACCTCCATAGTCTCCTCCACATAGGTGTCCACCACCTCTATGCTCTCCTACACATAGGTGTACATAACCATCTAGGTCTCATTCACCGACACATTATCTGTCTCCTACACCATTGATCTTAGAGTATGGTCACACGCATATATCTCTACAAGAATCAATTGGATGACCTTCGTCTTCACTTTTATCAGATAACACACTCACTTTTGTACACTTGAGGGGAACCATACTTATTTTCCCATCTCTCTTTTATCACTATCAGGTGTCTTACATATTCTAAACTTCATATCTCATATTTCACATGTATCTTACACATCTTGATACATTTGTATTTTCATTACCCTATGATGCACTCTCGTGCTATGGTTCACACTTAAATGTTGAAGAAATACTATATACATGAACATCACACATTCATGCCATCTTTTTGGTTAGACATATTTATTCCTAAGTACTAGAGGCACATGAGATCAAGACACACAGGAAGTAGGAACGTAGGTGTGTGCAGAAGTTCGGTGGATACATGGTGTGTTGAGGGAAGTTGGAGTTTGGGACTTAGCCATTTTGTACACAAAGCTAAGAATGGATTGAGTGTTGAACACACTTTGATAGAAGACTTGGAAGACATGCCAAGATATTTTGGGACTAAGTGGAATCTCACATGCTTCTATAGTTTCTTTTGTAGTGACGTATGGATATTTTGAGCATGCAACCTATTTTGAGAGTGCATGAGTAGTGAAGGTAAATTCCCCACTACCTATATATATGTATGTATGTATGTATGTATATGTATGTATGTATTGATTTACATTGTTTTGACTTTGCTTAGATTATATCAGAGTTATGCTATTGGTATATTTGTGCGTATGAATTTTTGATGATGTTTTTGGTGTATTCAGCTACTATGTTCATGGTGAATTAATATAATGGATCTTTGTGGATGGATAATGGTTGTTGATGTCTCCATTACTAGTTATTGTATGGTAAATCTGATCTTGATCCTTGTTTGATTCATTATGCACTATGGTTGTGTTCTAATTCTTGTTATACTTTACCTTTAATTACTTATTATGAATATGGGATACTTGTATGATCATGCTAACACCTTTATAAAAATGGTATTAAAAGAGGGACCCGGTACCTTTGTGAGCTTTGGATGAGCACTCAGATCTATCTGAGTGATATGCCAGCATGTCTAGGGTTTGGGTAATGATAATATAGACTACATTTTGATTCCTTTGCTGGGACCTCTTTTAAATTTGTTGCAAGGATGTTGCATTATCAAGGCGTATCGGTTGACTTAGACAACATTGAGAGTTGGTTAGAAAATTTAGAAGAAGAGTTTGCTCACATATTTAATACCAGATCTTATTTTGATGCACACACTTGGGTTGAAGAGAAACTATATCATGAACTCTATGAAACATTATATTGGATTTTTCCTATAGATTTGTACAAGTGGTTGGTAGTATATGCATCGAAAATAAATTAGAGGTATAGAACAATTTTTTGGACACATGAAGATTACTCGACTCTGCATGATGCTGATTTGACTTAGACACATGATGTAGATCATTGGTGGAGTGGTTTTTTGAAGCTATTACAGGTTGGATTACGTTGTTTCTACTTATTCATGTCTAGAAGTTGTTGAGTTTTAATTATTGCATGAACCTAGAGGATCTTATTTGTGTGTTATCCCTTTAGTGATCAAGATCTTGTTGGTGACTCTAGATTTGGAATAATGACCTATGGCTAGTTAACCTCCACCATGCATAGAGGCGGGAGAAAGTGTGGTGAAATATGGTGTCGTTGTACGGTAGAAAATTAAATAGAGGAAAGATGGCTTAATTATAATGAAGTATGGGAAAGGGAATTGGTGAAGAAGTATGACGTTGAGGAGTCTATGGAGTTGTGGAGATAGGTGATGTGTGAAGGATTTGAGGTTCACGTGGAGGATATGGAACCTAAGAAACCGATACTCCCGCATTTAGGAGAGTGCGCAGAAGATAATCCCTTTCTACTTCAAATGAGATCACATCAGAAGAAGAAAGGCTAAGGACCATAGGTGTGAATCTGATCCCACCTAGCAACCTTGCCTTTGCACTTGGTGTTCCAGTTCCTAAAACAATTATTGAGAAACAGGCTAGTGTTAGTGATAGAGTAGCAATAGGTAAATTCCATTTTTGTCAAGTACAAAATTGTATCAAACAAAATTTACGGTATCACAAACAACAAAATATTTACTATTTGGAGGACCGATTGGAGGAATACTTTCTGGTACATCATCAAGATAAAGTGTGGGCACACAAAATGTTGCAAATACATCCAGAAGTAGCATAACTTCACGGACTATAGGATTTAAGTTTAGTACAATAGTTAGAACATAGAGTAGTTCATCTTATGGTTTGGTGATTACTACAAGTGGAGGATAAGGAAGTTCAGGACCAAGTGGATTAGGTGGTTCTAGTAGTGGAGGAAATATTAGTGGGGGTTCTAGTTCTAGATCTAGTGGACAAGGTTTTCACCCTCATTAGCCACAACAGATATTTTATGAGATGTATCTTCAATTTCCATAGTACTTAGGTATTGATTATGTTGCCGAGCATGTACACAAGTGTGAGATACTATAGCAAGCTAAAGGAAACACAGCTCCTAAACATAAGGTAATTTTGTTTGCTACTAATTTTCAAGGGCATGTGCATATCTTGTACAGGAAGTATGATTTGAACCAGACTATTGTAGATTATAACATGTTGTGTAATGCCTTCTTAGAAGAGTTTCATATATTTGAGTTTGAACAGAAAATCATTATTACGTTGAAGAAAATTAAGCAAGGCATGCTAAGAGCATAAGGGAGAATGATGCATGCTTTAAAATTTTGTTATCGAGTTATCTTATGATATTCACCCTAGCCAGTATGCACAGTGGTTTGTGGGTACTTTGATTATACCTTTTATAAGGGAACTCTCTCATAAGACGTTTACAAATCTTCTTGAATAGTTGGAGGCGATTCGCATCTTTGAGTTAGTTGGGAGCATAGACATTGGGGTTATGACATTCTTGAGGGGCACATATTTAATCTATAGTGAAGTAGTTGGAGAAATTATCAGCCAATTCAGCACATGAGATGCGAAGTGGGATATGTTGTATAGATTTTGAAGTGGAAGGACATACTAAGGATAGCTGCCCTTGTAAATCGGTGCACACTATATATCTGGATTGTGAGATCTATCACTTGGATCATGATTCAAGTCGGTTCCCCTTCTTGTAGCATGTGATTTGGAAGAATGTGTCATGTTATTGTAATATTTATAAGTCTCACACTCATCACATAGAGAATTATAGGTTGATTGATCAGATTCATGACTCTATTGAGGACCGGTGTACATTAGACTAGTGTTGCAAATAATTCTAAGGACCAAGGTGAACATCATACTCATAACCACAATAAAGGGCACTCGATGGAGGTGGTAGAGGTAGAGGTTACCATGGAGGATACATAGGCTAT
This sequence comes from Taxus wallichiana var. yunnanensis, assembly GCA_018340775.1. Taxonomy (NCBI): domain Eukaryota; kingdom Viridiplantae; phylum Streptophyta; class Pinopsida; order Cupressales; family Taxaceae; genus Taxus; species Taxus wallichiana. The sequence goes on from CM031240.1 coordinate 979,335,631, forward strand.
GGTCATGGTAGTGGAAGAGGTGACTTCCCTCATGGAACCTATTATACATGTAGATCCCCTTATCATTATAGGTGTAAATGCCCTCATAATGTTATTTACTCATGGTGCAGAAAGAATCATAAGTTTGAAGAATGCACCGACTTATATGAGAATATGAGAAAGAAACACAAGAAGGATAGGGCATGGGGATGATAAAGGTACAACACATTATAGAAGATCAGTGGATGCCAAAGTTAGTGCCTAATCCTGAGGTAATACCTGTGTTGGTGACTACACGTGTTGACGATGTGCACGCTCATGAGGCTCTGAAGTAGAAACATGTTATTATAAAATAGGAAGTATTGCATGAAAATTATCTAAACCTTTCCTATCAGAAGGAATTTTATTAGGAGACTATGGAGGTTATTAGAAAATTGCAAAGTGAGATACAGTGTTTGAAGGAGAAGTCACGGAAGTTGGAATAGGAAAAAAAGGTTAAGATCCTACAAAAGATGTTGATGATTTGAAGGAGGTTTCTAAGATGTTGCGCTAGGAAAATATCATTCTTTTGTTAGGAGAATGGCTGATGGATAAAATACCATGCACTAGATCGAGCATGAGAGACAAATATTTCATGAGAAACTTACCTCCTCACAGTCTTGAATATGATAAATAAATCACTTTGAATGTAGTTGTTGATGGCTAGCTATTGACCAATATATTGATTGATAAGGTGCAGAAGTAAATGTACTCACTTTGGATGTGTGGAATCATATGGGGAGACCATCATTATGACCATATCCAAATGTGTTGTATATGGTGAATAATACTAAAGCCAAGCCCATTGGAGTATTGAAGGATGCCACTATTACTATAAAATGGGCCAAGTTTACTGGGGACTTTGAGGTCTTGGAACTTATTGAAGTAGATAGTTTTCCACCTTGTTTGGGTTCCCTTGGTGTTATGTGAATGATGTTGATATGTGCTTTAATAAAGTTTATATTAGTTTTGAGAACAAATAAGAGCGAGTGATTATTCCTTTGATAGATGGGAAGGATGCACCGTATGTATAACCTTTGAGTGAAGAGGATCTGAATAGGATATATGTGTGTACAATTAGAGATCCTAAAGTGCTCGAGCCATCTAAGGAAGGTGTTATTCAGTGGGATGATGCTCAGTCTATGATTGATATAACTAGTGTTTCATGTGATAACTGGGTGCATGGAACATATGAAATGGTCAAGAGGAGATCAAGAACACAATTACGCATGTGATCGAGGCCACGCATTATTCATCATTTAGGCCATAACCAAGTACCTCGGTATAATGGTGAAGGAAACTCCCAACATGTTTTTGTGCACCACGTGAAGCTCATTGGAAAGATCAATTGGAAAGAAGGAATATTCTAGTCTATACCCTGCATGGAATAGCCATGCACCTTTGGTGGACTACACAGAGAGATAACCTTTTGGAGTGGCAAGAAGTGAGAATATACTTCTCTACTAGGTTTCTAAGGAACAATGTGCCTTCACAGTTCTACAAATACCATGGGAAGGATTATGCTTTGCATCACGTTCAGAAGTGTGAGAGACTCTGGATGGAGGGGTAGGAGGCCTTACCACCATCACTCTGGGTACATAATTTCTACACCACACTAAGTGTTTTTACGTACATGGTATGTGAATGTAGAGTTAACAAGAGCAACAGTTAATTGGTAGGATATGACCTCAAGTATGATTCAAAACTTTGATTACTTTTCTAATAAACCTCCGATAAATGAGACATTATAGATTATAAAGCGCCTTACAATGGGGAATAGTGTAAAAGCTGAGGAAATATTGTTAGATATGTTTGGAGATTTATAATTAGAGGCACGCTTTGAAGAAGAAGAGATAGATGAGGAAAAACTTGTGTGTGCTTACCTAGAAAAAGAAAAGGGTAATCTGGTCTACATGATTGATAATGAAGAGGTAGAAAATTTGGATGTTGACCACATTGTAGGTATGTGTGAGGTATTGGAGAGTGTCGATGAGAAGGAATGCACTTAATATGATCCTATGAAAATTAATAAGGTCAACATTGGGATAGATACAGAACCTAAAGAGGCCATTATTGGTGATTATTGGTCTAAATAAGAGGTGTCAAAGATAATTGAGTTGTTATGAGACTTCCACTACTAATTTCCACGAGGCTATCACAAGTTGAAGGGAGTACATACATATTTGGGTGAAATTAGTATCAAGTTAAAGGAAGGTGCATGCCCGATTAGGAAGAGGCCTTACAAGATGAATCATAATTTGTGTGTCAAATTTAAGGAAGAGATTGATAAGATGTTGAAATCTAGAATCATTGATCCCATTGAGGAATCATAATGAGTTAGCCCCATAGTCATAAGTATAAAAAAATATAGTAGAATAAGGATGCGTGTGTACTACAGACAATTGAATGATGCTTATGTCATAGATCCTTTTCCCAGACCTTTTATAGAGGAGATCTTGGAAGGTGTTGCGGGCGTGAAATATACTCTTTCACTGATGGATTCTCTGGTTATCATCAGTGCGATTGCTAAAGAATACCAAAGAAATACAACTTTCACCTTTGAGAGGGCAAGTTTTACATATACATTTATGCCTTTTTATTGAAGAATGCACTGTGGTCTTTTCGTGTATTGTTGTACAAGAATTTTAATAATTTATACATTTATAGGTTTATTTGAATGATTGGATGGTATATGGGTTGGTAAAGGATCACTGTGACAACTTGAGACTCATGTTTGAGAGATGTAGGTAGTTAAGAATCTCCTTGAATATTAATAAGTGTATCTTTTCTACACCCTTTGGGACTCTGTTGGGACATATTATATGTAAGGAAGGTTTGTTGGTAGATCTTGCTAAGGTTGCAGTTATCTTGGGTTTGGAAGAGCCTACCAATAAGAGCAAGGTGTGCAAGTTCTTAGGACATATAGGTTATTACATAAATTTCATCAAGAGGTATGTTAATATTGCCACACCCTTGGAGGAATTGTTGAAAAGTAAGGGAAATTTTCATTGGGATGAAGCGCAACAAATAGCATTTGAGACATTAAAGGAAAGACTTACCTTTTTTCCCATTATGTGCTTTCCTTCCTAGGATAAGCCATTTCATGTGCATGTTCATGCCTCTAGCATGGACATTGGTGCATTGTTAGTATAGCACTGGAGATGGAATTTTCAATCATCCTATCTATTTTGCAAGTCAAAAGTTAACACCACTAAAAAAATTATACAAACTACAGTATGAAAGATTTGTCTATGATTTACGCGATGTATAAGTTTCAAAAATACTTGCTAGAAACTCCTTTTATATTTTATACAGATCACATGACACTAAAATACTTGGTTAATAATCTAGTTTTGTAGGGGTGCATATGTCGTTGGATTCTCTTATTTCAGGAATTTGACTTTACAGTGGTTGTAAAATTAGGAAAGAGTAATCTGGACCAAATCATTGTCAAGGATTAACTCAGGTGAGGAAACACGGAGCTTTGAGGACATGATTCTGGATGCACAGTTCTTCATATTAAACTACAAGCCCTTTGACTTAGAATATATTACTGTATTCTTGCATAATAGTGTGGCTTTGAAGGGATGAAGAGATAAGAGAAGGAACAACTTTCCATACGCGTCGCGCCTTACATATTGATCATTGGAGATTTATACAAGTTAGGTCGTGATGAATTTTTATGCTGGTGTGTATTTGAGAATGAGCATGAAGCTATTATGGATGATGTTCATGGCAGAATTTTTGTTGGACATTATATAGGAAAATGCTACCAAGCACAAAATTTTGTTAGCTACTCTTTGATGGGAAACATTGTATAAGGATTGTAAAGATTATGTCAGGGAATGTGATCAATGTTAGTGCCTTAGAAATCTAGGGCATAGAGATGAGATTCCATTGATTCCTATTATGAGTGTAAAACCTTTTGAAAAATAGGTGATTGACTTTGTGGGTCATATTTCTTCACCGGCCGCACACAGGGTCGCAATATATTATTACATGTACAGATTATCTGACAAGGTGGGAAAAATAAGCACCTACAAAGGACTACATGGCAGTAAAAATTACAAGGTTCTTATGGGAAAATATTATCAACATGTATGGATGCCCATTGAGCTTGACAAGTGATAGGGGCACACATTTTTTGAATGATACTATCATAATATTATTGGTAGAATTTATGGTGGCACACCATAAGACAATGTGTTATCACCCATAGGATAATGGGACTATTGAGGCTTTCAACAATATATTGGGACATACATTGACAAATATTTTTGATGTTCTAAGAAAGGATTGGGATGATAAAGTCTCTGTTTACTATGGGCGTATAGGACAACTTAAAAGAGGTTGAATAAGTCAACACCCTTTCGGTTGGTGCTTGGCGCGAGAGGCTATTTTACCATTGGAATTCAAGTTACCCTCCTTGCCTATTGTGCACACGGGTGGACTAGATGATGATGAGAAATCCTTGAAGAGTGCAATGATGGCTTCATGTAGTTGGATGAGTAGTGCATTATAGAACATTCGATCCGAGAATACAGAGAAGGCCCGATAGAAGGCATGACACGATATGCACATTAAAAATAAGAAAATTGAGGTTGGAATAATGGTTCTTCTTTATGACTCCAAGTTTGTACGCCACCACAGGAAGTTGAAGGTGCATTGGTTGGGACTGTATGTGGCCACTTATATAATTGATTGAGACATTTTCCAGTTGTAGGTCTTTGGATGGAACATGGTTTCCTAGTTATTTCAATGGGAGTAGGCTGAAGCCCTACTATAAATAAGTCTTCTTGGTGTTTGTAATAAGAAAATATTACTAGTTAGAATAGATTTCCCTTTAATGAATTTCTGTTATATGTGTTTTCTTTCATTGTTTCTATTCTTTGTCGGTTTTAGTGTAATTTTTGTAATAACGCACGCTTGTGTGCTAGTGGCTGAATATTATCTAGTGAATTCATGTGCAGAGGACCATGCATACTTTTAGTGTGAGGTGGAGAGCATACATGATAAATGGGCCATGATTGAATGATATTTGGAGGATGGGTATGCATAGAAGAAATATGGTGTAGGTGTTTGAGGTAAAGGTATAGATTAAGGGAAATTTTCTCAAAGATGAATACTATGCATAGATTGATGGATGCACAATTTAACGCAAGGTAGCCAGCATCATGGGAAACTACTTGGTGTGAGGCATAGTGGATAGGTAATCTGGTGCATAACGGCATGTGAGATGAAGTCTATGGATGAGAAGTAGGGGGCACCATAATTTTATGAATGGGGCATGGAAAAACTAGGGAAAAGCATGGAAAAATCAAAAAGCAAGTAATTAATGGTAAGTACAATGGTTGGTAAATAGAAATCAATGCGGGGAAATTTGAAAAACTTATATAAGGAGGTGTTGTGATATCATTTTTACCTTGAATTTTGAAGTGTAGTTATCGATAAATTTGAAGATCAAGTTGTGTAAAAATTGCGTGAAAGAGTGAGTAAAAACATCAAACTAGAGGGATTTGTGCATGACATTGTTTGGAGCTACATCAGAGAGGGTGTTTGAGCTAAAAGAAAGTGTGCGGGGAGTAAGTTTGTAGAGTTAGGGTTTAAGGAGAACCTAGGGCATGTGTGTTTGAAGTTGTAGAGATCAAATTTACTACAAGAATGCATTTCTATTATCACAA